>CM042091.1:24737403-25133938 GCA_023512835.1 Taxillus chinensis
AACACTTAATATGCTTAGTCACACGGGAATAACGTCGAACACTTAGCATGCGTATATTCACAGGCTCACAAACCCAGCCACACAGATATTATTTCAAACACATAATATGCATAGCCTCACAGGCATTATTTCAAACACGTTCTGAGCATACACACAGGCATATTCACACAGGCATTTTATCGAACACTTAACTTGCCCTAACCACCCAACATCAGAAATCACACCAAAAACGCCACTGAAGGCCAACATTCATAAAGGAGGTCACACCTATATGAATTTACATATAACTAATATAACAATAACAATAGAAACTCGATAAATCCTCTACACAGGGCCTAACCCCGGAACAGATCTGGTGAGACAGAACCCCTACCTTGAAAACGTCCTCCAGCTCTTGCTTCCACACTAGACGTTGTCTTCCCCACGCACGATGCTCCGGCAGCAAGCCAGCAGCTCTCCTTCCTTCCCCCCCCCCCTCTCTCTTTCTCTCTCTCTCTCTCTCTCTCTCTCTCTCTCTCTCTCTCTGCGACGACTGAAAAGAACCCTAACCCTAGAACAAGGAGTCTCCTCATCCTTATATAAACCTCCCACTATCAAAACGACGTAGTTTTGATTACGTGAAACCCAGGATCAAAACGACGTAGTTTTGATTACACAAGCTACAACCTTTCCGCATCCATACACACCAAAATACTCACTATTCCAACCTGGTCCTTTGGGAAAAGATGATTAGAATAACAAAACTAAGGTAACCATGCAAAAACATGCCTGCACGCCAATTTGAACGCCAATTCCCCAATTGGGGTGCAGCTCCAAATGCACTCAAACTTCACCCCAAGCCTCCTTGCATCTTGTAGAGGTCTGAGAAGCAAAAATATGCTTGCACGTGAAATGGGTGAATTCACATGCAGCTCCAAATGCCCTGAAATTTCTATAGTAGATAGAGGACCTCATTCTAAGAAACTTTTGTTCTTGCACGCCAATTGTTTGAGGCCATCTACTATACCAAAAGTGAGCTCCAAAATCTACCAAAACAGCTTGAAACCGCATGTATATGCATAGCATCTTCCTAGGGCATAAATGCACGTTATCACTTGTCACATGCACCTCCCAAAAGTCCCCTCTTGGGCTCATCTCTTACCTCAAACTTGTGCACTAACATCCAAGGTGTTTGTGGTTAACTTCTTACACACGGGTCATTACAGAAAATGTTTCATACCACGCTCTGGGAGCTTGTTTTAGTCCATAAAGAGCCTTTTTCAGTTTGTATACCTTGTGCTCTTGGTTTAGCTCTAGAAATCTGGGAGGTTGTTCAACATAGACTTCTTCTTGGAGGTCTCCATTCAAGAAAGCACTCTTGACATCCATCTGATAAACTTTGAAGTCCTTGAATGTTGCATATGCTCTATCAGTTACTACATTCACATCTGAGAACTGTTACCTCTTTAACAATTACTCCACTCTCAGATTTGTTTGATAGCTAATAATCACTCCTACTCCATATTGTTGTCTTCTCCATAAATACTCATCACAGTTGTCTATAGAAGACATTGAACTAGCTAACAGTCTAAGCTTCTGTGAAGAAAGTCTATTCACCCCCTCTCTAGACTCACCTTTGGGACCTACAATTCATATATCCTTAATTATGTTGGCTTTACCAATTTCAGTCTGGAATAGCAAGCATCATCCCAATTAAAATTATATGAGAATTATCAGAAATCATTGTGCAAAATCCAAAGTTAAGTGTGATCCGCATTTATGATCATTAATTGTTTCTCCCTAACATTAGTAGCACAATGCATGTTTTGAGGTATGAACTACTGGAAGAAGTAAAAAAGTGAAGGCTATGCAAAAAGATCAATCATACATAATTTGAGTAACAGGTTAAAGAATCTTGCATTTGGTAGGACTTGGTGAGAATGTTTGCCAGTTGATCATCTGTGGCCACATATTCAAGAGATATGTGCTTTTTAAGAACATGGTCATGAATGAAATGATACTTGACCTCTATGAGCTTCGTCTTTGGGTGTATGAAAGGATTGTTGCTGATCACGATTGCACTTGTATTGTCACAGTAGAGTGGAATAGACGTCATTGTAAAACCATAGTCAGTAAGTTGACATTGCATCCATAGAAGTTGCGCGTAGCAACTCCCTGCGGCTATATAGTCAGCTTCTGCAGTAGAAGTTGAGACTGAATTCTGCTTCTTACTGAACCATGAGATAAGTCTGTTGCTAAGGAACTGGTAAGTTCCACTAGTGCTTTTCCTATCAATTTGACACCTAGCGAAATCAGCATTAGAATATCCGGCTAAAAAGAAATTGGACTCCTTTGGATACCAGAGTCCGAAATTCACTATTCCTTTTAGGTACCACAATATCTGCTTGACGTGAAGCATATGCGACTCCTTGGGATCAGCCTAATAGCTTGTACTAATACAGGTTGCAAACATGATATCCGGGCGACTTGCTGTAATATTCCTTCCTTCATCTATTTGATTTCAATCCCTAGGAAGTAAGATAATTCTCTTATTATACTCATCTCAAACTTGCCAGTCATCAACTTTGCAAACTCTTCATAAAGCTTCGGATTAGATGATCTGAAAATGACTCATCCACATATATCTGAACAATTAAGGTGTGACCTTTATCTTTTTGTAAGAACAATGTGGTGTCAATCTTCCCTTTTCTGAACTTATGTGCAAGCAAGAATTTTGATAGTGTGTCGTAACAAGCTCGTGGAGCTTGCTTCAATCCGTACAAGGCTTTCATAGTTTGTACACCATGTGTTTAGCTTGTGTTCAATGAATCCAAGAGGTTGTTCAAAGTATACTTCCTCCTGGAGATCTCCATTTAGAAAAGCACTCTTTACATCCATTTGATAGACTTTGAAGTTATCGTATGACGCAAACGCTAGAAACATTTTGATCACCTCAAGTCTAGTGACTGGAGCGAAGGTTTCGTTGTAGTCAATGCCCTCATCTTGATGATAACCTTTGACCACCAGTTGGGCTTTGTTCCGAATTACTATTCCATTTGTATCAAGTTTGTTCCGGAACACCCATTTGACGCCTATTACCTGTTGCAATCTTGGCCTTAGTACTAATGTCCACACGTTGTTCCTCTTGAATTAATTAAACTCTTCTTGCATGGCTTCAATCTAATTTGAATCTTGAAGGGCTTTATCAACCACCTGTGGTTCTACTTGAGATAGAAAGCATGAATACATGCAGATGTTTGAGGTGGCTGCCCTTATTCTTACACCACCAGTGGGATCACCAATCACCTGATCAGATGGATGGTTTTGAGTCCATCAAAGGTTCTATACTTGTGATGGTGCATCCTTGTCACGCCCCGGATTTCCAACCTGAGGAAACCGGTTCATAATTCCCCTTTACCCACGCGGTGGATAAGGGGTTGGAATGAATATTACCATAGGACATTACATCTTATGTAAACTCAAACCACAATAAATATCCAAAAGGCAAACCACATCACTTTATTAATTTAAAAACCTTTTTACATCATTTCCCCATTGAGGTTACAATAGTTCTATAAATTAAATTAAAACAAAGCAACAAAACAGATAATTGTCTTCCACCTTGGTGTCCCACTTAACGCATATAGGTTTCTGAAAGGAAAACAAATCATAATAGGAGGATTGAGCAACCACAGCTTAGTAGGGATCAAATTTTCTCAACCCATCCCATGCTCCTAGCATCTACATGAGGACGTGCACAAGTGCAATGTCGTGGCAATAATAAATAAACAGGTTAAAAACAACATTTAAAACATAACCACAGCCACAGCCACAGCCACAACCACACAAGCTTCGACAACCACAGCCACACAAGCTACCACAACCATAGCCACACAGGCTTAAGGGTCGAATACCAAGGGACCATCAATTGTTTGCTAAGTTTAGCAAATGTGAGTTTTGGATGTAGGAGGTTCATTTTTTTGGCCATGTCGTGTCAGTTGAGGGGGCTAGAGTAGACCCAGCTAAGATTAAGGTTGTATCATCATGGGAGAGGCCAACCATTGTTTTCGAGATTCGTAGTTTTCTTGGCTTGGCGGGGTACTACCGTCGTTTTGTGGAGGGATTCTCTCGTTTGGCGGCTCCTATGACGACATTGACCCAGAAGGGAGTGAAGTTCGAGTGAACTGACAAGGGTCAGTAGGCGTTTGAGGCTCTCAAGACCCGTTTGACCACTACTCCTGTGTTGAGGTTACCTAGGGAGGACGTCCCATATGAGGTGTATTGTGATGCATTTAGGATTGGTTTGGGGTGTGTATTTATACAGGACCACAGTGTGGTAGCTTATGGATCAAGGCAGTTGAAACCGCATGAGCAGAATTACCCAACCCATGATCTTGAGTTGGCGGCTGTTATCTTTGCATTGAAGAGTTGGCAACATTACCTATTGGGGGAAAAGTTTGTGGTATTCTCAGATCACAAGATCCTTTAGTATATCTTTACACAGTGGGACTTGAATATGAGGCAGAGGAGATGGGTGGAGTATTTGCAGACCTTTGATTTTACTCTTGCCTACACCCCAGGCAAGGGTAATGTCGTGGCTGATGCATTGAGCAGGAAAGGTAAAGTTGAGGTGGCAGTGAGAGAGTGGAAGTTGATGGCGTAGTTGGCGATGTTGCAGTTGTAGCCTATTACTCGTGATGGTGGGACAGTCCTGAGTCCTATTGTTGTCGTGCCTGATCTGTACCAGCGAGTCCAAGAGGGACAGTTGGGGTGATGTTGAGTGTGAGGTTCTCCGTGCCCATATTGAGGCTAGTGAGCTATCTGAGGACTCGACAGAGGGTCCTGAGCATGAGTTGTCTTTTCAGGGGCGGCTAGTTGTGGCTTCTTCTCTCCGGGATGAGGTGTTAAGGGAGTTTCATCAGTCAAGAGTTGTTGTGCATCCAAGGGGTACAAAGATGTACCATGCATTCCGGGGGCATTTTTGGTGGCCTGGGATGAAACGTGATGTAGCTGCCTTTGTTTCGAGGTGCCTCACGTGTTAGCAGGTGAAGGCTGACCACTAGCAGCCAGCAGGTATGTTGCAACCGTTGCCAATAGCAGAGTGAAAATGGGACCATATAGCGATGGATTTTGTGACTGGACTTCCACCCACCACTGGGAGGAAAGACATGATATGGGTGATTTTGGATCGGTTAATGAAGTCAGCCCACTTCCTTGCCGTTCGAGAGTGGGATTCCATTGGGACCTTGAGTCAGCTTTATGTGAATGAAATTGGGAGATTCCATGGGGTTCCGTTGTCAATTATGTCTGACAGAGACTCAAGGTTTACTTCTCATTTCTGGGTAGGCTTGTAGGAGGCTATGGGGACAAAGCTTAACTTGAGCACAGCCTTTCACCCTGAGACTGACGGTCAGACTGAGAGGACGAATCAGACATTGGAGGACATGTTGATGGCCTGTGTGTTAGATTTTGGGGGTTCGTGGGCAACTCACCTTCCTTTGGTGGACTTTGCCTATAACAACAGTTATCAGGCATCCATTGGGATGGCTCCTTTTGAGGCGTTGTATGGCAGACCATGACGATCACCTTTGTGTTGGACTGAGGTAGGAGAGGCAGCTCTTTTGCGACCATAGTTGGTTCAGGAGGCTACAGAGAAGGTCAAGTTGATTCGTCAGTGCTTGTTATCAGCTTAGAGTCGATAGAAATCTTATGCAGATCAGTGGTGGCGACCTTTGGAGTTTTCTGTGGGAGATCATGTGTTCCTCCGTGTTTCTCCACGTTATGGACATTGGCGATTTGGAAGAGGTTCCAAGCTATCTCCGCGGTTTATTAGGACTTCTGAGGTTTTGGATCGTGTGGGGCCAGTGGCCTACCGGTTAGCGTTGCCACCACGATTGAGTCGAGTGCGCAATGTGTTCCATGTGTCCCAGTTGAGGAAGTATCATCCTGACCCTACTCATGTGATTGATTGGGGGACATTGGATATTGAGGATGACATGTCCGTTGTTGAGGGCCCTATTCGTATACTGGATCGACGGGAGAAGCTTTTGCGTGGTCGTGCTATTCCTTTGGTTTGTGTGCTGTGGCAGCACCGTGGCATTGAGAAGAAGACATGGGAACGTGAGTCCATGATGTGTGAGCATCACCTAGAGTTGTTCGAGGACGAACAAGCTTGAGGGTGGGAGGTGCTGCTGGCCAAGAGATAGTGATATGATTTTCTATGCTAGTTGTTTATGTTATGTGTATTGTTCTTTTTAGACATTAATTTGTATTTGAGATATGTATTTTTGACATGCGGGTATGTGTTATATGGATTGTGGTGGTGCCTTGTTGAGTTTTGTGGACGTATGTCCTGTTATGTGCTGTGTGCACTGTATGATCTATTTCTGTGTTGTGGCTTGCATTTTGTATAGTGGGTTGCATGTGTTTGTTATTCCACGCGGTCCTAGTGGCATGTAGTTTCTTTTCGACGATGAAAAGTCTTAAGGGGGAGAAGATGTAATGACCTATGTGTAGGTCCCAAAGTGAGTCTAGAGGGGGGGTGAATAGACTTTCTTCGTGCGCGGAAGCTAGACTGTTAGCTGGTTCTTGGATTCGTGCTACAGATGACTATGATGGAAGTATTTATGGAGAAGATGATAGAAGTATTGTAAGGATAAGGTGAGTGATAATGAACTATCAAACGAAACTGATAAGAGTAAGTGCTCTTTTCTCAACAGATCTTAGTTGTGAAAGAGATGGTTTATGATAGATCGAAGTGTGAAAAACTAACAACACTGAGATCAAGACTTAATGAAAGTGCTAGATCTTTGATGAACAAGAGATTCGTAAATACTCAAACAGATTGCTCTTGTTTTTGACTCACACGGCGCACAACACTTTTTCAATTTCTCTCCGAGTCCCTCTCTCTGGTGTTGGAACTATTTTCGTTAGTTTTGCAAAAGATTATTTTTCACTAAGTCCGTCAGAACCAATATCTTGTGTTCTGTGTGTTTCCTTCTTTTGAGAGAGAGGTTAAACTCTTATTTTTGTCGTTAAGTACATGAGAGATATATTTTTAAGATTAAAGTTCTCGTGTGCCATGATGTCCATCCCGACAGACTGACTTCCCGCCACTGAAAATGCGGAATGTCAGGGGATGGGTTGATCTGCTTTGATTTGCAGATCAGATGCCCATACTGTGTATTTGGCATGCAGTCGATCTTGGCCATTCATCTGTGGATGGTAGTTGGTAGCATTTAATGTGTCATTAATGTGCTCAACTGCTCGGGACGGCGCAGACTTGCTGTACAAACCCTAGCTGACAATATCGCTAAGTGGCTGTGTTTAGGGTTGTAAGTTTGCCTCGGAGGTAGATGCCTCATAGGTTCGATGACTCGAAGATTTCTGTTAACACCTGTAGAAGGTTGCGAAGTTTTGATTCAGGCTTTATGGTGTTTCTCCGAGTCTACGACTCACATCTTCGAGTCTTCGAGGCTAGAGGTCAGGTTGGATTGGCCTTTTGTGTCACTCTGTTAACTAAAGTCTATGACTCTGCGAGTCTACGACTCTTCGAATAATGCTTAGAGTGACTTCTTCGAGTCCATCTAGTCTACCTGTTATTGTAGCTATGAGTCTACGACCCTAGTTCTACGGGTCTACGACCTTCGGGTCTCTCAGTTTACTATGTTTGACTAAGTGGTCTGAAAACCTTCGAACACTGTTAACTTAGTATTTATAGGGACTCTACAATTTTGTGTGCTACGAGTCTACGAGTCTACTAGTCTACGAGTCATTTAGCTTTGGTTACTATTCTTAAAAATTCTTCGACTCTACGAGTCTCCGAGCTTATTGACGCTTACAGTAACACTCTCTTTTCCGTACTATGACTCTACGACCTTCAACCCTAGATCTACGAGTCGCAATGTGCTGTCACTGTTTCACCTTGAGTCTCCAGACTCTACGAGTCTACGAGTGTCTTGCCAATACGTCCTATGACAGTTTCACTTCTACGAATTTCAACTCTTCGACCATACGACCTTCGATTCTTCGAGTCTCTAGACATAGACTATATTTTGGCAGCTTCATCAAATCCTATATTTCCAACAATCTCCCCATATTTATTATAAGCTGACAACAGGTAATTGTATGAAGTCTGAGACTACGAATTTTGTGGGCAATTTTAAGGAGTGCAAAGGTTCAAAGAGACACTCCTCTTCCCCCGTACCCCTGAGAGCTGCGTTCGCTAGCTCCTGGCAGAGATCACTCCCCCTACGAGCATGCTCCCCCTGAGAGAAACACTCCCTCTTTCTGGGGTGAGGAACAAGCACCAGAACATAAACCGTATGGGAGCAAGGAAATAAAGCACAGAACAGCAGACAGTATAGCAAGGACAGACAAAAAAGATAACGAATAAACAGTAAGTACATAGAAAAGTGAAAAGCAAGAAATGCAGTGTACAAGGAATTAGAGTACAGGACAGTTATGGGTTAAATTCAGAGTACAAGACACTCTGTGTAAATAGAAAAACAGCAGCTTGCTCGTGTAGGAGTTGAGCAGGAGTCAAGTGTAACGAGGCCGCTCGACTGCTCACACGATCAAATTCAGGCACAAGAGCTGGGAACCTGTTGGTAGTCAGGATGCGGATGTAATGGCAAACATAAAAGCCGCAGCTGTGAGCATCATCCTGAGCAGGAACGCCTTGCTTGACTCGCGTGATGTCCATCGGTTTGGAGAGATGATAACCACCACATCCATGCGAATACCCCTGCATGACACGGGTGAGAGTGCAATTGAATTCACGAAGTTGTTCATGTCGATGGAGTAGTAAGGTACTGGGTTTGGAGTCAAAGATGACGATCCTTTGGTTCTTGAAGTCAATGTCGAGAAGAAACCAGTGCGGGGATGTTGATAAATATGGAATTAGCACATGGTCTACCTTATCCCAGGGACGGAAGGAGTTCTCATATTTGCGTCCTTGTATAATCTCGAGCATCGCTGCATCATCGATCAGCTGAGCCTGCATGATTGGCAAACAGAGTTCCACCCTGGTATCTCTGCGAATGTGGAGAGGTAGTTTCTCGAGAAAGGACTTCTGGGCGAAGATGAACTGAGTCATCTCAATGTTATCCATTTCTTCACTGTCATGGAGTAGTCGACAAAGATCAGGTCTGGTGAAGAAGGCTTCATAGCCGCAGGTCCTCGCAGTGGTATCCCAAGCAATATAAGTGTTGAATGCAGCCAGTTTAGCTGAGGTGCCTCCAGTAGTTACAATGCGAGGTGGGGCTAATGGTTGGTCAGTAGTGGTAGCGGTTGGTTTGGTAGGTGAGGCAGGCATGTGTACTCAGCCATACTTGGATGTGAAGTTGAGGGGCCTAGCTGAGTGGAAGAGGATGGTTGGCAGGGAGCAGCCGGTTGCTTCTTCATGCAGACTGCAATGGGAACATCATCATCATCATCAGAATCTGAGATGACAGTGGTTCTGTGTGCGCGCTTTCTCCCCCGCATGTAAGTGGCAGTAGGTTGAGGTGGTGAGTGACTCGGAGAAGGGACGGCTGGTTGTGGAGTATCGACTGGTTCAGGTGTAGGTCGGTCTGATGGCTCTGGGAGTGTGTTTTTGACAGTAAGAGATATTTCACCACTTGTAAGACGATGACATTCTGACAGAATAGCTCCCAGAGTGGTACTGAGTCCTTTGTATTGTCTCTGGTAAGCTTCTTTGATGTCTTCACAGTGTTCCTCCAGATGTCTAAACCCATCTGTGGTTGCACTTGTGAGTGATGTCATTTCTTGCTGCACCTTGTCAAGGGTACGGTCTGATGACTCAACTTGAGTTTGTACCATTTCCATGCTTGACTCCATGGTAGCCAGTCGTTCTTCAAAGGCCTGAGATACTGATGTCTTGAGGATGCCAGAGGAAATTAGTTTCTCAATGACCTTGCTTGCCAGAAGATCTACTTCTTCGGCCGTCAGAGAACGTGAGTGAGACGCAGCTGGTATTGGAATAGCCATTGGGATATTGGCTGTGAACTCCTCACTCACTTGAGTGGCCACCTGATGAACGATATGTGCAGATGGTGTGGCCGTCTCAGTCCTTTCCACAGTCTCACGGACTTGTGGGACAGCTCCTGCATCGGAGTCACTGGCTGCATGTAATGACCCGTGTTTGTGGTATGTACGAAGTTAACCATAGATGCCTTGTGAGTGGAAATTGTTGGGTTTTAGGGAGTTTCCTTCCCACACACTTTAGCTAAAACACCTTGGATGTAATGACCCGTGTTTTGAGTTGGTCAGTCTTACCTTCTGAATGGGAACTTTCTAGATTTTGACCTAGTAGATGGGCTCAGATGAATTGGCGTGCAGACCAAAAGATTCTTAGAATGATGTCTTCTATCTACCACAGAAGTTTCAGGCCAAACGGATGTGCACGTGAATTGGACCCATTTGGCATGCAAGGTTTTTATTGCATGGATGTCTTTTACATGATGCAAGGAGGCTTGGGGTAAAGTTTGAATGCATTTGGAGTTGCACGCCAATTGGGGAATTGGCGTTCAAATTGGCGTGCAAGCATGCTTTTGCATGGTTACCTTGGTTTTGTCATTCTAATGATTTTTCCCCAAAGGACCATGTTGGAATTGTGGATATTTTGGCATGTATGGATGCGGGAAGGTTGTAGCTTGTTCCATCAAAACTACGTCGTTTTGATGCTGGGTTTCACTTAATCAAAACTACGTCGTTTTGATAGTGGGAGGTATATATAAGGATGAGGAGCCCTCTGTTTTAGGTTTTAGGGTTTGTTGTTACACCAGCTGTCGCAGAGAGAGAGGGAAGGAGAGCTTCTGGTGGCTGCCGGAGCATCTTGCGTGGGTGGTCGGAGTCTTGCGTGGAAGGGGGAGCAGGAGAACATACAAGGTAGGGGTTCTGTTCTTCCTAAATCCTCCTCGGTTCTAGGGTTCTAGGGTAGATTATGGATTGTATCTGTTTATATATATATGTAATCCATATAGGTGTGATCTCCTATATGGATGTTGGCCTTCGATGGCGGTTTTTGATGTATTCGGGTGTTGGGTGGTGAGTGCATATTAAGTGTTCGATAAAATGCCTGTGTGAATATGTCTGTGTGAATGTGCCTAGTATGTGTTTGATTTTATGCCTGTGAAAGTGTGTACGCTACGTGTTTGGTTTAATGCCTGTGTGACCTTGTATGCTGTGTTTGTGGAACCCGATGGCTGTGGAAGCCTGGGATTGGAAATGTTAGCCCGTGTGGCTAAGCCTGAGTGGCCGTGGATATGTTAGCCCGTGTGGCTAAGCCTGAGTGGCCGTGGATATGTTAGCCCGTGTGGCTAAGCCTGAGTGGCTGTGGATATGTTAGCCTATATAGCTAAGCCTGTATGGCTGTGGATATGTGTGTGCCATGTGAATGTGGAATACAACCTGTTTATATCTTATTGTCACTACACTGCACCTGTATACACCCTCATGTAGACGCTAGGGGCATGGGATGGATTGGGGAGACATGATCCCTACTGAGCTGTGGTTGCTCACCCCTCCCTCTATGTTGTGTTTTCTTTCAGGAACATACAGGCGTTAGGTGGGACCCCAAGGTGGAAGACCTTATTTACCTTACTGTCTTTCATTTTATGTTATTTTGTGGGAATTGATGTAACCCCAGTGGGGATGGATTGAAAAGAGGATTCTATTGTAATAAAGACTGGTTTGGATTGTGGATTGCTTTAATGAACATTTCTTTCTTGAATGTGTTGTGGATGCTTAAAATGTTATATTAGGGGTTTGTATCCTAACCCCTTTGCCCTCCGTGTGGGTAAAAGGGGAGTCACGTACCTGTTTCCTCGAGTTGGAAATTCGGGGCGTGACACTGCAGTACCTGGAGTTTCTTCATCTTCTGCTACCTCTTCTACCACAATGCCTACCACCTCAGCATCATGTGGAGTAGATATGACAGGTGAGTCCACCATGATAGGAGATGGGGCAACCACTGACACGGCTTCCACTGGGTCTCTACTAATAAGACCCTGCTCGACTAACCAATTAATCAGATGGTCTCTATCTACCATCTGTTTACCAAAAGCGATCCATGCCTTTCGTGAATCAGCGGGGGTCATATGAGCCTTGGCATATTCCATATAAAACTCTTCTAGCTCAGACTCCCCAAGTGTGCTCAACAGTACAGGTGTAGTACCCTTATCCTCTGGGGTTTCTGTCTTTGGTGTCTACCCTCCAACTGCAGGTTCTCTTACTTCTGTAGTATCCTTGGGCAGCTTGACAGTAGGGGTCTCCTCAGGTGTAGAATCAGTGGGGAGATGAGTTCTGGCAATGTTCTCCACCACTTTAGTTATATGTACTGTTGCGGCGGATGCAGAGGAGCCCCTAGAAGTCTGTGAGACACGAACCGGCTGTCGTGGTATGCGAGCTAGGGCTCGTACAGAGCTGGCTGTGTCTCCTACATGACTTCTTGCACCTGACTCAGTCCTCCTCATCGACTTGATCTCCAGCCTACCATCCTCATAAATACTTTTAAATATGTATTTGGTTGGCAATGGCATTGAGGGTGCAGAAACCTAAGGACTTTGGTGAGAAGATGTCCAAAGTGTCCCTTCTTGCTTTTGATCATGAAGTGTATCTGTGTTCCCCAATCTACTCGTCTTCCCTGTAGAACACTGCACATGATCTTCATCTGC
Organism: Taxillus chinensis; assembly: GCA_023512835.1. NCBI lineage: Eukaryota > Viridiplantae > Streptophyta > Magnoliopsida > Santalales > Loranthaceae > Taxillus > Taxillus chinensis. Next base: position 24,750,060 of record CM042091.1, read on the forward strand.
TCATGACTTGTAGAGTCATGAGCCGTCTTCTTACATAATAGGCACTGTCCGGTGACTATGAGAGTTGCCAGTGCCTGACCGGGAAAACCCATCTTCAGGGCTCCCCGACCTTGCTTTCTGGGATTGGAGTACCCAAGAAAAGACTTACACTCTTCTCTGGAAAGACTAGGAAGAGGATCAAAGGTACCTTTTGGGAGTGGAAGTGCATCTTGGATTGTTTCGGCAGAGATACGAACCTCCACTCCATGTACAGTTCCCACCAGGTCGTCTCCAGCGAATGCCATGGTCTCGTACAATTCCGAGACATCTTCTATCAGTAAGTCTTGCACCCCTGAGCAGACGGATGCAATACTGGTTTCATCGAGGCGGTTTCTAAACTCGTCCAGCTAGCTGACTTTGGCGTCGCCTATGGCTTCCCAGTCGATGATGAATCCCGGGACGATGTTGCGTAGATCGTCGGCCATCGATGAGCTTGGTCCTTCCATTGAGCTTGTAGAGAGAGAAGGAGACACTCGTAGAGAGAGATTGTAAGGTTCGAAGTTGGTCAGGGGAGAGAGAAAGAGAGAAAGAGACAGAATCGAAGAGAGAGAAGGAGAGAGTTTTAGGGTTAGGGTTCGAGTTTGAAAATGACAAACTTACCTTTGAGCTCCGTCTCTATCAGTGACTTATATGTGAGCTTGAATGCTGCATATGCTAAGAACATGCGAATGACCTCCAGTCTAGCAACTGGTGCAAAGGTTTCATCATAGTCGATTCCTTCTTCTTGTCTGTATCCTTTTGCAACCAGTTTGGCCTTGTTTCTGATTAGAACACCATTAGCATCAAGTTTGTTTCTGAAAATCCATTTCACGCCAATGACTTGCTGTGATCTAGGCCTGTTGACCAACTCCCATACTTTCTGTCTTTTGAACTGATTTAATTCTTCTTGCATTGCATCAATGCAATGGTGATCCTTAACTGCATCGTCAACTGATTTTGGCTCCACTTGTGATAGGAAGCACATATACAGATTTTCATGAAGTGTGGCAGCCCTTGTTTTAACTCGTGCAGATGGATCTCCAATTATCAGTTTAGAAGAGTGGTCCTTTAACCTTCTTCTTGTCTTTGGAAGGTCTTCTCTTTCTTCATGATGGATGCCCAATTGCTCAATGTCAAGTTCTTGGGCTGATAAAAGTGGCTGAGTCTGAACAGGTTGAATATTAAATTCATGGTTTTCTGCTGATTTTTGACTTGGTTCCTCAGCAACCGGTTCAGCTCTGTGTTCATCAGGTTCGGGTGCATCTTCCCTTGTCTCTATTGTAGTGGGATTATCTGTGTCTTGGTCTTCTATAATGACAGTGTCCTGCATTTCATTTACATTTGTGTCTCCTTTCTGCATTCCATGGTTAGTCTCATCAAAAGAAACATGAATAGACTCTTCAACAACTTTGGTTCTTCTATTAAATAAATGATAAGCCTTGCTAGTCATGGAATATCCAACAAGATATCCATCATCTGATTTGGTATCAAACTTGTTCAAGTAATCCTTGCCATTGTTTAGAATGTAACAAGTACACCCGAAGATCCTTAGGTGACCAATGTTTGGTCTCCTTCCCTTCCATAACTCATAGGGTGTTTTCATGGCTCATTTGTTAATTAGAGTTCTGTTTTGTACATAACAAGTAGTGGCAACAGCTTCAGCCCATAGGGATTTTGGGAACTGAGCTCCTGTCAACATGGTTCTAGCTGCTTCAACTAATGTTCGATTCTTTCTTTCAGCTACTCCATTTTGTTGTGGAGTTCTTGGTGCTGAGAAATTATGCTGGATACCATGTTCAGTACAAAACTCTAACATATCATAAAATTCAAATTCCTTGCCATGATTGCTACGAATGTACTTAATAGAGAGACTCTTAACATTTGTGACCCAATTGAAGAGTTCAACAAGATTCTCAAATGTTTCAGCTTTGTTTTTGAGAAACATGACCCATGTGTATTTGGTATAGTCATCTACTACTGCAAGTATCGTGCACCACATAAGGAAGACACATTTATTGGTCCACATAGGTCCATGTGCAGAAGTTCGAGTGGTTGTGTGATTGAGGTTTTATCTACACTCTTAAAAGAATGTTTAACCTGCTTACCCAGCTGACAATCCCTACACGGGTGTTCTTTCTCATACACATGCTTGGGTAAGCCCTCAACCAAGTCCAGAGATGCCAATTTAGATATAGTCTTAAAGTTTAAATGTCCGAATCTCTTATGCCACAACCAACTAATGTCAAGCGAAGCTTTGGACAGAAAACAAATTGGTTCATCAGATTGAGCATTACCAAAGACCAACTTGTAGACATTACCTTGTCTATGCCCATTTAGTTTCACCTCTTTGGAGACAGGGTCCATAACTATGCAGGTGTGTTTAGTGAACAAAACTTCATAACCCTTGTCACACAATTTGTCACGCCCCGGATTTCCAACCCGAGGAAACCGGTACGTGACTCCCCATTTACCCACACGGAGGGCAAAGGGGTTAGGTTACAAACCAAGAACTGAATATTTTAAACTTTCACAACACATTCAAGAAAAGTAAAATCCATCAAAGCAGTCCACAAACCAAATCAGTCTTTATTACAAAGTCCTCTTTTCAATCCATCCCCATTGGGGTTACATCAGTTCCCATAAAAAAAAACATAAACAGTAAAGTAAATAAGGTCTTCCACCTTGGGGTCCCACCTAACGCCTGTAGGTTCCTGTAAAGAAAACAACATGGTAGGAGGGGTGAGCAACCACAGCTCAGTAGGGATCATGTCTCCCCAACCCATCCCATGCACCTATTATCTACATGACTTGTGTACAAGTGCTGTGTCGTGATACAATTATTCCACCAGATATAGTTACAGGCTATAACAGCAAACACAATCATACATGGGCTGGTACATAAACACTCCCGGGCTTCCACAGCCACCGGGTTTCAAGAACAGACCCCGGGCTTCCACACCACCGGGTTCCACAAAACAGTCCCGGGCTTCCACAGCCACCGGGTTCCACAAAACAGTCCCGGGCTTCCATAGCCACCGGGTGTACAAGCAAACACGCAGCACACAAGGCCATACAGGCATAACATCAAACACTTAATATGCTTAGTCACACGGGAATAACGTCGAACACTTAGCATGCATATATTCACAGGCTCACAAACCCCGCCACACAGCTATTATTCCAAACACATAATATGCATAGCCTCACAGGCATTATTTCAAACACGTTCTGAGCATACACACAGGCATATTCATACAGGCATATCCACACCGGCATTTTATCAAACACTTAACATGCACTAACCACCCAACCTCAGAAATCACACCAAAACGCCACTGAAGGCCAACATTCATATAGGAGGTCACACCTATATGAATTTACATATAAATAATATAACGAGATATAACTCATATTCTCGCCCTAGGACCCTAGGACAGAGGAGGACTTAGGAAGAACAGAATCCCTACCTTAAAACAGATCTTCCCTGCTCCCGCACTAAACGCCGTCCTCCCCACGCAAGATGCTCCGGCCCGGCAGCAACCAGCAACTCCCCTTCCTTCTCTCTCTCTAGCTCTCTCTCTCTCTACGACGGCTGCAGCAACTGAAGAGAACCCTAAACCTAAAACAGAGGGCTTCTCCTCCTTATATAGCCAACCCAACATCAAAACGACGTAGTTTTGATTAAGTGAATCCCAGCATCAAAACGACGTAGTTTTGATCACACAAGTTAGCACCTTTCCGCACCCATATAGGCCAAAATACTCAGAATTTCAACATGGTCCTTTGGAGAAAGTTCCTTAGAATGTCAAAACCAAGGGAACCATGCAAAAATATGCCTGCACGCCAATTTGCACGTGAATTCCCCAATTCACGTGCACCTCCATATGGACTCCAAATGCTCTCAAACTTCACCCCTAGCCTCCTTGCATCATTTAGAAGTCAACCACACTTGCACGTGAATTGGACCCATATCATGTGCACCTCACATACATGTCCATTTGGCCTGAAACTTCTGTGGTAGATAGAGGACACCATTCTAAGCATCTTTCCTTTTGCACGTGAATTCATTGGAGTCCATTTACTAGGTCAAAATCTAGAAAAACTCTACTCAGGAGGCAAAACTGACTAACTCAAGGTACGGGTCCTTACACAATTGACTTATGCTCAACAGGTTATGTTTAAGACCTTGAACAACAGATACATTCTGAATGGACACAGAACCATTAGAGAGAGTACCCTTACCAACAATCTTACCCTTTTTATTGTCCCCGAAAGTGACAGATGAAGCTGTAACCTCTCTTACCTCCTTCAATAGAGAGGCATCATCTGTCATGTGCACAGAACATGCACTATCAAGATACCACTGGCTCGAATTAATCTTTTGTTTCTGATGGCTGCTTTCAGCTTCAGGTACCTATTCCTGCACAACGAGCAACTAAGTCTTGGGGGCCCAATTAAGATTGGGCTTTGGGTAAGTGAAATCTACAGTAAGAAGGGGCAGATTTAACTTTCCATGCTAATCTTGGTGATCCTTCATTAGATTCATTGCAGGGTTAATCTTAAGATTTTCAGCATGTTTTCCTTTCTTATTGTTATCTTTGGTAGCTTTAATAGGCACAGGTTTGACAGATTTCTTCACAGGCTTGGTCTTTAAGTCTTTTGAATGGGTAGCTTGTGTGTGCCTGGTGTGTTTCTTCCTATCAGAGATACTGTTGCACTACAGATTTTTAGTGACATTAAGCTATTTAAGGTTTACCCTGATTTCTGTGGCAATCTCCTTCATGAGATAGTCAGGGTAGAATCTGCACTGATAGGAGAGGTGTCCAACTTCACAGCAGATGGGGCATGTGACAGGTTTAGGTTGAACACTCTGTCTCAAGGGTTTTGCAGGAGTGTTAAGAGGTTTCCTAGGTTTTCTCACATATCCTTGACCGTTCTTAACTCTTCCATCAGAGACAACCTTAGGCTGGAAGGCAGCAGCCTTGTTGGATGAACCAGTCTCAAATTTTGTAGTAGAGTGTCTACTTGGTTTTGTCTTTGAGATAACTACGCCCTTGCCCTTGCATTGGGATGTAGAGGACAGGTTGACTGAGGGTTCAGCTTTCAGTTCTTTCTTAGCAACTACTGCATCACTGTCCTGAGATGCAACAGTACCCAGATCTTTGAGTTCAGGTGTTACTGGTTTGGGTGAACTAGCAACAGCCATTTGTACCTCCTTTCCAACAGACTTCTCCTTTTTCTTGGAAGGATTCTCAAATGCCTCAAGTTCTTCCTTTTGCATTTCGAACGTCTTGAGGTCCCCATATAATGCTTCCAAGCCACAAGTCTTCCATTCCTTCAGCTGACGGATGGCTGATGTCTTTATCAGCAGTCTCAAGGGTAGAGATCTCAGAAATTTGTCATTTTTGTCCTTTTGAGAGATCTCAACAATGTAAGTCTTCATCCGTTGAGTCAGACCGGTGAACCATTTGTAGATACTGTCCAATGACTCTTTCGGTTCACATCTGAAGGCTTCATACTCTTGTTTGAGCATGGAGATCTTGTTGTCCTATATTTGCTCATCTCCTTCGTAGATGAGACAGAGCTTGTCCCATACCTCTTTAGCAGTCTCAAGATCTTGCACATCCGTGAACATGTCATCATCGAGTGCAGAGAAAACTATGGCTTTTGCCTTGAAGCCGAGCTTTACTTTCCTCTGCTCCACCTTAGACCAACTGTCTGGGTCTTTCGTCATTAGCCGACCTCTCTGCATACGCTTTGGTGTGAAAGGTCTGTTCTTTATCGTTTCCCAGAGATAGGTGTCGAGCATGTCTAGGTGTGCTCTCATTCTTGCTTTCCATTTGGAAAAGCACGCGGGTGTGCACATAAGTACTTGGGAGGATGAGCCAGGCAAAACATTATAGAAGTCTTCTTGTTCTTTCTTATTGCTGATGGTACTCGGTTGTTCCTGCTCCTTGTCTCCAGTCGCTCCTTCCTCTGGAACACGACTGGCTTTAAGTTCCTCAATAGGAAATGGAGTTTGCTCGGGAGTTGGAGCTGCACTGCTGGAATCCATGTCGGCCAATAGGGATCTCTACAGAGTTGTAGAACTTGCTCTGATACCAATTGTAGGTCCCAAAGTGAGTCTAGAGGGGGGGGGGTGAATAGACTTTCTTCATTTGCGGAAGCTAGGCTGTTAGCTGGTTTTGGATTCCTCTACAGATCACTATGATGGAAGTATTTATGGAGAAGATGACAGGAGTTTTATGAGCGATAACGTGAGTGATGATGAACTATCAGACAAAACTGAGAAGAGAATAAATGCTCTTTTCTCCATAGATCTCAGTTATGAAAGTGATGGTTTATGATAGATCGATGTGTGGAAAACAACACAGAGATTAGACTTAATGGAAGTGCTAGATCTTTGATGAACAAAAGATTCTTGAATAATCAGATGGATTACTCTCTTGTTCTTGATTCACCGCGGCGCACAACACTTTTTCAATTTCTCTCCAAGTCTCTCTCTCCCTCGTGTTGGAAAACCTTTTTCATTTGTTCTGCTAAAGAATATTTTTCACTAAGTCCGTCAGAACCAATGTCCTGTGTTCTGTTTGTTTCCTTCTTTTGAGAGAGAGGTTAAACTCTTGATTTTGTCGTTAAGTACATGAGAGATATATTTTTAAGATTAAAGTGCTCGTGCGCCAAGATGTCCATCCCGACAGACTGACTTCCCGCCATTGAAAATGCGGAATGTCAGGGGATGGGTAGATCTGCTTTGATTTGCAGATCAGATGCCCATATTGCGTATTTGGCATGCAGTCGATCATGGCCGTTCATCCGTGGATGGTAGTTGGCAGCAATTAATGTGTCATTAATGCGCTCAACTGCTCGGGACGGCGCAGACTTGCTGTACAAACCCTAGTTGACAATATCGCTAAGTGGTTGTGTTTCGGGTTGTAAGTTTGTCTCGGAGGTAGATACCTCGTAGGTTCGGTGACTCGAAGATTTTAGTTAGCACCCGTAGAAAGTTGCGAAGTTTTGCTTCAGGCTTTATGGTGTTTCTGTAAGTCTACGACTCACATCTTCGAGTCTTCGAAGCTAGAGGTCATGTTGGATTAGCCTTTTATGTCACTCTGTTAACTAAAGTTTACAACTCTGTGTGTCTACGACTCTACGAGTCTGTGACTCTTCAAATAACAGAGTATAAGAGAGTTTACAGTAGATCAAAAAGGTTTATTAGCTTTAATCTACAACTGTTTTGTTGTATTTATCAATTGATAATAAAACAAAATACTTCCACTATCTGGTTATCTTTTGTACTGATATTATCATTTAACCAGATAAGTGTTGTGCCAGAGTGTCACGCCCCGGATTTCCAACCCGAAGAGACCGGAACGTGACCCTCCCTTTACCCGAGTTTGGATAAAGGGGTTAGAATACAACATACACTTCACATTTTATATTCAGAGACAAAATCATATATTTATTAAGTTCAAACATTACAAACGTGTCTAAAACATGCTTTTATTACATTACACGCCTCATTACAATATCTCCCCGCTGGGGTTACATCAATTTCCATAAATTAACATAATCGAAAAGAAACGATAAAGCAAATACGGTCTTCCACCACGGGAGTCCACCTAACGCCTCTAGGTTCCTGAAAAAAAACACATCACAGTAGGAGGGGTGAGCAACCACAGCTCAGTAGGGATCAAGTCTCCCCTAACCCATCCCATTCACCTATCATCTATATGAGAGCGTGTACCAGTGCAGTGACGTGGCAAAAACAAATAGCAAGGAGACACACCACACAAACGGGCGCAACCTCAGCCCCAGCCACATAGGCTCCACAGCCCCATAAGCTAACACTTTAACCACCCCAAGCAAGTGATTTAACCGCCTTTTCAGGCTAATGATTTAACCGCCTCTTCAGGCCAATGATTTAACCACAAGTGATTTAACCGCCTCTTCAGGCCAATGATTTAACCGCCTCTCAGGCAAATAGTTCCCACAGCCTCACAGGCTAACATAAACAGTCTTGGGCTTCCCCAGTCACCGGGTTCAATAAAACAAGCCCGGGCTTCCACAGCCACCGCGTGTACAAGCAAACACGCAGCACAAATGGTCATACAGGCATAATATCAAACACTTAACATGCGTGGTCACATAGGCATAACTTCAAACACTTAGCATGCATACATTCACAAACTCACAAATCCAGCTACACCGGCATATTATCAAACACGTACTAGGCACATTCACACAGGCATATTCACACAGTCATTTTATCGAACATTTAACATGCACGAACCACCCAACGTCAGAATCACACCAAAACGCCATTGAAGGCCAACATTCATATAGGAGGTCACACCTATATGAATTTACATATAAATAATATAACAATAATAATGATATCCAACAATTCAGTCACCATGGCGCCTAACCCCGGAAAGGCACAACATGCAAGGAAAACAACACAGCAAGCCACAACACCCAAATGGGTTATACACCGCACATTGTACACAATAGCACATAACACAGTGCCACCATAATCCACAACCACATGCATCACAATCCATGGAAACACATCAACATGTTACAAATACCCATCACATGCACATTTCATTAACACATTCAACATAAATAAAAGTCAAAAGTCGAAAGGAAATACAAATATGCTAGCCAACAGCCACCCCTCCACCCTTAAGAGTGTTCGTCCTCGAACAACTCTGGGTGTTGCTCACGCATAATGGATTCACATTCCCATATCTCCTCCATAGGATGTGTCATCTTCGAAAAGACAACACATTTTCCATAATGCACATGCTGATGCACATCGCCCACAACCATTCACATACCCGCGACTGAGGATATCACACAATAACACACATGAAGGCACATACCCACACACCCAATACAACACAGCATGATAGGGAAACACATATTCTAATCTCACAAACAACCGTTGTTCTCCTCACTTAACACATGTCACGACGGTGTAAGACATATACGCCCATCCCCAACACGTTTAACAAATCACATAGGTGATAGACCAACTCACATCATAAACACCACTACAAGGAACAACTCACAAACAAAACATTACTACACCTACACGTTTAACGTTCCACTGCCTATTTGCCAACACTATACAAACTCATCTGCAGGGAGTTTCCTCACAACCTTCCCACCTTTGGACTTTTCGTCCCCCAAAAGAGAAACTAATTAGCAAACATCACGAGAAGATCAAAGCAACATATAACACCCATGAGCATAACAAGAACTAGAGCTGGCCAATTAGTGCGCTGACAACAACTCATGTGAGCAAGTCTGACAACAGTGAGGTCGAGAAACCTCCCACGGATTCGCTAAGACCCCAACAACCGAACAAGGCCAACACCATCAGCTTACGCGCGTCACAATAGAACCAACACTCCCCAATTAAAGGTACCCTAACAGTAACCCACCACTAAGATTGGATGCAACGGACACCAACAATTTACCATGCAGCCACACCCCAGATGTAGACCTCACCCTTACAGCAAGCACCATGAGGTCACAATGAAATACAAACAAACGGGATAAGAGCATGATGTAAACCACAATCATAGTCCCACACAGGGATATCACCATAGCAGCACCAGTATCACAGCTGAATCCCCTCATGCTAACGCAGAACAGGCTTAGGGATCCGAGGAATACATCCGCTAGCAAGGCACATTAAAACCCAACCAACACCAATGATGGCTCTCCACAGCTTACAATCCAGGACACAGCTATACTAGGATGAAGTTTCCATTCGGTTACAGTCAACATGATGCCCAATGGAGTCCAGGGATGACAAATTCAGTACCATACACTACCACGGCAAGACCAAAAACTACTATCGGGCTAACACCAGTCACCAACGTTGAGAATCTACTAAAGAACACCATGAACCAGAACGCCACACAAATAACACCTCTCTGACTACGGTCAAATAGGGATCCACCAAGGTCCCACACAGCCTTCACTAACGGAGGCTTATGTTACAACCCAAGTGATAACACCTTACGCTGTCAGCAGACATTCCATGCGATAGGAATCCTTTGACGATAGGTAGGTACCAACAACATAGTTCTCTCCACCCTGGAAAACTCTCCTACCTGCAACATGACAACAACGGAATCCTCTGTGTCACCACTCATAGGTCACAAGGGAATCCCTTGCCTCTAGGACATACTCCACCTCATGAACCACTGACTCCGCTACACCAACCATCACGTTCTATCTCAACACACCAACAAAACACCCAAATGGACCAAGAAATACTCAGGCTTTAGCCTCAGCTTAATGTGATCACTGCAATTTCTCCGGGTAGGCACAGGAAACAAGGCATGCAAACTCCTGATTTGGGACTTTCATGTAGCTCCCAAATACCAACACCTCAATGGCGTGAACCATCTCACTTACCGCGTGTTACTGCACAAGAAAAGTTTTCAAGGAGGACATATGTAGGTCATTCACCTACCACCACCACTCTAATGCATACACCTTTTGATATCCGCCCAACATAAATCTCTCCCCAAGAAGTAGCACTAATACCCCGTCCTAGCAAAACTATTACAACTGACTTAACTCGAGAAATCAAATAACTCTTTTTCTCAGTGCATTAACACTCTTCTTCATTCCCACACCACATATATTATACTAATGCATCACCTCCTACTCCTCTGCATATGGATGCCATAATACCCACACATAAGAACTCTACTATACACCTATAACACATATGTAACACTTGCAACAAAACAAAGCAACCAAAACACATGAAATAAATTACAGTGCGGAACACATGTAAGAGAGAACATAATAGCCTCCCACCTCCTTGCCTCTTTTAAGCCGATTGCCCACAAGACATGGATTAAGGGAATGGTCCTACCACCAGAAGTACATCCTCAACCCCTCGGGAGATGTCTCCCAAATGTGGGGAAAAACCCAAACAAGGCCTACCCAATCTCACTCGCTCACCCACTTGCACTGATTGGATTCACTGGGCACGATTTTATAAATCCACTCTTAGCCGATAGTTGAATTCTAGAACACTTCACATTTTACACATGTGCATACCTATTTCACAACATATCCTATGAACATCACTAAAGGTCCCTCACACACCACAAGCATGACTCATGGTCAAAGTTTGGCCACCTAAGAACTTGCAGCCGTCTCCACCAGACCCCCACAAGAACCTTAAAATCACAAACCACCCTCACCAACCAATTTAAATCTCAATGACTCAAGGAGTGAGGTATACTAAGGGCAAGCTCCTCCCTCAACCTTAATACTGGGAAAGGTTACCAAAAAAAAAGGTTACCAAGATAGATTCCTAGGAAATCTATATATATATATATATATATATCTGTAGTGTTGTACAAAAAAGGTGTGCGTACACATACAAAGGAAAACTGATACGCGCGTGAGCAAAGTAATTGTACAAGAGCTTATAGAGATTATTAACGCCAGTGTGTGTGATTGTAAAACCGAGTGCTAGTGTAATCAGCTAACTACTGCTTATTTTGTTGTAATTATCATTTGATAATAAAGCAAAATACTTCCACTATCTGGTTATCTTCTGCACTGATTTTATATCCTTTAACCAGTTACACCTGTGAGAAAAGAGTTTTTGATTTAAGCCTATTCACCCCCCCCCCCCCCCCCCCCCCCCACCCTCTAGGCAAATAGGGACCAACAAGTGGTATCAGAGCAAGTTCTATTTGTTCCAAGTAGAGATCCCACTTTTTCTCTCTTACAAATGGCTGGAGAAAGTAGCATGCTTTTCAACACTCGCCTTAACTCCGTAGGTGCACAAGAGCCCCTTCCAAATCGAAGCAGCAGTGAAAATGTCGATCCACCTCAACCTGCTGCTACCGCTGCTGCACAACCACGGAGTTCTGGCTTCACTCTGACAAAGCCACCCAAGTTCACACCTGAGCTTTTCTCCCAATGGAAAGCTCGCATGAGAATGTTCATGGTCTGCCATGATCACCTCATGTGGCCATGTCTTAATCAGGAGATACCTACTCTGATGACTATCGGAGAACATGGAGTAAGAAGACCAAAGACTGATGCCGAACTCACCAATAATGAAAGAGTCTGGCAGTGTGCCAATGAAAAGGCTCTGGCATATGTCACATCGTCTTTGGATTCTGAGGCTTTCACAGACGTCCAGGGCTACACGACAGTGAAAGCTGTCTGGGATAAATGGACAATCCTCTATGAGGGAAGTCAGTCCCAAATGCAGAATGTTATCTGTACTCTCAGGCAGAACTTTGAGAATTTCAATCATAAACCGGTCGAATCACTCGAAAGCATCTATCGGAGATTTGGCAAACTCATCCTTGAGCTGAAAACTGTCAATGAGCATTATTCTCAATCTCAGATCAATGACAAGTTCTTTCGCTCCTTGCTGGATTGCTACTACTCCAAACAACTCCAGATGCAATCGGACAAGAACTGGCAGTATGTTCCCCTTGAAGAACTATATGGAGAGCTACGGACTCACGAAGTCAGGTATAAGTACTCTGACCGGGATGAGAAAATAGCTCGGAAAGAAAAGGGGGTAGCTCTCAAAGCTACAGAAATTCCTAGCATACTGAGGAATGATGATACGGACGCGTTCGAGAATTCTGATTTTGACGAGGAGGAGGAGATAGCTATTCTCGTCAAATCCTTTAAGCGATTCCTATGGAAAAGCAGAAAAGGATTCAGGAGATGCTCCTCATCATCTTTCCAAAGGAAGGAGCGACCGGAGTCCAGTTCCCAGGAATGCTACAACTGTGGGAAAACCGGTCACTGGGCCAAGGACTGTAGATCCAAATCTAAAGTGGCCGAGAAAAGTGACAAGGTAACTCCTCGCGGCTCCACCTCAGACAACAGCAAGAACAAGAGGAAGGCATTCGTCACAAAATACGTCAGTGGCTCCGAAGAAGAGGAGGAATCCTCGGATGATGAGCCAACTCCCAAGCCGAACGTCTGCCTCATGGCAAATTCTGAGGTACCTTCGATCTCTGAGCTCATGAGTAAATTAGAATCTCTTATTACCGAACGTGATCATGAAAAGAATGAGAGACTAGTAATTACTCAAATGTACAAAGATATGGAAAGTCAGAATAAACGTCTTGAGATCACTGTTGCTAGATTAGAAAAGGACATAACTGACTTCTGAAGTAAAGAGGCTTGGTATCATAATCTAAGAGCTGAAAATCATCTGTTAAATACCAACCTAATGGGCCTAAAAGTCATTATGAAACGACTTGAGAATAAACTTGAACAGGAAAGGAAATAAATCGTAAGTGGCTAAAATCCGGGGAAATAGCCTCTACATTTAGGACTGATCTGGATAATATTCGAGTCAAACCTGGCCTAGGCTCCAAACCATTGACTTCCACTGCTCATGCTACTGAGTGTCCTCCGGACTTCACTCTGAAACTAACCAACTTATATCCTGTTAGTACGTCTAAACCGTTGGATGGTTTCATTTCAGGTGGCACCATAGTTTATGACTGTGGAAGAGAGGCTGTTACTGCTATTCCTGAAATAGTAGCACCCATAACTAATGATGAAGGGAAGGCTACTGCAGTTCAAGCCAAAATTGTAGCACCCGAAAAGAAAGGAAAGGCAAAGGCTGACACATCTAGGGCCAAGAGCGCGTCACCCAAATGCAATGGATTAGGCCATAGGGAACAGAGTAGAAAATCTATAAAATCTAAGAGACCTATATCCCCTGTTTGTACTCCGCATTATAGTGTCTGTTCCATCTGTAGGGAAATAGGTCATTATCACTATGAATGTTCGAGTTTATCTGATAACTGGCTTTATAATCAAGTTTCTATCATTAAAGATCAGTTAATTAAAAGAGGTTCTTCGAGAAAGACAAAATCTAAACCTCAAAGGAGTGTCTCTCCAAAGAAAACCCAAGAAAAAGTAACAGCTAAAACCTTTGAGCATCTTGTAGATCTTTTCAAATGGATAAGCAATTCACAAGGATTAAGCATTAAATGCATCAGGAGTGATCATGGTACAGAATTTGATTTTTCCGAAATGAGATCATATTATTCTGAACAGGGCATTCAGCACGACTTCTCTGCGCCCAGAACTCCACAGCAAAATGGGGTAGTTGAGCGCAAGAATCGCACTTTAGTAGAGGCTGGAAGATCTATGTTAGCAGGGGCAAAGCTTCCTCTCAGTCTATGGGCTGAAGCTGTGTCCACTGCCTGCTATGTTCAAAACAGGACTCTAATAAATAAATCTACCATGAAAACACCCTATGAGATGTGGAGAGGACGAAAGCCTTCAATTTCACATTTCAGAACTTTTGGGTGTACTTGTTATATATTGATCAACAGCAAAGAACCCCGGAATAAATTTGAACCAAAATCTGATGATGGGATTTTTGTCGGGTACTCATTACATAGCAAAGCTTATCAGGTCTTTAATAGAAAACTTTTAAAAGTTGAAGAATCAATCCATGTAACCTTTGATGAAGCTAACCTGGATTGGTCTAAAGTTGCTTCTTCAAGTTCAAATGTACAGGTTCAGGACAGTAACATCGACTATTCAAAGTTTATGAATGCTCCTGCTACGCACACTGACCAACCACGTAGCACCAGCAAAGCACAAAGAAATGATACGGATGATGCTACGGATGAATCGGACTCTAGACCTCAATTCATCTCCGGACATATTTCTACGAATATTCAAAATACTTGAGTACCTTCCAGTCCATCCGAACCAGTTACTACTGAAATGAACAGTATCGGAGAACCTCAGAGTACTCCGAACCCGTTAATCCGATATCTGGTCGGAAGAAGCTCAATCAATGGACGAACAAGATCCACCTAATCTAGGAGAGCTTCAAATTATTCAAGATCAACCGTCACATGCACAGAATTACAAGTGGACTCGAAACCACCCTCCAGAACAAGTGATTGGTGATCCTACTGTTGGTGTAAGAACAAGAGCAGCCACCTCCAACATCTGTCTTTACTCATGTTTTCTATCTCAAATAGAACCAAAGGTGGTAGAGGAAGCTCTTCAGGACTCAAACTGGATAGAAGCCATGCAAGAAGAGCTGAATCAATTTAAGAGAAATGATGTGTGGACTGTAGTACCAAGGCCCAAGTCTCAGCAAGTCATTGGAGTTAAATGGGTGTTCCGGAACAAGCTTGATACAGATGGTATAGTAATCCAGAACAAAGCCAGACTGGTAGCCAAAAGATATCGTCAAGAAGAAGGAATAGACTATGACGAGACCTTTGCTCCAGTAGCAAGACTTGAGGCAATTAGAATGTTTCTGGCGTATGCTCCATATGAAAACTTCATAGTTTATCAAATGGACGTCAAAAGCGCATTTCTGAATGGAGATCTTCAAGAGGAGGTGTATGTTGAACAACCTCCCAGTTTCTTTGAACCCAAGGCTAGACATCTAGTTTACAAGCTACGGAAAGCCTTGTATGGGTTGAAGTAAGCTCCAAGAGCCTGGTACGACACACTGTCAGAATTCCTACTTGCTCACAACTTTCAAAAGGGGAAGATAGACATAACTTTATTTCTACGGAAAGAGAATGGACATACTCTGATCGTACAGATATATGTGAATGATATCATTTTCAGATCATCAAATCTGAAGCTTTGTGAAGAGTTTGCAAAGTTGATGACTGGCAAGCTTGAGATGAGTATGATGGGAGAACTATCCTACTTCGTTGGAATAGAAGTTAAACAATTGAAGGAAGGGATCCTCATTAACCAAGCAAAGTACACATGTGACATTATTAAGAAGTTTGGTATGGAAGGTTCATCTCCCGTCAAGACTCCGATGCCAATCAGTGCCAAGTTAGACCCTGATGTGGACGGCAAATCAGTACATGTGACTGAATACAGAGGGATGATAGGATCCTTGCTGTATCTTATAGCAAGTCGCCTGAACATTATGTTTGCAACTTGCATCTGTGAGCGATATCAGGCGAATCCCAAGGAGTCACATATACTTCTTGTTAAACGGATTTTCAAGTATCTCAAAGGAACGATGAATTTGGGACTCTGGTACCCAAAGGAGTCAAACTTCACCTTATCCGGATACTCTGATGCTGATTTTGCTGGGTGTCGCATCGACAGGAAAAGCACAAGCGGTACGTGTCAGTTCCTTGGAAATAGATTAATTTCATGGTTCAGTAAGAAGCAGAATTTCGTATCAACCTCTACTGCTGAGGCGGAATATACAGCTACTGGGGGTTGCTGCGCACAGCTACTCTAGATGCAAAGTCAACTTATGGACTACGGTTTCAATATGACATCTATTCCACTCTACTGCGACAACACTAGTGCAATTGCTATAAGCAACAATCCTGTCATGCACCCAAAGACGAAGCACATTGAGGTCAGGTATCACTTCATCCGTGATCATGTTCTCAAAAAGAATATATCTCTAGAACATGTTGCTACTGAAGATCAACTGGTAGACATTCTTACAAAGTCCCTACCTGATGCAAGATTTTCTAAACTACTCTTCAGGTTAGGTATGCTTGACTTTTCTGCATAGCTTCACTTAAATCAATCAACAGTATGTCTTCAGAACATGCATGGTGCGTTTATTGAAAGTAAAGGATTCATACCAAATTTAATTTTCAATCATACTTACTGCTTAACGTGTCCTATGCGTCTGATAAATACCAAAGTTCCGTAATGGGAGGATGCTTGCGTTTCCTGACTGAAGTCGTTTAAGCTAACTTCATTAAAACTTATATGAATAATCTTTTTAGGATCTCATGATCTTATTTCCCATTATCCACCACATTATACATGCTGGTTCATTTAGATTGCTTTGTTATCATGTATAGTTGAAGTTATGAAATGGGTTAGCACGGAATGTCTGGCGGATGTATATGCAGTCGCTGTCTGATCAGCTTCTGAAGTATAGTTTCCTAAAAGGGTAGACAGCGCTCACTTTCTCTAAGCAAGAAACATCAATCGAGAGGATCACATGGTACGGTGGAGAAAATGCTCTATTGATAAATCTAGTAACACCCCTCGTATATGTCTCATGATCCCTTTCCTGGCTGTCTATCTGAGGGGGAGTCTTTCACTAAGAGGACCGCATGGTCTAAGGGGGAGCAAAAGCTTCATTTATTACTTCTGTAATGACCCCTTTTATGTCTCGGATACTCCTTCCTCTAAACTTTCACTTCCGAATCTGACTAGACATGCAATGCTGAATCGGAATTGTGGCATGGCTGGATGTTTCTCTATCCTCAACTGTGCATTTTAATCGAACAATCATCTGCCTGCTTTCGACATGTGTTCATATTTCCAGTTTCACTCATGAATCATAACTTGAGAAAATCATATGACTTTTAATTTAACTTAGCTATCGCTGTCAGTATGAAGGTTTCGCTATGTTGACCAATATGAACTTATGTGTTTATCAGCTGTCATATGCATTTTCTTCAGTAATTTGATCATAATTCATGTGTATGTGTCTTGTTACTATTCTTCCATATGCATAAGTTCTGTCTCATTTTAGTTCGGCTTATGATATTCTCAACACGACTATTTGATCCATATCCGTACTAACTCAACCTGTTAGTGTACTGTTTCTTCAGTTTATGTTTTCAGCTACAGGTTCAGATCGCTTGTTTTGATGTCTTGGATTTCAAGTGTTGTGGTACTTCTTATTTCCTCGACACCAAGACCGCAAAGGAATCATTTTTACTCAGCACTCAGCTTTTACGGACAGTCAATCTCTCATCAGGATATATGTAAGGACCCATACCTTGAGTTAGTCACAGTTTTGCCTTCTGAGTAGAGTTTTTCTAGATTTTGACCTAGTAAATGGACTCCAATGAATTCACGTGCAAAAGGAAAGATGCTTAGAATGATGTCCTCTATCTACCACAGAAGTTTCAGGGCAAATGGACGTGTATGTGAAGTGCACGTGATATGGGTCCAATTCACGTGCAAGTGTGATTGTCTTCTACATGATGCAAGGAGGCTAGGGGTGAAGTTTGAGTACATTTGGAGTGCATTTGGAGTTGCACGTGAATTGGGGAATTCACGTGCAAATTGGCGTGCAGCCATATTTTTGCATGGTTCCCTTGGTTTTGACATTCTAATGATCTTTCTCCAAAGGACCATGTTGAAATTCTGAGTATTTTGGCCTATATGGGTGCGGGATGGTGCTAACTTGTGTGATCAAAACTACGTCGTTTTGATCCTGGGATTCACTTAATCAAAACTACGTCGTTTTGATGTTGTGTTGTCTATATAAGGAGGAGAAGCCCCTCTGTTTTAGGGTTAGGGTTTGTTGCTCCACCAGCCGTCGCAGAGAGAGAGAGAGAGAGAGAGGGAAGGAGAGCTCCTGGTTCTTTGCCGGGCGTCTTGCGTGGGTGGTCGGTGCTTCGTGGGTGGACGGCGTTCGACGTGGGATCGGGACATTCTTTGTGTTGTTGCGTTTTACTTGAGGTAGGGTTCTGTTCTTCCTAAATCCTCCTCTGTCCTAGGGTTCTAGGCAGATTATGGGTTATATCTGTTATATATACATATATAATCCATATAGGTGTGATCTCCTATATGGATGTTGGCCTTCAATGGCAGTTTTTGGTGTATTCGGTGTTGGATGGTGTGCATATAAAGTGTTCGATAAAATGCCTGTGTGGATATGCCTGTGTGAATATGCCTAGTATGTGTTTGATTTTATGCCTGAGGGGTTGTGCGAACTAAGTGTTTGGTATTATGCCTGTGAAAGTGTGTATGCTACGTGTTTGGTTTAATGCCTGTGTGACCTTGTATGCTGTGCTTGTGGAACCCGGTGGCTGTGGAAGCCCGGGACTGGAAATGTTAGCTGGTGTGGCTAAGCTTATACGGCCATGGATATGTTAGCCTGTGTGGCTAAGCCTGAGAGGCTGTGGTTATGTTAGCCCGTGCGGCTAAGCCTGAGTGGCTGTGGATTTGTTAGCCTATGTGGCTAAGCCTGTATGGTTGTGGATAGGTGTGTGCCTTGTGAATGTGGAATACTACTTGTTTACATTTAATTGTCACTACACTGCACCTGTACACACTCATGTACACGCTAGGAGCATGGGATGGGTTGGGGAGACTTGATCCCTACTGAGCTGTGGTTGCTCACCCCTCCCTCTATGTTGTGTTTTCTTTCAGGAACATACAGGCGTTAGGAGGGACCCCAAGGTGGAAGACCTTATTTACTTTACTGTTTACCATTTGTTATTGTTATGAGAATTGATGTAACCCCAGTGGGGATGGATTGAAAAGAGGATTGTTGTAATAAAGACTATTTTGGATTGTGGATTGCTTTATTAAACTTTACTGTTTTGAATGTGTTGTGGATGTTTAAAATGTTATGTTCAGGGTTTGCACCCTAACCCCTTTGCCCTCCGTGTGGGTACAAGGGGAGTCATGTACCGGTTTCCTCGGGTTGGAAATCCGGGGCGTGACAATATGGTATTAGAGCATGGTCTAGTTAGCCTAGGGTAGTGGGCGGACCTGGTTATCCTAAGTCCTTTGGAGGAGCCTGGAGGGACATGCCTGATCAACATGGTCCTCTTTGAGCCTCCAAGGTGTACTTAGGGTAGTCCAGTCTTGTGATAGGATTTGCCTGCATTGGCATTAGGGCACTAGTTGCATTTGCTGTGAATGTATGCTAAACTGTGGATAAAATCATATGATTAAGTGAAATGTGCAACTCTGATTTGTTTGGCAATGTGTACTGAACTGTGCAATGTGATTGATGCAATGTATGTGTATAATGTCATGTGATAGTGGAATTGATCAGTGGGGTAGAGGTAGTGACGCGATAGCTTATAAAATTGTTTTGACGCTGTGCTTCTTACTTCGTGTAGTAAGAATGCCGCCGAGGAGAGTGACACATGCGTCCGGGGCAATGGCTGATGAGTCATCTGCCCATGAGGGTCCGGGTGCGGGACCGTCCGTTGGAGGGCATGCGTTGTTACTGGCACAGCTACGAGAAGGCATCCGGCTGGAGGTACAAGAGCTACGGGAGGGACTCCGGCAGGACATTCGGGAGGAGGTGCGCCGTGAGATGGCGGCACACGGCGGGTGGTGCCACCACCACCACCACCACCAGGTAGGAGAGCCGCCTCGTGAGCGTGAGAGTTCGCTGGGTGGCGTACCGACTCGTGCAGAGGATGACGTGGTGACACGGTTCCGGAAGGAACAACCTCCGCGATTCAAGGGGGAAGGTGAACCCGTGGTAGCTGAATAGTGGTTGAGGCAGATAGAGCATGTGTTCTCCTTTCTCCTGCCCCGGGAGGAGGATAAGGTGCGACTGGCAATTCAGCAGCTGGAGGGGGATGCTTTGGAGTGGTGGACGAGTGTTGCGGGGAGCCGTGCAGTGCAACTCATGCTTTGGGAGGAGTTCTTGCAACTCTTCCATGATGAGTTCTTCCCGGAATCAATGAGATGGCAGAAGAGGGAAGAATTCGGCAGCTTGGAGCAGGGATCCAGGACGATGCACGAGTATGAGCGGGAGTTCCGGAGCTTGAGTAGATTTGCTCCGAGAGCGTGACAAGGGAGGACCTGAAGGCCCTCAAGTTCACCTTGGGTCTCGGGCCGCCCTTAGGCAGAGGGTGGCAATTCTACGCTTGAGGACCTATGCCGAGGCCAGAGACGGCCCGCGTAGCCGAGAGGGAGCCGGATGATGGGAGGCGGACCCATCGGGGTCGCCCGTTGCAGGGTGGGTTGGAGCGTGATTCCGGGTCTAAGCGGCCCAAGAGCGAGGAAAGGGATAGCCAGTTCCTTTCGCAGCCGGGGACAACCATCAGTGCCCCCAGGGAGGTCTAGCTTTGGCGGTAGCAGGCAGGAAGGTCCAGCAGGAGGACTCCCCAGCGGTTGTCATTGCTATGGGGAGCAAGGCCACTTCAAGAGGGAGTGTCCCAAGAAGAACTGGCGATGCAATAGCTGTGGACGAGAAGGCCATTTGAGCCGGGTTTGCCGGAGTAGCAACAAGGGAGTTGGAGGCATGGCATCCAGCATGAGGAGTGACGCCAGTTTCCGTACACCAGCGGAGAGACCAGCTCGTCAGTGGCAGGCTAGTCAGGCAGGATCGAGTCAGACCCGACCCCAGGGGAGGCCGGAGTGGCAGCAGACTGAGGCTGGAGGCAACCTTAGCGGGAAGCGTCCAGTGAGTGAGCCGACCAGTGGCACGGGCCAAGGAAGGGTGTTTGCGCTGGAGGCGACATACCAGGAGGAGGTTGAGCTACCACCCCCACCAGCTGAGGGTGGAGCAGGATCGTCGGTGGTTAGAGGTACCCTTTTGATCTCCCGTACATTAGCTTCTGTTCTTTTCGATACGGGTGCATCATGTTTGTTTGTTGTTGAGCTTATAATAGACGGCTTGGGGTTAGCTTGTGTGGAGGCCGCGAGGCCCCTAGTTGTGGAGTCTCCGGTGGGAGGCATGATTGAGGTACGGCGTGTGTGTCGTAACTGTGTGTTAACCATAGGCGAGATGGAGCTGAGTTTTGACTTGCATGTGATGCCTTTGCATACTTTTGACCTGATCTTGGGTATGAATTGGCTTATGGCTTTCCAGGCCAAGATAGATTGTTACCGGCGGCGTGTGTCCTTCGTGACACATGCAGGGATCTCTTGCACCCTGCAGGGGGAGTGGGACTGTGAGGCGAGTCGGGCCGGGCCGGTGATGGACCAGTGGGGTGCCATTACCCACAGGTTGGCAGCCCTGACCTTTGCTGAGGTGGGTAAGGTGGAAAAGAGGGTGTGGCCCACTGTTGTGGACCAATTTCAGGATGTCTTCCCTGACCAGTTGAGGAGTTTACCTCCGCAGAGGAGTGTGGAGTTTACCATTGAGTTGGTGCCGGGAACGGGTCCGATTTCCCAAGTAGCATATCGTATGGGGCCAGCTGAGTTGAGGGAACTTCAGAGGCAAATCGAGGAGTTGGTGGGCCAAGGGTATATCAGACCGAGTACCTCACCTTGGGATGCTCCGGTGCTCTTTGCTAAGAAGGCTGATGGCACACTTCGTCTCTGCATCGACTACGGAAGTCGATTCAGTGGACCGTGAAGAACAAGTACCCGTTGCCTCGGATAGATGACCTGTTTGACCAGTTGAGTGGGGCCCAGTGGTTTTCCAAAATAGATTTATGGTCGGGGTATCATCAGTTGAGGGTTAGGGAGGGAGACATCCCTAAAACGGCCTTTCGGTGCAGGTATGGGCATTACGAGTGGATAGTGATGCCTTTTGGGCTCACTAATGCGCCGGCAGTATTTATGCATTTGATGAACCAAGTCTTTGCCCCATACTTAGACTCGTTCGTGGTGGTGTTTATCGACGATATCTTGGTGTATTCCAAGACCGAGAAGGAGCATGTGGAGCACTTGGCAACAGTGTTGCAAACCTTGAGGGACCAGCAGCTGTTTGCTAAGTTTAGCAAGTATGAGTTTCGGCTACAGGAGGTTCACTTTCTTGGCCATGTGGTGTCAGCTGAGGGAGTTAGGGTGGACCCAGCCAAGATTGAGGCCGTGGCATCGTGGGCGAGGCCAACCAACATTTTTGAGATCCGTAGTTTTCTTGGCTTGGCGGGGTACTATCGTCGTTTTGTCGAGGGGTTCTCCCGTTTGGCAGCTCCTATGACAGCATTAACTCGGAAGGGCGTGAAGTTTGATTGGACTGACAAGTGTCAGCAGGCGTTTGAGACTCTCAAAACCCGTTTGACCACTGCACCTGTGTTGAGGTTACCTAGGGAGGATATTCCGTATGAGGTATACTGTGATGCATCCAGGGTTCGTTTGGGGTGTGTGCTTATGCAGGAGCACAGCGTGGTAGCTTATGGGTCGAGGCAGCTAAAGCCTCATGAGCAGAATTATCCTACTCATGACCTTGAGTTAGCGGCTGTCATCTTCGCCCTGAAGAGTTGGCAACACTACCTCTTGGGGGAGAAGTTTGTGGTGTTCTCAGATCACAAGAGCCTTCAGTACATCTTTACCCAGAAGGACT
Source organism: Taxillus chinensis (assembly GCA_023512835.1). Taxonomy (NCBI): domain Eukaryota; kingdom Viridiplantae; phylum Streptophyta; class Magnoliopsida; order Santalales; family Loranthaceae; genus Taxillus; species Taxillus chinensis. Next base: position 24,773,086 of record CM042091.1, read on the forward strand.
TGAATTTGAGGCAAAGGAGATGGGTGGAGTATTTGCAGACCTTCGATTTTACTCTTGCCTATACCCCGGGCAAGGGTAATATTGTGGCTGACGCGTTGAGCAGAAAAGGGAAAGCTGAGGTGGCCGTGAGAGAGTGGAAGCTGATGGAGCAGTTGGCGATGTTGCAGCTGCAGCCTATTGTTCGTGATGGTGGGACAGTCCTGAGTCCTTTGGTGGTTGTGCCTGAGTTGTACCAGCGCGTCCGGGAGGAACAGTTGGGTGACATTGAGTGTGAGGTTCTCCGTGCCTTGTATTGAGGCTGGGGAGCTATCGGAGGACTAGACAGAGGGTCCCGAGCATGAGTTGTCATTTCGGGGGCGGTTGGTAGTGGCTTCTTCCCTCGGGGATGAGGTGATGAGGGAGTTTCACCGGTCTAGAGTTCTTTGTGCATCCAGGGGGTACGAAGATGTACCATGCGCTTCGGGGACATTTTTGGTGGCCTGGGATGAAACGCGATGTGGCTGCCTTTGTTTCGCGGTGCCTCACGTATCAGCAGGTGAAGGCTGAGCATCAGCGGCCGGCGGGCATGTTACAGCCATTGCCCATAGCGGAGTGGAAGTGGGACCACATAGCGATGGATTTTGTAACTGGTCTTCCACCCACCACGGGAAGGAAAGATATGATTTGGGTGATTGTGGATCGACTCACAAAGTCGGCCCATTTCCTGGCTGTTCGCGAGCGGGACTCCATTGGGACCTTGAGTCAGCTGTACATGAACGAGATTGTGAGCCTGCATGGAGTACCATCATCGGTTGTCTCTGACCGGGATTCGAGGTTCACTTCCCGTTTTTGGGCAGGTTTGCAGGAGGCTATGGGGACCAAGCTTCACTTGAGTACTGCCTTTCACCCTGAGACTGACGGTCAGACAGAGTGGACGAATTAGACTTTGGAGGACATGTTACGGGCCTGTGTGTTAGATTTTGGGGGTTCGTGGGCGACTCACCTTCCTTTGGTGGAGTTTGCCTACAATAATAGTTATCAGGCATCCATTGGGATGGCTCCTTTTGAGGCGTTGTATGGGCGGCCGTGTCGATCACCTTTGTGTTGGACCGAGGTGGGGGGAGACAGACTCTCTTGGGACCACGGTTGGTTCAAGAGGCTACCGAGAAGGTTAAGTTGATTCGACGGTGGTTGTTATCGGCTCGAGTCGGCGAAATCTTATGCAGATCAGCGGCGGCGACCTTTGGAGTTTTCGGTTGGTGATCATGTGTTTCTTCGTGTTTCCCCACGTCATGGACATCGACGGTTTGGGCGAGGTTCCAAGCTATCTCCGCGGTTTATTGGTCCTTTTGAGATTCTGGATCGTGTAGGGCCTGTGGCCTACCGGTTAGCGTTACCACCACGGCTGAGTCGAGTGCACAATGTGTTTCACGTGTCCCCGGTTGAGGAAGTATCAACCCGACCCCACTCATGTCATCGATTGGGGGGACATTAGACATTGAGGATGACATGTCCGTTGTTGAGGCCCCTATCCGTATCCTAGATCGGCGAGAGAAGCTTTTGCGTGGTCGTGCTATTCCTTTGGTTCGCGTAATGTGGCAGCACCGTGGCATTGAGGAGGAGACATGGGAACGTGAGTCCCTGATGCGTGAGCAGCACCCAGACTTGTTCGAGGACGAACAATCTTAAGCGTGGGAGGTGGCTGTTGGCCAAGGGATAGTGAGGTGTTTTGTGTTTTCTTGTATTAGTTGTGTACGATTTGGTGTATTTGTATTGTCTTTTAAAGACATGTGTTCTTATTTGTGATGTGTTTTGAGATGTGTAGTCGTGACATGCGGACATGTGTTATATGCATTATTGTGGTTATGAATTATGGTGGTACCTTGTTATGTGCTGTTGTGCTGTGTGCGGTGTATGACCCATTTGGGTGTGGTGGCTTGCCGGGTGGCAAATGGGTAGCTTGTGTGTGTTTTCCTTATATGTCATTTCTTTTCGAGGACGAAAAGTCTTAAGGGGGAGAGGATGTAAGGACCCATACCTTGAGTTAGTCACAGTTTTGCCTTCTGAGTAGAGTTTTTCTAGATTTTGACCTAGTAAATGGACTCCAATGAATTCACGTGCAAAAGGAAAGATGCTTAGAATGATCTCCTCTATCTACCACAAAAGTTTCAGGGCAAACAGACGTGTATGTGAGGTGCACGTGATATGGGTCCAATTCACGTGCAAGTGTGGTTGTCTTCTACATGATGCAAGGAGGCTAGGGGTGAAGTTTGAGTACATTTGGAGTGCATTTGGAGTTGCACGTGAATTGGGGAATTCACGTGCAAATTGGCGTGCAGCCATATTTTTGCATGGTTCCCTTGGTTTTGACATTCTAATGATCTTTCTCCAAAGGACCATGTTGAAATTCTGAGTATTTTGGCCTATATGGGTGCGGGAAGGTGCTAACTTGTGTGATCAAAACTACGTCGTTTTGATCCTGGGATTCACTTAATCAAAACTACGTCGTTTTGATGTTGTGTTGTCTATATAAGGAGGAGAAGCCCCTCTGTTGTAGGGTTCGGGTTTGTTGCTCCACCGGCCGTCGCGAGAGAGAGAGAGAGAGAGAGGGAAGGAGAGCTCCTGGTTCTTGCCGGGCGTCTTGCGTGGGTGGTCGGTGCTTCGTGGGTGGACGGCGTTCGACGTGGGATCGGGACATTGCTGTGTTGTTGCGTTTTACTTGAGGTAGGGTTCTGTTCTTCCTAAATCCTCCTCTGTCCTAGGGTTCTAGGGCAGATTATGGGTTATATCTGTTATATATACATATATAATCCATATAGGTGTGATCTCCTATATGGATGTTGGCCTTCAATGGCAGTTTTTGGTGTATTCTGGTGTTGGATGGTGTGCATATAAAGTGTTCGATAAAATGCCTGTGTGAATATGCCTAGTATGTGTTTGATTTTATGCCCGAGGGGTTGTGCGAACTAAGTGTTTGGTATTATGCCTGGTGAAAGTGTGTATGCTACGTGTTTGGTTTAATGCCTGTGTGACCTTGTATGCTGTGCTTGTGGAACCCGGTGGCTGTGGAAGCCCGGGACTGGAAATGTTAGCCGGTGTGGCTAAGCCTATACGGCCATGGATATGTTAGCCTGTGTGGCTAAGCCTGAGAGGCTGTGGTTATGTTAGCCCGTGCGGCTAAGCCTGAGTGGTGTGGATTTGTTAGCCTATGTGGCTAAGCCTGTATGGTTGTGGATAGGTGTGTGCCTTGTGAATGTGGAATACTACTTGTTTACATTTAATTGTCACTACACTGCACCTGTACACACTCATGTACACGCTAGGAGCATGGGATGGGTTGGGGAGACTTGATCCCTACTGAGCTGTGGTTGCTCACCCCTCCCTCTATGTTGTGTTTTCTTTCAGGAACATACAGGCGTTAGGAGGGACCCCAAGGTGGAAGACCTTATTTACTTTACTGTTTACCATTTGTTATTGTTATGAGAATTGATGTAACCCTAGTGGGGAGAGATTGAAAAGAGGATTGTTGTAATAAAGACTATTTTGGATTGTGGATTGCTTTATTGAACTTTACTGTTTTGAATGTGTTGTGGATGTTTAAAATGTTATGTTCAGGGTTTGCACCCTAACCCCTTTCCCCTCCGTGTGGGTACAAGGGGAGTCACGTACCGGTTTCCTCGGGTTGGAAATCCGGGGCGTGACAATATAGTTCATCCATACACTATCAAGCCCGGATGAGAGTCAGTTTGCATCCTCCTAAACCTTGGAATTCTCAATTTACGATAAACCAAGTGATTATCTTACATCGCATCCTTTTGAGGAAGACTAATAATGGTTCATTAAATGCACGTCTTGAGCCCTGTAAGTTGTCTGAATGGTTAGCACAGCCTCCACGTCATTAGTTTACTCGGCGGCACTAATACATCAAGTCTAATGACATCGGATTGTCAGGCGGATCACTGCTCATCTCGCTTAAACCCGAGACCCACTGGCTTCCACGGAATGGGTCCTATTAATACTGAACTCTCACGCGAGCGCGAGGATATTGCTTTCATTACTCAGAACCCTAACTCTTCGTTGCTCTCTATTCACCAAAGACCTCTCCTTCCTTCTCCTTCAATCTTCCAATCTAAATGGCATTTTCCACTCTCTACGGCGTTGTTCCTGGCCATCTTGTCGATTGGACTGGCATTTCCGACCCTCCTGTCTGGCTCGAGGAGGTTCGCTCCTTGTTAGCCTCCAATGGTCTTCTCGACTTCATCTCTGCTCCTGTAAATCTTCTCATCTCCAATGTCAGAACCTTCTATGAGCACTTTGAATCCCATGACCACTCGATTGTCTCTGGTATCCGAGGAAAACCCATCAAGATCACTCCTCAAGTGATTTGTGACGCCTTCAATCTCCCCAGCAGCAGTGATTTCCGGCCGAGCGTTTCCTCCATGGCTACTGCCATGGGATGTCCCTCTAAAGTGAAGGAATACAAGCTGAAGTCTTTTCAAGGCCCCTACCGCTGTATGGCCACCATACTCAGTCGATGCTTACTGGCTCGCTCTACGGCGCTTGACTCAGTCCCGTACAATTTGCTCCTAGCGATGTACGTGGTCTTTGAGTAGTTGCCTCTTGACTGGGGTGATTTTTTGTTTCGGATTATGCGGAATGGCAAAAGGAACTCGTCTTTCGGACGAATCCTCTCCCACCTCTTCAGACATCTGCGTCCCGAGCACTTCCAGGACCAATTGACGATACCCTTCCCGCAGAATTTTTATTTTCATCATCTCACCTCCGATGGGACGCTTACTGTTTGTCATCCTCCTGTCTCCCGTGCACTCGTTGTTGTCTCGAAACATCATGGTAGTTCCGTTGGTGACCCCGCCCCCAGCTCGGGTCACGAGGTTAGCTCAGCTCCTCGGTCTTCACACATCCGGTCTGTTGCCGCTCCGGCACGCTCCCGCAGTTCGCAGCACAGTATTCGTGATGTTGCAGGGCCCTCTCAGCCGTTTCCTCAGGACACTGTTTCTTCAGCCCCTCCTGCTAATGCCCCTGTTGATATCTCTCCTGCTGCTGCTGCCGATGCTGCTGCTGGTGATCCTGCATCCACCTCTCCTGTGAGTGTTGCAGTTGCTGCTGTCATTGCTGACATACCTACCTCTTCTCCAGCTGCCTCTCCAGCACGCCCTGTTGACCCTCACGACTACCGCGACCATCTTCCCACCGATATTCTGACTGACTGCTGGCTCCGGTTTAGTCTCGCTCACACTGCAGACATCTCTGAATCTGCTCTCCGGGTGCATTACACTAAACAATCTCAAACCCCTCAAGCTATGATTCTTTGGAACACTGAACACAGCTTTCTCACGCCGTCTCTGCTTCAAGTCGCACCTCCAACTGCTGCTGCCCCTTTCGGACCTGCTCATGACGGACAAACTCCTCTCCCTGCTGAGGCTGGTCCCACCTCTCTTGCGGAGATTCCTCTCATTGACCTCTCTGGTCAGAGTGGCTCCGCTACACCTGCTGCTGCTGGTCCCTCCTCCTTCTCTCCACCTGCTGACTCTTCCGCACTGTGCACTCCTGCCCCTCTACATACGAGGGAGTCCTCCAAGGCTCCTGCCTCTGGCTATAGACACCCCTCATTTGCCACGATCTTATCTGAAGCCGCGGTCTCCGCTCAGCTGGATCGTATTGCGGGGGACAATCATTCACGGGCCCAGGTCATTGCTGACAAAGTTGATGACATTAGGACCCAGATCCTTTCCGCTCTCTTCAACTCCTCTCTCTCCCTGGATCGGAAGCTGGACCTTATTGCCCAATCTCTTTCGGGCCTCTCCACCTCGGTCTGGGATCTGACTCAAGTTATGGGTTATCCCTCTTGCCCTCCACGCCGATCTGCCAAACCGGGGGAGAATGTCTCATCTGATCCAGCTCCCTCCACTATTGCTCCTGACACTACTGATGTTCCCAGCCGAAGCCAAAGATCTGCACCCAGCCTTCCTCCGGGTCTCCCGGTTCCCAGACGCAACCGCTTCTCTGGACCGTCTAGTGCTGCTCCTGCTCCTTCTGACCGTCCCAGCTCTTCCACTGCAGGTCCCTCCTCTTCTGATCAGGCTCCGCAAGTCACGTTTCTCCCATCTTATGCTGAATTCGATCCATATGATTCAGATGGGCGTGTACTTGTAGCCATGCTAGCATATGCGAGTGCTGCTCCCTCTACCCCAAAAAGGTGTTTGTCATCTCTATCCCCTTTCTCCCCTGAAGACATAAGCACCCTACTGTCGGAGAAAGGACAGTTCTCTACTGAGGATATTGACAACTTCACCTTGGCGGTAAAGGAAGAGATGAGGTTGTTTCTTACCTTGTATCAAGACGAGCATATGTTTGAAATCCTACCTTGCTGGCTTGATCACTACCTTCCTGAAGTAGACTTCATTCTGACCCTCATAAATGGAACAACTGAGAACAGCAAGCCATGGAAAAATCTTACAATTGTTTTCATTCCATACAGGATCAGCACTCCTCATCACATGCTCGTGGTCTTCTCTATTAAGGACAGGAGAGTTGTTCTGCACGACTCCCATCAGGTTATGGGACACCAGATGAGAAGAAGCCAATTCGGACCATTGCTTCGGACTCTATCAGAGGCTGTTAGACAGAGTGCACTTTTCGAATCAATTGGCCAACTTCCTCTGCTTCCCAATGCTCTCCTCAATTTGTCAATTCTGAGCAAAAAGGACGTTCCCCAACAACCTGACGGAGAAAGCTGTGGAGCCTATGTCTGTTACTTTATTAGGCGCCTTTTGAAGTATGATCCCAACTGGAATTACTTTTTCTTGTGCACTATAGAACAGTCTAAGCAGCTAAGGGAGCAGGCAGTAACTAAAATCTTCCAGTACAGTAAGCCTTACAATTCTTAGTATAACTTTTGTACTAAGGCTTACTTTGTATTATTGTTGCTGATATAGTGGAAATTTCTTTTATTTATCCTTATCTCTGTATATCTTGCTGCCTAACTGGATTAGATTACAAAGGGTCTGGCACATCCATATTGGGGGAGATTGTTGGATCAAACCTAGAATTTGGATGATGCGGATCAAACCTAATGTAATTTGATTTTAGTTGTTTCATGTTCAATTTAATTCTGTGCAGAAGATTAAATTGTTATCCAGACCTACTCTTGTAAGAGCAAAGCAAAGGACAGGATACATAATCCTGATCCGGGACATCATGAGAGTCGTCTAACACTTGGTAAATAACCAAGTCTTCATCTGGAGTTAGGACTTTCTCGTACGAACTAATCACCTGTCAAAAGGACTAAGGATTCCGCACTCTTATTGTTCATTGGACTAAGTCATTTTATGCAGAATGAGAATCCGAGTCTACGCCTCGTACGGAGTAAGAGAGATTTGTTGCAGAGAAAGAATTAAGTCCTTCGCTCAAGCTGTCTAAGGAAAAGAAGATTCGGAATAAGGAATCCGAGTCTTTCATTGGAGCGAAGTAAGAACAACGGATGCGGAGTAAGGACATCTGATGCGGAATAAGAAATCTGAATCATTACTCAAGCAGAGTAAGGAACTCTCGCGGAGTAAGGAAGCGTTGATGCGGAATAAGGATTCCGTATATCTACATCATGCAGAGTAAGGAAGCGCTGACACGGGATAAGGATTTCAGGACTTCATGTATACGGAGTAAGCAACAACTAATATGGAGTAAGGATCCAAACCTCATTGATACGGAGTAAGGAAAGCTACACCGGATTAAAAGGACGCTACTTCAACTTATCAATACCGCATTTATGATATCAGCTCGCTGTGTTCCGATGTAAGACAAACTCATTGAAGATCTAAACTATCTTACACGTGGACCACTCAGAGATGTGGATGTAGTCCCAAATGTAGTTGGAAGCGAGCGAAGTTATTTAATTTACTTATGCTTCCAATATTTCGAGCTCTACATCCGAAGCAGTTATAGCAGAAGCATTTTCCGAGAAGAACTCAATGTCTACACAGCGCTCAGAAAACAGAGTTCCAAGATAGATTCCTAGGATGTCTATATATATATCTATAGTGTTGTACAAAAAAGGTATGCGTACACATACAAAGGAAAACTAATACGCGCGTGAGCAAAGTAATTGTACAAGAGCTTATAGAGATTATTAACGCCAGTGTGTGTGATTGTAAAACCGAGTGCTAGTGTAATCAGCTAACTACTGCTTATTTTGTTGTAATTATCATTTGATAATAAAGCAAAATACTTTCACTATCTGGTTATCTTCCGCACTGATTTTATGTCCTTTAACTAGATTGTGTTACACCTGTGAGAAAAGAGTTTTTGATTTAAGCCTATTCACCCCCCCTCTAGGCAAATAGGGACCAACACATACATTTATTTATTTATATTTTTTTTCTCTAGTAGGTCACTCACCACGTCCATTTCAAAATGGTAACACAAACGACCTTCTAAGCCTCACCTAACAGAAAACTGTGGCTCAAGAGTCCTCTCAACGAGAATACCCCTCTATCACAAATGTCTTAATTAAATTGCTAGAAACTCAGCAATGAAAGGTTCACCCATCCACACCTAAGCCAATACGAGACTCAACCGATCAATATCTTTAAAGGAGCATGATACCACTAATAAAACAGAAATCTTAACACACGAGAGTTGAAATCGTACCCTTGGCTAAGGAAAGTTTTGCCACGCTCTCCTACTAGCCTCACTAGGTAATCCTCGGCCCCATGCCTTTCTCGCCGAGCTAGTCCTCCAGCACCATGCCTTGCTTTACCAAAACAGACTGTCTGGAGATGTCGTACCTTTCCACAGATGCGGCACTGGTATTGCTTCCTGCTACACCCTCTTTTCCAATGTCCCGGTTGTCCACAGCAAGAACAACCCTTTAAGCAACTGGTCTCAAATTGATTTGTTGGGGGATTGACCCCTGTCTCGAAACTTGTGGCCATCTTTTGATTGCCCCACTCTGCCTCTTGGGGTCCTTTCTGTTGATCAGGACAACAATGCTTCAATTGATCTTCATCCGAGGTCCTCCAAATGATGTGGGTTGACCGCCCTCGATGTGCCTCGCTCTTAATCAGTTATCGAATCTCATCCCTCAATTTTGGAATAATCAGGGTTAAAATGCCAATCTCTGCCATGTGAAGATCATTACTTACAACCTGCTGCTCTGCCACTTGCCCAGCCTGGGTGGCGGGCTCTTCTGTCGTACGGGTCATAATTTTTCAGAGGCTGGGTACACGAGGAGGTAGCGCTCTAGGTTAACACTCAACGCTCTTAATACCATTACCGACTAGGCATTTGGAGCTATAACTAATCTCAAAACACACATTATCACCACACAGATTCCCAGATTCATATTTCACAAACTATACAAGTTCACACCTTCACAATGCACATATCATTTATACTCAAGTGAATATCTCATCGTTTTGAACACCACATTGCTTATTCTACACAATACCATACAAAGGCAAACACTTAAGCATTCACACATCTCACCTAGCCATTTTCAGAATATCAACAGTATTATCTCTATGGAGTTCGTTCACATTGCACAAGTCCACTAGTACACAAATTCCATACCACACATTCTTTTCTTTATAGTCATCCTTAAGTTGTCACAATATATCAGAGTTGCACAATTTTTTTTATTTAAAATATTCCCACAGTTATCCATACATTCATACCTAAACAACAAATGCACCTAGTGCCCTAATGCCAATGTATGCAAATCCTGTTGGAAATATAGGATTTGATGAAGCTGCCACAAATAGTCTAAGTCCGGAGACTCGAAGAACTGACGGTCGTAAGGTCGGAGAGTTGAAGTTCGTAGAAGTGAAACTGTCATAGGACGTATTGGCAAGAGACTCGTAGACTCGCAGAGTTTGGAGACTCAAGGCGAAATAGTGACAGAACATTGCGACTCGTAGATCCAGGGTCGAAGGTCGTAGAGTCATGGTACGGAAAAGAAAGTGTTACTGTAAGCATCAATGAAGTTCGGAGACTCGTAGAGTCAAAGCAGTGTTAAGAACAGTAACCAATGCTAAATGACTCGTAGACTTGTAGACTCGGAGAGTCCCCACAAACACTTCAACTAACAAATCTTTCAATTGCCACTTAACTCGAAGACTCGTAGAGTCGTAGTTTTGAAACCTTCGAACACTGTTAAGAAAACAGGACTCGCAGACTCGTAAATCGGAAGTCATAAAGTCAAAGCCGTTGAACACGGTTAAAAAAACTGGACTCGTAGACTCGTAGGTTGAAGGTCGAAGAATCGACGCTGTAAAGACTAGCAAACAAATGAAACTGTAACTCAAGAGTCCTAGAGTCGTAGACTCGTAGACTCAAGGGACACAGTCACTATAGAGAAATTGCCATACTTCCAGACTCGAAGATCGATGGCAGAGAGTTGGAGCTAAAGGGTCGTAGCTATAAAGGAACTCAGTTTATGAACCTCTGTGAAAGACTAAGGAAGAAAAGCTAAGTTGAAGACTAGTAGAGTCGAAGATTTTCAGACCACCTAGTCAAATATAGTACACTGAGAGACCCGAAGGTCGTAGACCCGTAGAGCTAGAGTCTTAGACTCGTAGCTCCAATAACAGGTAGATCAGCTGTAATCGAAGAAGTCACTCTAAGCGCTATTCGAAGAGTCGCAAACTCGTAGAGTCGTAGACACGCAGAGTCGTAGACTTTAGTTAACAGAGTGACACTAAAAGGCTAATCCAACTTAACCTCCAGCCTCGAAGACTCGAAGATGTGAGTCGTAGACTCGCAGAAACACCATAAAGCCTGAAGCAAGACTTCACAACTTTCTACAGGTGCTAGCTGAAATCTTCGAGTCTTCGAACCTACGAAGCATCCACCTCCGAGGCAAACTTACAACCCTAAACACAGCCACTTAGCGATATTGTCGGCTAGGGTTTGTACAGTAAGCCTACGCCATCCCGAGCAGTTGAGCGCATTTAATGATGCATTAATTGCTGCCAACTACCATCCACAGATGAACGGCCAAGATCGACTGCATGCCAAAAATGCAGTATGGGCATCTGATCTGTAAATTAGAGTAGATCAACCCATCCCCTGACATTCCACATTTTCAGTGGCGGGAAGTCAGTCTGTCGGGATGGACATCATGGCGCACGAGCACTTTAATCTTAAAGATATATCTCTCACACACTTAACGACAAAATTATGAGTTTAATCTCTCTCTCAAAAGAAGGAAACACACAATACACAAGAAAATGGCTCTGACACACTTGATATAAACAATCCTTTACAGAACCAAAAAAAAGAGAGTTCCAACAACGAAAGAGTAAGACTTTGAGAGAAAAATATAAGAAGTGTTGTGCGCCGCGTTGAACCAAGAACAAGAGTAATCCATCTGATTATTCAAGAACCTCTTGTTCACCAAAGATCTAGCACTTCTATTAAGTCTAATCTCTGTGTTGTTTTCCACATGTCGATCTATCATAAACCATCACTTTCACAACTGAGATCTGTTGGGAAACGAGCATTTACTCTTATCTCAGTTTTGTCTGATAGTTCATCATCACTCATGTTATCGCTCACAATACTACTGTCGTCTTCTCCATAAATACTTCCATCATAGTCATCTGTAGAGGAATCCAAAACCAACTAACAGTCTAGCTTCCGCACGCAATGAAAGTTTATTCACCCCCCCTCTAGACTCACTTTGGGACCTACAATTGGTATCAGAGCAGATTCTACTACTCTGTGGAGATCCCTACTAGCTGACATGGATTCTAGCAGTGCAGCTCTAGCTCCCGAGCCAGCTCCAGTTCCTGTTGAGGAAGTTGAAGCAAGTCGTGTTCCAGAGGAAGGAGTGACGGGAGACCAGGAGCAGGAAGAACCGAGTACCAGCAGCAACAAGAAAGAACAAGAAGACTTCTATGATGTTCTACCTAGCTCATCCTCCCAAGTACCTATGTGCACACCTGCGCGTTTTCAAAATGGAAAGCAAGGATGAAAGCTCACCTAGACATGCTCGACACTTATCTCTGGGAAACAATAAAGAACAGACCTTTCACACCAAAGAGTATGCAAAGAGGTCAACTAATGACGAAAGATCCAGATAGTTGGTCTAAGGTGGAGCAGAGGAAAGTAAAGCTCGGCTTCAAGGCAAAAGCCATAGTTTTCTCTGCACTCGATGATGACATGTTCACAGATGTGCAAGATCTTGAGACTGCTAAAGAGGTATGGGACAAGCTCTGTCTCATATACGAAGGAGATGAGCAAATACAGGACAACAAGATCTCCATGCTCAAATAAGAGTATGAAGCCTTCAGATGTGAACTGAAGGAGTCATTGGACAGTATCTACAAATGGTTCACAGGTCTGATTCAACGGATGAAGACGTATAACGTTGAGATCTCTCAAAAGGACAAAAATGACAAATTTTTGAGATCTCTACCCTTGAGGCTGGCGATAAAGACATCAGCCATCGTCAGTGAAGGAATGGAAGACTTGTGCCTTGGAAGCACTATATGGGGACCTCAAGACGTTTGAGATGCAAAAAGAAGAGCTTGAGGCATTTGAGAATCCTTCCAAGAAAAAGGAGAAGTCTATTGCTTTTAAGAGCGCCTCTTGAACCACGGGAACCATCTTTAGAAGAGGAAGAAGATGAAGCTGATACACTTGGCTCAGATAGTGCTTCAGATGAAGAAGTGGCATTTCTGATCAAGAAACTGCTAAAGAGAAGGGGGAACTACAAAACGAAAGCAAGGCTGGCTTCCTCGTCTTTCTCTAAGGGAAAAGATAAGGACAAGTTGCCATGCTATTATTGCAACAAGCCCGGCCATTTCGCTACTGACTGTTATAAGCTGAAGAGGGAGAAAAGGAGGCAGCTGAGTAGAAGAAGAAGACCAAAGGCTCCTCAAGCAGAAAGGATGACAAGAGGAAGAAGGCTCTTGCCACTAACAAGTTTAATAGTGAAACTGAGGAGGAAGAAGAATCGTCAGATGAGGAGAAGAAGGAAAAAGGTCTCATCTGCTTCATGGCTGACCATTCACCTCCCCTCAAGGTAAGAACTTATGAACAGCTCTATATTGAATATGAAGATACCTATAGAGCTCTTAAAGAAATGGTTGAACAATTTCTTCCCATGAAAGCTGACAAAGAAAGATACTATTCTAAACTGGAACGGCTTTCATGCGAATATAGAGACTTTATAGATGATTATGAAAGAACAAAGAGAAGATTAAGAGCTGAAGTGAGTGATGTAAGGACCCATACCTTGAGTTAGTCAGTTTTGCCTCCTGAGTAGAGTTTTTCTAGATTTTGACCTAGTAAATGGACTCCAATGAATTCACGTGCAAAAGGAAAGATGCTTAGAATGGTGTCCTCTATCTACCACAGAAGTTTCAGGCCAAATGGACATGTATGTGAGGTGCACGTGATATGGGTCCAATTCACGTGCAAGTGTGGTTGACTTCTAAATGATGCAAGGAGGCTAGGGGTGAAGTTTGAGAGCATTTGGAGTCCATATGGAGGTACACGTGAATTGGGGAATTCACGTGCAAATTGGCGTGCAGGCATATTTTTGCATGGTTCCCTTGGTTTTGACATTCTAAGGAACTTTCTCCAAAGGACCATGTTGAAATTCTGAGTATTTTGGCCTATATGGGTGCGGAAAGGTGCTAACTTGTGTGATCAAAACTACGTCGTTTTGATCTTGGGATTCACTTAATCAAAACTATGTCGTTTTGATGTTGGGTTGGCTATATAAGGAGGAGAAGCCCTCTGTTTTAGGTTTAGGGTTCTCTTCGATTCTTTGCGGCCATCGTAGAGAGAGAGAGCTAGAGAGAGAGAAGGAAGGGGAGTTCTTGGTTCGTTGCCGGGCCGGACCATCTTGCGTGGGGAGGACGGCATTTAGTGCGGGAGCAGGGAAGATCTGTTTTAAGGTAGGGATTCTGTTCTTCCTAAGTCCTCCTCTGTCCTAGGGTCCTAGGGCGGAATATGAGTTATATCTGTTATATTATTTATATGTAAATTCATATAGGTGTGACCTCCTATATGAATGTTGGCCTTCAATGGCGTTTTGGTGTGATTTTGGAGGTTGGGTGGTTAGTGCATGTTAAGTGTTTGATAAAATGCCGGTGTGGATATGCCTGTATGAATATGCCTGTGTGTATGCTCGAACGTGTTTGAAATAATGCCTGTGAGGCTATGCATATTATGTGTTTGGAATAATAGTTGTGTGGCGGGGTTTGTGAGCTTGTGAATATATGCATGCTAAGTGTTCGACGTTATTCCCGTGTGACTAAGCATATTAAGTGTTTGATGTTATGCCTGTATGGCCTTGTGTCTTTGCGTGTTTGCTTGTACACCCGGTGGCCGTGGAAGCCCGGGATTTTGTGGAACCCGGTGGTCGTGGAAGCCCGGGACTGTTTTTGTGGAACCCGGTGTTGTGGAAGCCCGGGACTGTTCTTGAAACCCGGTGGTCGTGGAAGCCCGGGAGTGTTTATGTACCAGCCCATGTATGATTGTGTTTCTTGTTATAGCCCTGTAACTATATCTGGTGGAATAATTGTATCACGACACAGCACTTGTACACAAGTCATGTAGATAATAGGTGCATGGGATGGGTTGGGGAGACATGATCCCCTGCGAGCCGTGGTTGCTCACCCCTCCTACCATGTTGTTTTCTTTACAGGAACCTACAGGCGTTAGGTGGGACCCCAAGGTGGAAGACCTTATTTACTTTCTTGTTTATGTTTTTTTTTTAGGGAACTGATGTAACCCCAATGGGGATGGATTGAAAAGAGGACTTTGTAATAAAGACTGATTTGGTTTGTGGACTGCTTTGATGGATTTTACTTTTCTTGAATGTGTTGTGAAAGTTTAAAATATTCAGTTCTTGGTTTGTAACCTAACCCCTTTGCCCTCCGTGTGGGTAAATGGGGAGTCACGTACCGGTTTCCTCGGGTTGGAAATCCGGGGCGTGACAATATGGTATCAGAGCCAGACCCGGAGCGGTGTGCCATGGTCCCACGGGGACGTGGGCCTCCTAAGGGGGGTGGATTGTAACGACCCATGAGTGGGTGTTAGTCCCACATTGCTTGGTGAGGAGAACAAAGTCCGCCTTATAGGAGGGGACGGATACCTCACCTCACAGGGACGCGTTTTGGGCGAGGTCCAAAGACAAAACCGTGCGGAGCAGGCCATGAGGGCGAGGCCCAAGACTGGTTAGCCAAAGCGGACAAAATTCTTGTGACGGGTATGGGCTGGGCTATCTCGGATGGTATCAGAGCATGGTCTAGTTGGCCTAGGGTAGTGGGCGGACTTGGTTATCTTGAGTCCTTTGGAGGAGCCTGGAGGGACATGCCTGATCAACATGGTCCTCTTTGAGCCTCCAAGGTGTACTTAGGGTAGTCCTGTCTTGTGGTAGGATTTGCATGCATTGGCATTAGGGCACTAGTTGCATTTGCTGTGAATGTATGCTAAAGCTGTGGATAAGATCACATGATTAAGTGAAATGTGCAACTCGATTTGTTTGGCAATGTGTCTTGGACTGTGAACTGTGAAATGTGATTGATGCAATGTATGTGTGTGATGTCATGTGTTGGTGAAATTGATCAGTGGGGTAGAGGTAGTGACGCGATAGATTATAAAAATTTGTTTTGACGTTGTGCTTCTTACTTCGTGTAGTAAGAATGCCGCCGAGAAGAGTGACACGTGCGTCCGGGGCAATGGGCGATGAGTCATCTGCCCATGAGGGTCCGGGTGCGGGGCCATCCGTTGGGGGGCATGCGTTGTTACTGGCACAGCTACAAGAAGGCATCCAGCTGGAGGTACGAGAGCTACGGGAGGGACTCCGGCAGGACGTTCGGGAGGAGGTGCGCCGTGAGATGGCAGCACACAGGTGGTGCCACCACCACCACCGAGGAGAGGCTGCCTCGTGAGCGTGAGAGTTCGCTGGGTGGTGTACCGACCCGTGCAGAGGATGACGTGGTGACACGGTTCCGAAAGGAACAACCTCCGCGATTTAAGGGGGGGAGAAGACCCTGTGGTAGGCGAGCGGTGGTTGAGGCAGATTGAGCATGTGTTCTCCTTTCTCCTGCCCAGGGAGGAGGATAAGGTGCGACTAGCAATTCGGCAGCTGGAGGGGGATGCTTTGGAGTGGTGGACGAGTGTAGCGGGGAGCCGTGCAGTGCAACTCATGTTTTGGGAGGAATTCTTGCAACTCTTCCATGATGAGTTCTTCCCGGAATCGGTGAGATGGCGAGAAGAGGGAGGAATTTGGCAGCCTGAAGCAAGGATCAAAGACGGTGCCCGAGTATGAGCGGGAGTTCCGGAGCTGAGTAAGTTTGCCCCCGAGACGGTGGCAAAGGAGGACCTGAAGGCTCACAAGTTCACTTTGGGTCTTAGGCCAGCCCTTAGGGAGAGGGTGGCGATTCTACGCTTGAGGACCTATGCCGAGGCCGTGGAGACGGCCCGTATAGCCGAGAGAGAGCCGGATGGTGGGAGGCAGGCCCATCGGGGTCGCCGGTTGCAGAGTGGGTCCGATCGAGATGCAGGGTCCAAGAGGCTCAAGACGGAGGAGAGGGATAGCAGTTCCTTCCGCAGCAGGGGACAGACATTGGTGAACCCAGGGAGGTCTAGCTTTGGCGGTGGCAGACAGGACGGTCCAGCAGGGGGTCTCCCCAGCGGTTGTTACTGCTGTGGGGAGCAAGGCCACTTGAGAAAGGAGTGTCCAAAGAGGGACTGGAAATGCCATAGATGTGGACGAGAGGGCCATCTGAGCCGGGTTTGCCGGAGTGGCAACAGGGGAGTTGGAGGCATGACATCCAGCACAAGGAGTGATGCCAGTTTTCGTGCACCAGTAGAGAGACCAGCTCGTCAGTGGCCGGCTAGTCAGGCAGGATCGAATCAGACCCGACCTCAGGGGAGGCTGGAGCGGCAGCAGACTGAAGCTGGAGGCAACCTTGGCGGGAAGCGCCCAGTGAGTGAGCCGACCAGCGGCACGGGCCAAGGGAGGGTGTTTGCGCTGGAGGCGACATACCAGGAGGAGGCCGAGCTACCACCCCCACCAGCTGAGGGTGGAGCAGGACCATCAGTGGTTAGAGGTACCCTCTTGATCTCCCGTACCTTAGCTTCTGTACTTTTCGATACGGGTGCATCGTGTTCGTTTGTTGCTGAGCTTGTAATAGACGGCTTGGGGTTAGCTTGTGTGGAGGCCGCAAGGCCCCTAGTTGTGGAGTCTCCAGGTAGGAGGCATGATTGAGGTACGGCGAGTGTGTCGTGGATCGTGTGTTAACCATAGGCGAGGTGGAGCTGAGTTTTGACTTACATGTGATGCCTTTGAGGACGTTCGACCTGATCTTGGGTATGGATTGGCTTATGGCTTTCCAGGCCAAGATAGATTGTTATCGGCGGCGTGTGACCTTCGTGACACCTGCAGGGACCTCTTGCACCCTGCAGGGGGAGTGGGATTGTGAGGCGAGTCGGGCCGGGCCAGTGTTGGACCAGTGGGGTGCCATTACCCACAGGTTAGCAGCCCTGACCTTTGCTGAGGAGGGTAAGGTGGAAAGGAGGGTGTGGCCCTTGTTGTGGACCAATTTCAGGATGTTTTTCCTGAGCAGTTGAGGAGTTTGCCACCTAAGAGGAGTGTGGAGTTCACCATTGAGTTAGTGCCAGGGACGGGTCCGATTTCCCAAGTAGCGTATCGTATGGGACCAGCCGAGCTGAGGGAGCTGTAGAGACAAATCGAGGAGTTGGGGGACCAAGGGTATATCAGACCAAGTACCTCACCTTGGGGTGCTCCGGTACTCTTTGCGAAGAAGGCTGATGGCACGTTTCGTCTCTGCATCGACTACAGGAAGCTGAATTCAGTGACAGTGAAGAACAAGTACCCGTTGCCTCGGATAGATGACCTGTTTGACCAATTGAGTGGGGCCCAGTGGTTTTCCAAGATAGATTTACGGTCGGGGTATCACCGGCTCGGGGTTAGGGAGGAGGACATCCCTAAGACGGCTTTTCGGTGCAGGTATGGGCATTATGAGTGGGTAGTGATGCCTTTCGGGCTCACTAATGCGCCAGCAGTGTTCATGCATTTGATGAACCAAGTCTTTGCCCCATACTTAGACTCATTCGTGGTGGTGTTTATCGACGATATCTTGGTGTATTCCAAGACCGAGAGGGAGCATGTGGAGCACTTGGCAACAGTGTTGCAAACCTTGAGGGACCAGCAGCTGTTTGCTAAGTTTAGCAAGTGTGAGTTTTGGCCGCAGGAGGTTCACTTTCTTGGCCATGTGGTGTCGGCTAAGGGAGTTAGGGTGGACCCGGCCAAGATTGAGGCCGTGGCATCGTGGGCGAGGCCAACCAACGTTTTTGAGATCCGTAGTTTTCTTGGCTTGGCGGGGTACTATCGTCGTTTTGTAGAGGGGTTCTCTCCGTTTGGCGGCTCCTATGACGGCGTTGACTCGGAAGGGCGTGAAGTTTGATTGGACCGACAAGTGTCGGCGGGCGTTTGAGACTCTCAAAACCCGTTTGACCACTGCACCTGTGTTGAGGTTGCCTAGGGAGGATATTCCATATGAGGTATACTGTGATGCGTCCAGGGTTGGTTTGGGGTGTGTGCTTATGCAGGAGCACAGTGTGGTAGCTTATGGGTCGAGGCAGCTGAAGCCTCATGAGCAGAATTATCCTACTCATGATCTGGAGTTAGCGGCTGTTATCTTCGCCCTGAAGAGTTGGCAGCACTACCTCTTGGGGGAAAAGTTTGTGGTGTTCTCAGATCACAAGAGCCTTCAGTACATCTTTACTCAGAAGGACTTGAATTTGAGGCAAAGGAGATGGGTGGAGTATTTGCAGGACCTTTGATTTTACTCTTGCCTATACCCCGGGCAAGGGTAATGTTGTGGCTGATGCATTGAGCAGAAAAGGGAAAGCTGAGGTGGCCGTGAGAGAGTGGAAGCTGATGGAGCAGTTGGCGACGTTGCAGCTGCAGCCTGTTGTTCGTGACGGTGGGACAGTCCTGAGTCCTTTGGTGGTAGTGCCTGAGTTGTACCAGCGCGTCCGGGAGGAACAATTGGGTGACATCAAGTGTGAGGTTCTCCGTGCCCGTATTGAGGCTGGTGAGCTATCTGAGGACTGGACAGAGGGTCCTGAGCATGAGTTGTCATTTCAGGGGCGGTTGGTAGTGGCGTCTTCCCTCAGGGATGAGGTGATGAGGGAGTTTCACCAATCTAGAGTTGCTGTGCACCCAGGGGGTACGAAGATGTACCATGCGCTTCGCGGACATTTTTGGTGGCCTGGGATGAAACGCGATGTGGCTGCCTTTGTTTCGCGGTGCCTCACATGTCGCAGGGTGAAGGTCGAGCATCGGCGGCCGGCGGGCATGTAACGGCCCTTGCCCATAGCAGAGTGGAAGTGGGACCATATCGCGATGGATTTTGTGACCGGTCTTCCACCCACCACCGGGTGGAAGGATATGATTTGGGTGATTGTGGATCGACTCACAAAGTCGGCCCATTTCCTGGCTGTTCGCGAGCGGGACTCTATTGGGACCTTGAGTCGGCGTACATGAACGAGATTGTGAGATCGCATGGGGTACCCTCATCGGTTGTCTCGACCGGGATTCGAGGTTCACTTCCCCGTTTTTGGGCCGGTTTGCAGGAGGCTATGGGGACCAAGCTTCACTTGAGTACAGCCTTTCACCCTGAGACCGACGGCCGGACGGAGAGGACGAATCGGACGTTGGAGGACATGTTACGGGCCCGTGTGTTAGATTTCGGGGGTTCGTGGGCAACTCACCTTCCTTTGGTGGAGTTTGCCTACAACAACGCTTATCAGGCATCCATTGGGATGGCTCCTTTTGAGGCGTTGTATGGACGGCCGTGTCGATCCCCTTTGTGTTGGACCGAGGTGGGGGAGACGACTCTCTTGGGACCGCAGTTGGTTCAAGAGGCTACCGAGAAGGTCAAGTTGATTCGTCGGCGTTTGTTGTCGGCTCGAGTCGGCAGAAATCTTATGCGGATCAGCGACGGCGACCTTTGAAGTTTTTTGTTGGTGATCATGTGTTCCTTCGTGTCTCTCCACGACGTGGTCATCGACGGTTTGGGCGAGGTTCCAAGCTATCTCCGCGGTTTATTGGTCCTTTTGAGATTCTTGGATCGTGTAGGGCCTGTGGCCTACCGGTTAGCGTTACCACCGCGGCCGAGTTGAGTGCACAACGTGTTTCACGTGTCCCGGTTGCGGAAGTATCACCCTGACCCCACTCATGTGATTGATTGGGGGACGTTAGACATTGAGGATGACATGTCCGTCGTTGAGGCCCCTATCCGTATTCTAGATCGGCGAGAGAAGCTATTGCGTGGTCGTGCTTTATTCCTTTGGTTCGCGTCTTTGTGGCAGCACCGTGGCATTGAGGAGGAGACATGGGAACGTGAGTCCGTGATGCGTGAGCAAGACCCGGACTTGTTCGAGGACGAACAATCTTAAGCGTGGGAGGTGGTCGTTGGCCAAGGGTGTGATGTGTTTTGTGTTTTCTTGTATTAGTTGTGTACGATTTGGTGTATTTGTATTGTCTTTTAAAGACATGTGTTCTTATTTGTGATGTGCCTTGAGATGTGTATTCGTGCCATGTGGACATGTGTTATGTGCATTATTGTGGTTATGGATTATGGTGGTACTTGTTATGTCTTTGTTGTCTTGTGTGTGGTGTATGACCCATTTGGGTGTTGTGGCTCGCCGTGTGGCAAATGGGTAGCTTGAGTTTATTTTCCTCTTATGTCATTTCTTTTCGAGGACGAAAAGTCTTAAGGGGGAGAGGATGTAAGGACCCGTACCTTGAGTTAGTCGGTTTTGCCTCCTGAGTAGAGTTTTTCTAGATTTTGACCTAGTAAATGGACTCCAATGAATTCACGTGCAAAAGGAAAGATGCTTAGAATGGTGTCCTCTATCTACCACGAAGTTTCAGGCCAAATGGACATGTATGTGAGGTGCACGTGATATGGGTCCAATTCACGTGCAAGTGTGGTTGACTTCTAAATGATGCAAGGAGGCTAGGGGTGAAGTTTGAGAGCATTTGGAGTCCATATGGAGGTGCACGTGAATTGGGGAATTCACGTGCAAATTAGCGTGCATGCATATTTTTGCATGGTTCCCTTGGTTTTGACATTCTAAGGAACTTTCTCCAAAGGACCATGTTGAAATTCGAGTATTTTGGCCTATATGGGTGCGGAAAGGTGCTAACTTGTGTGATCAAAACTACGTCGTTTTGATGCTTGGGATTCACTTAATCAAAACTACGTCGTTTTGATGTTGGGTTGGCTATATAAGGAGGAGAAGCCCTCTGTTTTAGGTTTAGGGTTCTCTTCGATTCTTTGCGGCCGTCGTAGAGAGAGAGAGAGTAGAGAGAGAGAAGGAAGGGGAGTTCTTTGGTTCTTGCCGGGCCGGACCATCTTGCGTGGGGAGGACGGCGTTTAGTGCGGGAGCAGGGAAGATCTGTTTTAAGGTAGGGATTCCGTTCTTCCTAAGTCCTCCTCTGTCCTAGGGTCCTAGGGCGGAATATGAGTTATATCTGTTATATTATTTATATGTAAATTCATATAGGTGTGACCTCTTATATGAATGTCGGCCTTCGATGGCGTTTTGGTGTGATTTCGAGGTTGGGTGGTTAGTGCATGTTAAGTGTTTGATAAAATGCCGGTGTGGATATGCCTGTATGAATATGCATGTGTGTATGCTCGTAACGTGTTTGAAATAATGCCTGTGAGGCTATGCATATTATGTGTTTGGAATAATAGTTGTGTGGCGGGGTTTGTGAGCTTGTGAATATATGCATGCTAAGTGTTCGACGTTATTCCCGTGTGACTAAGCATATTAAGTGTTTGATGTTATGCCTGTATGGCCTTGTGTGCTGCGTGTTTGCTTGTACACCCGGTGGCCGTGGAAGCCTGGGATCGTTTTGTGGAACCCGGTGGTCGTGGAAGCCCGGGACTGTTTTGTGGAACCCGGTGGCTGTGGAAGCCCGGGACTGTTCTTGAAACCCGGTGGCTGTGGAAGCCCGGGAGTGTTTATGTACCAGCCCATGTATGATTGTGTTTGCTATTATAGCCTGTAACTATATCTGGTGGAATAATTGTATCACGACACAGCACTTGTACACAAGTAATGTAGATAATAGGTGCATGGGATGGGTTGGGGAGACATGATCCCTACCGAAGTCGTGGTTGCTCACCCCTCCTACCATGTTGTTTTCTTTACAGGAACCTACAGGCGTTAGGTGGGACCCCAAGGTGGAAGACCTTATTTACTTTACTGTTTATGTTTTTTTTTATGGGAACTGATGTAACCCCAATGGGGATGGATTGAAAAGAGGACTTTGTAATAAAGACTGATTTGGTTTGTGGACTGCTTTGATGGATTTTACTTTTCTTGAATGTGTTGTGAAAGTTTAAAATATTCAGTTCTTGGTTTGTAACCTAACCCCTTTGCCCTCCGTGTGGGTAAATGGGGAGTCACGTACCGGTTTCCTCGGGTTGGAAATCCGGGGCGTGACAAGTGAGATGAGAAGTACACACGATGATCTTTTGGACAAAGTTGGTCAACTAAAAATGGCTAATAAAGACATCGATAGGCTGGAAAAGGAACTAGCTGAAACCAAAGCAGAACTGGAAAAGGAAAGACTAATCAGTCAAAAGTGGCAAGACTCTGCTGAGATTGCTGCCCACTTTAGGACTACTCCAGATGTTAAAGGTCTAGCCTTAGGTCTAGGTTTCTCTAAAGACCAAATAGCCAAGGCCCAGACCTACCCTGTACAGACCAAGTGTCTTGCTGGCTTTGTTCCTATTGGCAGTGTGCTCGTTGATTGTGGAAAGGAGGTATCAATGGCTGTTACTAGTTCACCCAAACCAGTAACACCCGAATTCAAAGACCTGGGTACCATTGCATCTAAGGACAGTGATGCAGTAGTTGCAATGAAAGAACTGAAAGCTGAACCTTCAGTCAACCTGTCCTCTACATCCCAATGCAAGGGTAAGGGTGTAGTTATCTTAGAGACAAAACCAAGTAGAAACACGGCTACTTTTGAGACTGGTTCATCCAGCGAGGCTGCTGCATTCCAACCTAAGTTTGTCTCTAATGGAAGAGTTAAGAACGGTCTAGGATTTGTGAGAAAACCTAGAAAACCTTTTAACACTTCAGAAAAACCCTTGAGACAGGATGTTCAACTGAAATCTGTCACATGCCCCATCTGCTGTGAAGTTGGACACCTCTCCTATCAGTGCAGATTCTACTCTGGGTATCTTAAGAAGGAGATTGCCACTGAAATCAGGGTAAATCTTAAACAGCTTAATTTCACTAACAATCTGCAATGCCACAACAACTCTGATAGGAAGAAACATACCAGGCACACACAGGCTATTCCTTCAAAAGACTTAAAAATCAAACCTGTGAAGAAAACTGTCAAACCTGTGCCTATTAAAGCTGCCAAAGATAACAATAAGGAAGGAAAACGTGCTGAAGATCTAAACGCTAATCCTGCTAATAACTCTAATGAAGGATCACCAAGATTAGCATGGAAAGTTAAATCTGCCCCTTCTTATTGGAAACTTAAATTGCCACCTGCAGCTTTCACTTACCCAAAGCCCAATCTTAATTGGGCCCCCAAGACTTAGTTGCTCTATGTGCAGGAACAGGTACCTGAAGCTGAAAGTAGCTACCGAAAACCAAAAATCAATTCCAGCCAGTGGTATCTTGACAGTGCCTGCTCTGTGCACATGACAGATGATGCCTCTCTATTGAGTGAGGTAAGGGAGGTTGCAGCTTCATCTGTCACTTTCGGGGACAATAAAAAGGGTAAGATTGTTGGTAAGGGTACTCTCTCTAATGGTTCTGTGTCCATTAAGAATGTATCTGTTGTCCAAGGTCTTAAACATAACCTATTGAGCATAAGTCAATTGTGTGACAAAGGTTATCAAGTGTTGTTCACTAAACACACCTGCACAGTTATGGATTCCCTCTCCAAACAAGTGAAGCTAAATGGACATAGACAAGGCAATGTCTACAAGTTGGTCTTTGGCAATGCTCAATCTGATGAACCAATTTGTTTTCTGTCCAAAGCTTCACCTGATATTAGTTGGTTGTGGCATAAGAGATTTGGCCATTTAAACTTTAAAACCATGTCTAAACTGGCATCTCTGGAATTGGTTGAGGGCTTACCCAAGCATGTTTATGAGAAAGAACACCCTTGCAGGGACTGTCAGCTGGGTAAGCTGGTTAAACATTCTTTTAAGAGTATAGATAAAACCTCAATTACACAACTACTTGAACTTCTGCACATGGATCTATGTGGACCAATAAATGTGTCTTCCTTATCTGGTGCACGATACTTTCTTGCAGTAGTAGATGACTATACCAAATACACATGGGTTATGTTTCACAAAAACAAAACTGAAACTTTTGAGAATCTTGTTGAACTCTTCAATTGGGTCACTAATGTTAAAAGTCTCTCTATTAAGTACATTCGTAGCGATTATGGCAAGGAATTTGAATTTTCTGATATGTTAGAGTTTTGTACTGAACATGGTATTCAGCACAATTTCTCAGCACCAAGAACTCCACAACAAAATGGAACAGCTGAAAGAAAGAATCGAACATTAGTTGAAGCAGCTAGAACCATGTTGACAGGAGCTCAGTTCCCAAAATCCCTAAGGGCTAAAGCTGTTGCCACTGCTTGTTATGTAAAAAACAGAACTCTAATTAACAAACAAGCCATGAAAACACCCTATGAGTTGTGGAAGGGAAGGAGACCAAACATTGGTCACCTAAGGATCTTCAGGTGCACTTGCTACATTCTGAACAATGGCAAGGATTACTTGAACAAGTTTGATGCCAAATTGGATGATGGATATCTTGTTGGATACTCCATGACTAGCAAGGCTTATCGTGTATTTAATAGAAGAACCAAAGTTGTTGAAGAGTCTATTCATGTTTTTTTGATGAGACTAACCATGGAATGCAGAAAGGAGATCCAAATGTAAATGAAATGCAGGACATTGTCATTGTAGAAGATCAGGACACAGATAAGCCCACGACAACAGAAACTATGGAAGATGTACCTAAACCTGATGAACAAAGAGCTGAACCGGTTGCTGCAGAACCAAGTCAAAAATCAACAGAAAATCATGACTCTAACATTCAACCTGTTCAGACTCTGCCACTTCTACCAGCCCAAGAACCTGACATTGAGCAATTAGGCATTCATCATGAAGAAAGAGAAGACCTTCCAAAGGCAAGAAGAAAGTTAAAAGACCATCCTTCTGAACTAATAATTGGAGATCCTGCTGCACGAGTTAAAACAAGGGCTGCCAAACATCATGAAAACCTATATATGTGTTTCCTATCACAAGTGGAGCCAAAATCAGTAAATGACGCAGTTCTGGATCACCATTGGATTGATGCAATGCAAGAAGAATTAAATCAGTTCAAAAGACAGGAAGTATGGGAGTTGGTCAACAGGCCCAGATCACAGCAAGTCATTGGCGTGAAATGGATTCTAAGAAACAAACTTGATGCTGATGGTGTTGTAATCGAAACAAGGCCAGACTAGTTGCAAAAGGATACAGACAAGAAAAAGGAATCGACTATGATGAAACCTTTGCACCAGTTGCTAGACTGGAGGCCATTCGCATGTTCTTAGCATATGCAGCATTCAAGGACTTCAAAGTTTATCAGATGGATATCAAGAGTGCTTTCTTGAATGGAGACCTCCAAGAAGAAGTCTATGTTGAACAACCACCCGGATTTATAGAGCCAAACCAAGAGCACAAGGTATACAAACTGAAAAAGGCTCTTTATGGACTAAAACAAGCTCCTAGAGCTTGGTATGAAAACTCTTGTCGAATTTTCGATCAAAAACAAGTTCAGAAAAGGTAAGATTGACCCCACACTATTTCTCAAGGAAGGAAAAGGATCACCCTTGATAGTCCAAATCTATGTGGATGACATCATATTCGGATCAAGGGACAAAAAGCAATGTGAAGACTTCTCTCATCTAATGAAAAGTGAATATGAAATGAGTATGATGGGAGAACTCTCATTCTTCCTTGGATTGGAGGTCAAGCAGTTAGAGGATGGGATCTTTATCAGTCAAACCAAATACACAAAGGAGATTCTAAAGAAGTTTAAGATGACTGATGTGACACACATGAGAACTCCCATTCCTACAAACGCCAAACTGGATATGGATGAAGCAGGCAAGGAGGTGGATATTTCATAATACAGAAGCATGATTGGATCCTTGCTGTATCTGACAGCAAGCAGACCTGACATAATGTTTGCAACATGCATCTATTCCAGATACCAAGCTAATCCCAAGGAATCCCACTTGTCTCATGTCAAGAGGATCATGCGGTATCTGAAGGGAACTGAGAATTTGGGACTATGGTATCCAAAAGAGTCTGACTTTAAACTGAGAGGATATTCAGATGCAGACTTTGCCGGATGCAGGATTGATAGAAAGAGCACAAGTGGAACATGCCAACTCTTAGGCAACAGACTTGTATCCTGGTTTAGCAAGAAACAGAATTCAGTTTCAACCTCCACAACTGATGCTAAATATATTGCTGCATGAAGCTGTTGTGCTCAATTGCTCTGGATGGCCAGTCAACTATCAGATTATGGTTTTGATCTGAAGGCCGTTCCTCTGTATTGTGACAATACAAGTGCCAATGCAATTTCAAACAATCCTGTTATGCATCCCAAAACCAAGCACATTGAGGTCAGACATCACTTTATACGTGATCATGTGCTAAAGAAAGACATCTCCCTGGAGTATATATCCACTAATGACCAGCTTGCCGACATATTCACCAAACCTCTGCAAGAAACCAGGTTCAGTGAACTTCTGACAAAACTTGGCATGTTGGATTTAAATTCATAAGACTCACCGCATGTCTTGTGTTTCATTTCAACCTAATTAACTGTGCGATTAACATAAGTATGACACTGTTAATAACTGATGATGTCTTCATGAAAATTAGTAATGACTACGTGTGATTCATGCATATCTACTGCTAGAAAGTTAGAAATCACATGGATGAAACTTGCTACCTCTGAACCTGGTTCACGTCAGTTGGGTAACCTGTCATAAACTCTCAAGTCTTGAGTGAAATGAGTGCAATTTCCCTTATTTTCATCAGAAGATATTCCCATTACCTGTTATTTTATTCTCAGAGAATATCACCTGTGTGGCATTGCATTCATTAACTAGCAGGAACTGTTGTATCTCATGGTATTGTTGGCCTGCACGGAAAGGATCCTCAATGATTTAATGCTCAAAGGATGACTGAGACTGTAGTATTTGAGAATCATAAAAAGCCTATTACTCAACAAGAGCCACTACCTTTTACTGAAAAAGGCAAGGTGAACAAGGCAAAATGATAATAGACAATAGATTGAATGCCTATCTTAGGGGGAGTCCTCACTGTTCCCAGATTGTGTCTCTGTTATAACAATAGTTGGAGATCAAAATGTATGATCATGTGATTCAAAAAGATACTGTGTTGAGCTTTGTCCTTGTAAAAAGACTCATGTAAAGCACTGAAACATTGTGCTCCACAAAAGAAAAGAGACAACTCACACAGACCAGCTGAATGATCAAACTCCAAACTCTACCTATACTTTGTTGTGTTGTAAATCTTACAATGATAGAGTGTGTGTGTTCTGATTCTCAATAGGGCCATCCTGTCTCTCAAGTCATCTATGCTGAACTGAAAATCATTGCTGGATCAGGGTTGTGGTAAGATTCGGTTGACCATGAGCTTACTTATACAGTATAATTCTAGTTCCTGAATCAAGCTCACATGCTGATCCGAGGGTGAGAGGGTGAGGCCTCCGCCGAGTGAGTTTTCGTTGAAAAGTGAGAAGACTCGGATTTTATGACATGGTTGTTAAAATGGATAAATCATGGTTTCTTGGATGCTATTTTAACATAGTGATCACCTTCTGACACATGATGCTGTTTGATGATATACTTAATCATTTCTAAGGTAATTGGAGACTTCAATGGTAGTGATACAATTGCCATACATGTAAATCAGACATTCGGTTGAAATAAACCAAGCTCTGGACATGTGATCTCAATTCCACTCACAACACTGTTCATCATGAATAATATCATGTGAATTGTCATATGCATCTCATGTGTGTTGTTAAGTGTTGAAAAGTCCAGAGAAATCCACCGCTCGCTGCTTTCGCAGTCGACCTCAAAGCAACGACATCGAAGAAGTGCGGGATCGAAGAAGTGCATATCATGTGCTGCGTCGAAGCTTTGAGGGTCATAGCCTCGAAGCATCCAACTTCGTAGCGTCGCAGTTCAAAAGATCGTAGCGAGACAGAGTCTGTCACTTACTATTCAAGCCTCGTAGACATGTCAGCACGTCACTGTGCACTTAAAATGGAACCTACACACCGACATAAGGGGTGATGTGTACCTATCGCTTGAATCTTCCAACAGGTGGATCCGGGAGATAAAGAGACGGGTCAGAGAAAAGAACGCGGACCTGAAGACGAACCGACAAAGTCTGTGACTTCTACGGTACGCTTCTCACCTCATATATAAGTTACAGATGGAGACGGAGCCCAAAGGTATGTTCGTCGTTTTCACACTCGAACCCTAACCCTAGATCTCTCTCTCTCTCTCTCTCTCTCTTCGACTATGTCTCTTTTTCTCTTCCTCTTTCCTTTGACCACCTTCGAAGCTTACAATCACTCTCTACGAGTGTCTCTTTTTCTCTCTCTACAAGCTCAATGGCAGAATCAAGCTCATCGATGGCAGACAACCTACACAACATCGTCCCAGGATTCATCATAGACTGGGAAGCCATAGGCGACGCCAGAGTCAGCTGGCTGGACGAATTCAAAAATTGCCTTGATGAAACCGGTGTTGCATTTGTTTGCTCAGGGATGCAAGACTTGCTGATAGAAGATGTTGCAGAATTTTACGAGACTATGGTACTCACTTGAGCCGACCTTGTGGGAACTGTACAACGAGTGGAGATTCAAGTTTCTGTCGAAACACTCCGAAATGCACTCTCGCTCCCAAAAGGTACCTTTGATCCTCTTCCCAATCTTTCTAGAGAAGAGTGTAAGTCTTTCCTTGGATACTCCGATCCCGGAAAGCAAGGTCGGGGAGCCCTGAAGATGGGTTTCTCCGGTCAGGCACTGGCGACTCTGATAGTCACTAGACAGTGCCTACTGTGCAAGAAGACGGCTCATGACTCTGCAAGTCATGAGCAGATAAAGATCATGTGTAGTGTTCTACAAAGCAGACGAGTAGACTGGGGAACACAAATACACTCCATGATTAAAACCAAGAAAGGACACTTTGGACTTATTCTCACCAAAGTCCTTAGGTTTCTGCACCCTGAAGTATTCTGCAACAGGCCCTCAGTGCCACTGCCGACCAAATACATATTCAAAAGTAGTCCCACAGGTTCCTGAGACTATGGAAGGGACTGGGATGGCCACACCATCTATGCATGCCGTTCATCAGGTGGCCACTCAGGTAAGTGAGGAGTTCGCAGCCAATATCACAATGACTATTCCAGTACCAGCTGCATCTCACTCACGTTCTCCGTCGGCTGAAGAAGTAGATATTCTGGCCAGCAAGGTCAATGAGAAACTGATGTCCTCTAGCATCTTCAAAGCTTCAGTCTCTCAGGCCTTTGAGGAACGACTGGCTACTATGGAATCTAGCATGGAAGAGGTATGTACGCAAGTTGAATCATCAGATCGTACCCTCGACAAGGTGCAGCAAGAAATGACATCACTCACAAGTGCAACCACTGATGGATTTAGACATATGGAAGAGCACTGTGAAGACCTCAAGGGAGCTTACCAGAGACAATATAAAGGCCTCAGTATAACTCTGGGAGCTATTCTATCAGATTGTCATCGTCTTGCAAGTGGTGAGATATCCCTCACTGTCAAAAGCTGTCACGCCCCGGATTTCCAACCCGAGGAAACCGGTATGTGACTCCCCATTCACCCACACGGAGGGCAATGGGGTTGGATTACTGGATGCCACACAAGCAAGTCTAACAATTACAATAAATCAAATAAGCCACATCTTTATTTAATTCCAAAACATCAAAGGTTCACAAAACAACCAAGTCCCTGATTACAGTTCAATCCCTTAGTACATTCCCCTCCCTGGGGTTACATAAATCATAAAAGTACATTACTGAAATGAACAATAAAGTGGAGAGGGTCTTCCACCTTGGTGTATCCACCTAACGCCTGTAAGTCCCTGGAAAAAAACAACAAACACAGTAGGAGGGGTGAGCAACCACAGCTCAGTAGGGATCATGTCTCCCCAACCCATCCCATGTTCCTAGCATCTACATGCCATGTGTACAAGTGCAGTGTCGTGATACAATAATTTCAACAGACATAATAACAACCACATCAACAATTTACAATCTTCCACCGCCCACAAGGCTAACACTTTAACCACAAGTGATTTAACCGCCTCTTCAGGCCAAGTTATTTAACCGCCTCTTCAGGCCAAGTGATTTAACCGCCTCTTCAGGCCAAGTGATTTAACCGCCTCTTCAGGCCAAGTGATTTAACCGCCTCTTCAGGCCCTTGGTTTAACCGCCTCTCAGGCAAAGTTATTTAACCGCCTCTTCAGGCCGGATACCACAGTCAAGCACACAACACACATCGTCACTCAAGCATACAACCAAACACTTGGTGTGCACCCGTTCACAAGCGCACAAACCCAACCATTCAGGCCATAGAGCAAACATCCAAGCATACATACATACACTAAACCACAAGTGCGGTCACACGGACATATTACCAAACACTTAATGGGCATATACACACAGCTAAGTTCACACAGGCATTTCATCAAACATGTAGCAGGCATGTCTTACAGGCATTTTATCAAAACACTTTTCATGCATCACACAAACACCAGAAACACCAAAATCGCCATTGAAGGCCAACATTCATATAGGAGGTCACACCTATATGAATTTACATATAAATAATATAACAGATATAACTCATATTCTGCCCTAGGACCCTAGGACAGAGGAGGATTTAGGAAGAACAGAATCCCTACCTCAGGTAAGACGCAACAACATGGCAACAGTCTGATCCCAAGCCGAACGCCGTCCTCCCCACGCAAGACGCTCCTGGCGAACTCCAGCAGACTCTCCTCCTCCCTCTCTCCCTCTCTCTGCGACGGGCGGTGGAGCAACAAACCCTAAACCTAAAACAAGTGGGGCTTCTCCTCCTTATATAGACAACACAACATCAAAACGACGTAGTTTTGATTAAGTGAATCCCAAGCATCAAAACGACGTAGTTTTGATTACACAAGTTAGCACCTTTCCGCACCCATATAGGCCAAAATACTCAGAATTTCAACATGGTCCTTTGGAGAAAGTTCCTTAGAATGTCAAAACCAAGGGAACCATGCAAAAATATGCCTGCACGTGAATTCCCCAATTCACGTGCAACTCCATATGCACTCCAAATGCTCTCAAACTTCACCCCTAGCTTCCTTGCATCATTTAGAAGACAACCACACTTGCACGTGAATTGGACCCATTTCACGTGCATCTCACATACATGTCCATTTGGCCTGAAACTTCGTGGTAGATAGAGGACATCATTCTAAGCATCTTTCCTTTTGAACGTGAATTCATTGGAGTCCATTTACTAGGTCAAAATCTAGAAAAACTCTACTCAGGAGGCAAACCGACTAACTCAAGGTACGGGTCCTTACATCCTCTCCCCCTTAAGACTTTTCGTCCTCGAAAAGAAATGACATAAGAGGAAAACAAACACAAGCTACCCATTTGCCACACGGCGAGCCACAACACCCAAATGGGTCATACACCACACACAAGACAACAAAGACATAACAAGTACCACCATAATCCATAACCATAATAATGCACATAACACATGTCCACATGGCACGAATACACATCTCAAGGCACATCACAAATAAGAACATGTCAAGACAATACAAATACATCAACTAATACAAGAAAACACATCACAAGAAAACATCACTATCCCTTGGCCAATGACCACCTCCCACGCTTAAGATTGTTCGTCATCGAACAATTCCGGGTCTTTGCTCACGCATCACGGACTTACGTTCCCATGTCTCCTTCGCAGGACATGCCGTCCTCGAAAAGACAACACACCTTCCATAACGCACAAGCTGATGCACCTTGCCCACAACCATCCACATACCGCGATCGAAGATATCACACAAAAACACACATAACACGTGTCGAAGTAATTACATGGCACGACGGTGTGAGACATATACTCCCATCCCCAACACGTTTAACAAATCACCTCGGTCACGAGATCAACTCACAAGACAAACACTACCGCACATTTAATGTTCCACCGCCCCTCCGCCAACACCATACAAACACATCCGTTGGAAGTTCCCTCACAACCTTCCCACCTTTGGACTTTTCGTCCTCGAAAAGAGAAACCCAATTGCAAACACCACAATGAGATCAAAGCAATACAAAATGCATTAACAAATACTAACATTGTTAGTACGCTCCAAAGGAGTACCTCCATTTAGCCAACACTAGCGTAACACGCAAGAGCATATCAAGAACTAGAGCGTAGTTAAGTAGCCCGACGACAACAACTCATGTGAGCAAGTCGGACAACAAGTGAGGTCGAGAAACCTCCCACAAATTCGCTAAGACCCCAACAACCGAACAAGGCCAACACCATTAGCCTACGCGCGTCACAATAGAACCAACACTCCCCAATTAACGGTACCCCAACAAGAACCCGCGACACCCCGGATGTAGACCTCACCCTTACAACAAGCACCAGGAGGCCACAATGAAAAACAAATAAACGGGATAAGAGCATGATGTAAACCACAATCACGGTGCCACATTTGATATCACCACAAGAAGACCAGCATCACAAGTGAATCCCCTCACGCGAACGTAGAACAGGCTTAGGGATCCGAAGAATACATCTGCTAGCAAGCTACATTAAAACCTAACCAGCACCAATGATGGCTTGCCACAGTGACAATCCAGGACACAGCTATACTAGGATGAAGTTTCCATTCGGTTACGACCAACATGATGCCCAATGGAGCCCAGGGATGACAAATTCAGTACCAGACACAACCACGGCAAGACTAAAAACTACGATCGGGCTAACACCGGTCACCAACGGTGAGAATCTACCAAAGAATCCCATGAACCAGAACGCCACACAAATAACACCTCTCTCGACTATGGTCGGATAGGGATCCACCAAGGTCCCACACGGCCTTCACGAACCGAGGCTTCTGTTACAACCCAAGTGATAACGCCTTACTCAGTCAGCAGACATTCCATGCGATAGGAATCCTTTGACGATGGGTAGGTACCAACAACATAGTTCTCTCCACCATGGAAAACTCTCCTACCTGCAACATGACAACAACGGAATCCTCTGTGTCACCACTCACAGGTCACAAGGGAATCTCCCACCATCTCCGCCATACCAACCATCACGTTCTATTCCTACACACCAATGAAACACTCAAATGGGCCAAGAAATACTCAGGCTTTAACCTCACTTTAATGTGGTCACTACAATTCCTCCGGGTAGGCATAAGAAACAAGACATGCAAACTCCTGATTCGGGACTTCCACGTTACTCCCAAACACCCCAACACCTTGATGGCATGAACCATCTCACTTACCCCGTTATACTGCACATGAAGGGTTTCCAAGGAGTACAGATGGAGGTCATCCGTCTACCACCACTGCTCTAAACATACACCTTTGTGACATCTGTCCGACATAAATCTCTCCTCAAGGAGTAGCACTAACACCCCGTCCAAGCAAAAATGTCACAACCGACTCAACTCGGGCATCAAACAACCTTTTTCCAAGACAACAACACTTTAATATTTAGCTTAGCCGGCCATCGCACTAGACAAGGTATAACATACACAACATCACCTAGAACACTCTCCTTCATCCTCACACCACATTTAATATTCTAATACACTACACCTCATCCTTCTCTACGCACATGTCACAACACCCACATGTAGTAACTCGTTGTATACCTTTACCACGAATGCAATACATACAACAACACAATACCAAATTTCCAGCACATTTGCAACACAAGCAACGGAACACAAGACACCTGACGAGTAGAACGTACCAGCCTTACACCTTCTCTCCTCCTCTAAGCCTACTCCCACAAGATACGAACCGAAGGAATGGCCCTACCACGCAAAAGCACACCCTTAGTCCCTAGAGAAAGATAGTCCGAACTAGGCCTGCCAAATCTCACTTGCTTACCTCTTTTTACCAAGTTGATGCACCGGGCATAACCCTCAAAACCCACTCATAGCCGATAGTTGAGCTCCTGAACACTTCACATTTTACACGTGTGCATCCCCATTTCACAACATGTTCTAAGAACATCACTCATGGTCTTTCACACTCGACAAACATGACACATGGCCACTGCTTGACCATCCGAGAACCCGAACACCCATATAGTTATTAACCAGAACTTGCAACGACCACTCTAGCCAACAAGATAACGCTTCAAAGACTCTAAGAGCAGGCTATACTAGCTGCGTTTTCCCCTCAACCACAACGCTTGGAAAAGAAAGGTAACCATAGGAATATCCCTTTTTAAGCGGTACTCCAACACACACCTCTATCCGCTGAAGAACATATTTCTATTAATCAAGGTTGCCAAGGAGGTGTCACACAATAACTCACAAGCCATCACCTCACACCTCAAGCTCTACTAGCTAGCCAGTCTAAATTCCCTCCCACTAGAAGAAGGGTTGCCTACAAGATTTGGTTACTTTGATTATCCACATGTGCCAAAATTGAATATCACTCACTTATAAAATCAACACCCAGATACTCATCGATTACTTATTATTCTTCTAGCGTTATAAATCTATATTTACTCTTTTTACTTAATTATTCCCTAACAGGTCACCAACCACATCCATTCGAAATGCTAACTCAAACGGGACATGATAAAGTCCACCCCGCCTCACATAACTAGTACGAGACTCAACCGACAACCCACCAAAGGGGCACGATACCACCAATGAAGTTCTGTCTTGCTTTTCCACTGGCCTCACCTGGGTAGTCCTCCCGCCTCCAAATCGGGACTCGGCGTTGAGCTTTACCCCTAGCTCGCTGAGCCAATCCCCTAGCATCACTTCCGGTCCTACTAAAACAGACTGTACGAAGACGTCCTACTTTTCCACAGAGGCGACACCGGTACTGCTCCTTGGCACACTCTCTGTTCCAGTGCCCCGGTTGTCCACAACAAGCGCAATCTTTCGAGAAACAGGACTCAAACGGGGGGGGGGTGTTGAGGGCTGACAGCTCTCGGCGTACCTCGCTCCTGATCAGTTGTCGAATCGCATCCCTCACCTCTGGAATAATCGAGCTCAAGACGCCAACCTCTGCCGTGATTTGTCTATCACCTTCACTCGCAGCCTCTCTCTCACTTGCCCAACCTGGGTCGCGGCCTCCTCTGTTACCTCAATAGTCGCACGGCTTATAGTTTCCAGAAACATTGGTTAAGCGAAAAGATAGTGCTCCAGATTAACACTAGATGATCCCAACAATCGCAAGACCACTACCGACTAAGCAGCTTAAGCTATAGCACGCATTATTACCACACAAATTTACAAATTTACCAAACAAATCTCACAGACTATACAAATTTACACTCCACCACATTGCTCATAACCTTGTTTATTGCACACCATGCCAAACAAATTTACACTCCATCGGCTTAACACATGCTCAATCCTTCACGAACACCAACATTATTACATATTTAATTTAATGTATTTATTTATTTATTTCTTTCTTGGTTATTATTATTTTATTTTATTAACAGTTCACATTTCACAATCTTCACGTTCGCAAGTACTCAGTTTCAATACCACAAATTCTTTTCCATGTTTTCATGCTCGAACCATCACAAAATTTCAGAGTTGCACAATTGAAATTTTATCATGTTCAAACCTTTTATCCATGCAATTACACACACTGCACACATTTCAGTTCTCATTAAACCACATTGCACAAGCATCCATTCCATAAGCACACGTTCGGTTAAACAAGGACCTTTCCTTGTAGTCATGCTCAAGGTACTTCAAATAAAATCAGAGTTGCCGAGTTCTCACCTTATCACATTATTCATATTTTTCTTTTATCACAATTAAAATTTTCACAGGTATCCACACCTTCACATACAACAACCAATGCAACTAGTGCCCTAATGCCAATGCATGCAAATCCTACCACAAGACTGGACTACCCCAAGTACACCTTGGAGGCTCAAAGAGGACCATGTTGATCAGGCATGTCCCTCCAGGCTCCTCCAAAGGACTCAAGATAACCAAGTCCGCCCACTACCCTAGGCCAACTAGACCATGCTCTGATACCATATTGTCACGCCCCGGATTTCCAACCCGAGGAAACCGGTACGTGACTCCCCATTCACCCACACGGAGGGCAATGGGGTTGGATTCCTGGATGCCACACAAGCAAGTCTAACAATTACAATAAATCAAATAAGCCACATCTTTATTTAATTCCAAAACATCAAAGGTTCACAAAACAACCAAGTCCCCGATTACGGTTCAATCCCTTAGTACATTCCCCTCCCCGGGGTTACATAAATCATAAAAGTACATTACCGAAATGAACAATAAAGTGGAGAGGGTCTTCCACCTTGGTGTATCCACCTAACGCCCGTAAGTCCTTGGAAAAAAACAACAAACACAAGTAGGAGGGGTGAGCAACCACGGCTCGGTAGGGATCATGTCTCCCCAACCCATCCCATGTTCCTAGCATCTACATGCCATGTGTACAAGTGCGGTGTCGTGATACAATAATTTCACCCGACATAATAACAACCACATCAACAATTTACAATCTTCCACCGCCACACGTGCTAACACTTTAACCACAAGTGATTTAACCGCCTCTTCAGGCCAAGTTATTTAACCGCCTCTTCAGGCCAAGTGATTTAACCGCCTCTTCAGGCCAAGTGATTTAACCGCCTCTTCAGGCCAAGTGATTTAACCGCCTCTTCAGGCCCCTGGTTTAACCGCCTCTCAGGCAAAGTTATTTAACCGCCTCTTCAGGCCCAGATACCACGTCAAGCACACAACACACATGGTCACTCAAGCATACAACCAAACACTTGGTGTGCACCCGTTCACAAGCGCACAAACCCAACCATTCAGGCCATAGAGCAAACATCCAAAGCATACATACATACACTAAACCACAAGCTGAGTCACACGGACATATTACCAAACACTTAATGGGCATATACACACAGCTAAGTTCACACAGGCATTTCATCAAACATGTAGCAGGCATGTCTTACAGGCATTTTATCAAAACACTTTTCATGCATCACACAAACACCAGAAACACCAAAATCGCCATTGAAGGCCAACATTCATATAGGAGGTCACACCTATATGAATTTACATATAAATAATATAACGAGATATAACTCATATTCTGCCTAGGACCCTAGGACAAGAGGAGGATTTAGGAAGAACAGAATCCCTACCTCAGGTAAGACGCAACAACATGGCAACAGTCGATCCCAAGCCGAACGCCGTCCTCCCCACGCAAGACGCTCCGGGAGAACTCCAATGACTCTCCTTCCCTCTCTCCCTCTCTCTGCGACGGCTGGTGGAGCAACAAACCCTAAACCTAAAACAGTGGGGCTTCTCCTCCTTATATAGACAACACAACATCAAAACAACGTAGTTTTGATTAAGTGAATCCCAGCATCAAAACGACGTAGTTTTGATTATACAAGTTAGCACCTTTCCGCACCCATATAGGCCAAAATACTCAGAATTTCAACATGGTCCTTTGGAGAAAGTTCCTTAGAATGTCAAAACCAAGGGAACCATGCAAAAAAATGCCTGCACGTGAATTCCCCAATTCACGTGCAACTCCATATGCACTCCAAATGCTCTCAAACTTCACCCCTAGCTTCCTTGCATCATTTAGAAGACAACCACACTTGCACGTGAATTGGACCCATTTCACGTGCACCTCACATACATGTCCATTTGGCCTGAAACTTCTGTGGTAGATAGAGGACATCATTCTAAGCATCTTTCCTTTTGAACGTGAATTCATTGGAGTCCATTTACTAGGTCAAAATCTAGAAAAACTCTACTCAGGAGGCAAAACTGACTAACTCAAGGTATGGGTCCTTACAAAAGCACTCTCCCACAACCATCAGATCGGCCTGCACCTAAACCAGTTGATACTCCACAGCCAGCCGCACCTCCCCCAAGTCACTAACAACCTCGCCCATCGCTACTTACACAGGGGGGGAGAAAGCGCGCACACGGAACTACGGTCATCTCAGACTCTGATGATGATGATGATGATGTTCCAATTGCAACCCGCATAAAGAAGCAGACTGCTGCTCCCTGCCAACCATCCTCTTCCACTCAGCCAGGTCCTTCAATATCACATCCTAGTATGGCTGAGTATACCATGCCTGCCCCACCTGTCAAGCCAACCGCTACCACTACTGAACAACCTCTAACCCCACCTCGCATTGTGACTACTGGAGGCACCTCAGTTGAACTGGCTGCTTTCAACACCTACATTGCTAGGGATACCACTACGAGGACCTGCGGCTATGAAGCCTTCTTCACTGGACCTGATCTTTGTTGCCTACTTCATGACGGTGAAGAAATGGATAACCTAGAGATGACTCAGTTCATCTTCGCCCAGAAGTCCTTTCTCGCGAAGCTACCTCTTCACATCTGCCGCGATACCAGGGTGGAACTCTGTTTGCCGATCATGCAGGCTCAGCTGCTCGATGATGCAGCTATGCTCGAGATTATACAAGGTCACAGATATGAGAATTCCTTCCTTCCCTGGGATGAGGTAGACCATGTGCTAATTCTGTACTTGTCAACATCCCCACACTGGTTTCTTCTCGACATCAACTTCAAGAACCAAAGGATCGTCATCTTCAACTCCAAACCCAGTACCTTACTACTCCATCGACGTGAACAACTTCGTGAGTTCAATCGCACTCTCACCCGTGTCATGCAGGGTTCTTCACATGGGTGTGGTGGATATCCTCTCACCAAACCGATGGAAATCACGCGAGTCAAGCAAGGCGTTCCTCGTCAGGATGATGCTCACAGCTGTGGCTTTTATGTTTGCCATTACATTCGCATCCTGACTACCAACGGGTTTCCAGCTCTCGTGCCTGAATTTGATCGTATGAGCAGCCGAGCGGCCTCGTTACACTTGACTCCTGCTCAACTCCTGCGCGAGCAAGCCGCTGTTTTTCTATTTACACGGAGTGTCTTGTACTCGAATTTAACCCCTAACCGTCCTGTACTCTAATTACATGTACATCGTATCTCTTGCTTTCCACATATCGTGTACTTATTGTTTTGTCGATTATCTTTTTCGTATATCTTTGCTATCTGTGTCTGCTATATTCGTGCCTTATTCCCTTGCTCCCCTCGGTTTATGTTCTGGTGCTTGTTCCTCACCCCATAAAGGGGGAGTATTCATCTCAGGGGGAGCCAGCTCGTAGGGGGTATGCATCTCAGGGGGAGCCAGCTCTTTGTCAGGAGCCAGCAAATGCAGCTTTCTAGCCTACGAGGGAGTATTCATTTCTAGCTAACCCTTTGCACACTCCTTCAAATTCTTTATAGGCAAAGACATCTTCTGATTAATCTAAATCTGCCCATAAAACTTGTAGTCTCGGACTTCATACAAATACATGTCGTCGGCTTACATTAAATAGGGGGAGATTGTTGGAAATATAGGATTTGATGAAGCTGCCACAAATAGTCTAAGTCCGAAGACTCGAAGAACGGACGGTCGTAGGGTCGGAGAGTCGAAGTTCGTAGAAGTGAAACTGTCATAGGACGTATTGGCAAGAGACTTGTAGACTCGCAGAGTCTGGAGACTCAAGGCGAAATAGTGACAGAACATTGCGACTCGTAGATCTAGGGTCGAAGGTCGTAGAGTCATGGTACGGAAAAGAAAGTGTTACTATATGCATCAACGAAGTTCGGAGACTCGTAGAGTCGAAAAGTGTTAAGAACAAGAACCAACGCTAAATGACTTGTAGACTCGTAGACTCGTAGAGTCCCCACAAACACTTCAACTAATAGATCTTTCAATTGCCACTTAACTCGAAGACTCGTAGAGTCGTAGGATTGAAACCTTCGAACACTGTTAAGAAAACAGGACTCGCAGACTCGTAGATCGGAAGTCATAAAGTCAAAGCCGTTGAACACGGTTAAGAAAACTGGACTCGTAGACTCGTAGGTTGAAGGTCGAAGAATCGACGCTGTAAAGACTGGCAAACAAATGAAATCGTAACTCAAGAGTTGTAGAGTCGTAGACTCGTAGACTCAAGGGACACAGTCACTATAGAGAAATTGCCATACTTCCAGACTCAGAGATCGATGGTGGAGAGTTGGAGCTAAAGGGTCGTAGCTATAAAGGAACTCAGTTTATGAACCTCCGTGAAAGACTAAGGAAGAAAAGCTAAGTTGAGGACTTGTAGAGTCGAAGATTTTCAGACCACCTAGTCAAATATAGTAAACTGAGAGACCCGAAGGTCGTAGACCCGTAGAGCTAGAGTCGTAGACCCGTAGAGCTAGAGTCGTAGACTCGTAGCTCCAATAACAGGTAGATCAGCTGTAATCGAAGAAGTCACTCTAAGCGTTATTCGAAGAGTCGCAGACTCGTAGAGTCGTAGACACGCAGAGTCGTAGACTTTAGTTAACGAGTGACACTAAAAGGCTAATCCAACTTAACCTCCAGCCTCGAAAACTCCAGCCTCGAAAACTCGAAGATGTGAGTCGTAGACTCACAGAAACACCATAAAGCCTGAAGCAAGACTTCGCAACTTTCTACAGGTGCTAGCTGAAATCTTCGAGTCTCCGAACCTACGAGGCATCCACCTCCGAGGCAAACTTACAACCCTAAACACAGCCACTTAGCGATATTGTCGGCTAGGGTTTGTACAGAAGCCTGCGCCGTCCCGAGCAGTTGAGCGCATTTAATGACGCATTAATTGCTGCCAACTACCATCCACAGATGAACGGCCAAGATCGACTGCATGCCAAAAATGCAGTATGGGCATCTGATCTGTAAATCAGAGCAGATCAACCCATCCCCTGACATTCCGCATTTTCAGTGGCGGGAAGTCAGTCTGTCGGGATGGACATCATGGCGCACGAGCACTTTAATCTTAAAGATATATCTCTCACGCACTTAACGTCAAAATTGTGAGTTTAATCTCTCTCTCAAAAGAAAGAAACACACAATACACAAGAAAATGGCTCTGACACACTTGATATAAACAATCCTTTACAGAACCAAAAAAAAGAGAGTTCCAACAACAAAAGAGTAAGACTCTGAGAGAAAAATAGAAGAAGTGTTGTGCGCCGCGTTGAACCAAGAACAAGAGTAATCCATCTGATTATTCAAGAACCTCTTGTTCACCAAAGATCTAGCACTTCCATTAAGTCTAATCTCTGTGTTGTTTTACACACGTCGATCTATCATAAACCATCACTTTCACAACTGAGATCTGTTAAGAAAAGAGCATTTACTCTTATCTCGTTTTGTGTCGATAGTTCATCATCACTCACGTTATCACTCATAATACTACTGTCGTCTTCTCTATAAATACTTCCATCATAGTCATCTGCATAGGAATCCAAAACCAACTAACAGTCTAGCTTCCGCACGCAACGAAAGTCTATTCACTCCCCCTCTAGACTCACTTTGGGAACTACAAATCCTATCACAAGACTGGACTACCCTAAGTACACCTTAGAGGCTCCAAGAGGACCATGTTGATCAGGCACGTCTCTCCAGGCTCCTCCAAAGGACTCAAGATAACCAAGTCCGCCCAATACCTTAAGCCAACTAGACCATGCTTTGATACCATATTGTCACGCCCCGAATTTCCAACCTGAGGAGACCAGAACGTGACCCTCCCTTTACCCGAGTTTGGATAAAGGGGTTAGAATACAACATACACTTCACATTTTATATTCAGAGATAAAATCATATATTTATTAAGTTCAAACATTACAAACGTGTCCAAAACATGCTTTTATTACATTACACGCCTCATTACAATATCTCCCCGCTGGGGTTACATCAATTTCCATAAATTAACATAATCGAAAAGAAACGGTAAAGCAAATACGGTCTTCCACCACGGGAGTCCACCTAATGCCTGTAGGTTCCTGAAAACAAAACACATCATAGTAGGAGGGGTGAGCAACCACAGCTCAGTAGGGATCAAGTCTCCCCCAACCCATCCCATGCACCTATCATCTATAT
This sequence comes from Taxillus chinensis, assembly GCA_023512835.1. Taxonomy (NCBI): domain Eukaryota; kingdom Viridiplantae; phylum Streptophyta; class Magnoliopsida; order Santalales; family Loranthaceae; genus Taxillus; species Taxillus chinensis. Next base: position 24,815,484 of record CM042091.1, read on the forward strand.
GAGAGCGTGTACCAGTGCAGTGATGTGGCAAAAACAAATAACAAGGAGACACACCACACAAATGGGCGCAACCTCAGCCCCAGCCACACAGGCTCCACAGCCCCATAAGCTAACACTTTAACCACCCCAAGCAAGTGATTTAACTGCCTCTTTAGGCCAATGATTTAACCACAAGTGATTTAACCGCCTCTTCAGGCCAATGATTTAACCACCTCTCAGGCAAATAGTTTAACCGCCTCTCAGGCAAATAGTTCCCACAGCCTCACTGGCTAACATAAACAGTCCCGGGCTTTCACAGCTGACAGACAGATTTTTAGCCTCTCTAAAAGAGCTAGCTAATGTCGTTAAATCTCTCTTCAAGATAATAAATTCCCTAAGTTTGCACTAAAAGAATAGCAGCAAGAAAGGGGTCCATCCCACAGAGATTACCAAGTTATCTAGCTTTAACTCAAATCACCAAATTAATCTTGCTTAAAACAATGTCTTGGCAAAAACGAATTCTTTTTATAACTAAAGATCTAATTTTTATTTGGTTTTCTGAATAAACAAAGAAAGCAAATTGATTTTAGGATTAAGATTCAAGGATTAAAAGCATCTAGGGTCACAATTTCACCTCCCTATGTTATCTCTACTGGTTCATGGTATTAGGGTTGTCTGATTGAAAACATGCTAAACATAAGCCAAGGACAACAAATGGTCATTGAGGTCCTTTTAAGAGTTATATGCCAGATTGGTCATCTAAACACACAAACATGCAAAGCCAATAAATCATACTTGCAAAAGGATAATGATCACACCAATTACAAATAAGTTATGAATCTCAATCCGCCCCAGACTAGGGCTAAGAATACCAAGGTGTACATCCAAAGATAGAATTTAAGAACAAATTCATAAAACATGCAAAACTCAATCATCCAAACCCAATATTCATAAACACAGCAAAGCAACAAGGGGGCTACATTGCTCCCCTAGATTAAAAGAACTACTCACGCATGATTACAAGCAAAACCATAGCAGAAAAGCTAAACATCTTCTTCTTAACCACGCGCACAGCAAGGCTTCAAATCCAGGCTCCAAAATCCGCGACGGCTGCGACGGCGGCTGCGACGGCTGCTCTCCTAGGTCAAGGAGCAACCTCCAAATCGTGAAGCCTCTCTCTCTCTCTCTCTTTAAAAACGTGTAGGGGGTCTAGGATGCATAGCAGGGGGCGTGGAGGCTGTATTTATAGAGGTTGGATGGGCCTTGAGGTGTGTACCCTAACCCATTTATCAAAACGGCGTAGTTTTGATAAGTAACACTCGAAACTTTAAAATCTCTATCTTCCATCCACAATTTGGACATGGGCCTTTAGAAACAAATGATCAGCATGGAAAAACGATAGGATCGGTCCAAAAATATCTCTGCACGTCAATTTGCACGTGATATGGTGAATTCACGTGCACCTCCAAATCAGCTCAAACTTCTCCCCAAGCTTCCTTGCATCCTGTAGAGGCCTGAGAAGCAAAAATAGGCTTGCACGTGAAATGAGTGAATTCACGTGCAGCTCCAAATGCTCTGAAATTTCTGTGGTAGGTAGAGGACATCATTCTAAGCAACTTTTGTTCTTGCACGCCAATTGTTTGAAGCCATCTACTATGTCAAAAGTGAGCTCCAAAATCTGCCAAAACAACTTAAAAACGCTTGTATTTGCAAATAGCATCTTCCTAGGGGTTAGAGCAAATACATATGATATATGAAGCAATAAGGCTCTAATCATGCTCTTAAACATCCTAAATAAACACTAGAATAACGGCATAAAATGCACGTTATCAAATACACCACACTTGAACCATTGCTTGTCCTCAAGTGAAAACATACAAGCATGCAAAAATAAAATAAACACGCAGTCAAACGGAAGAAAAATAAAATAACAATCAAGGAGAATCATGGTTTCCTAAGCATGCAACTCTATCATGATGAAATGGGAATTTAAGCATCAAAATGAGTCGTAACTTAGTTCATTCATGTCCATATCCCTAGTCCAACAACCATGCAATATCACCACTTAAATTTCAGATATGAGCAGGCAATCCATGATAAAATAGCACCTTGTTTCCCTTTAAGTTCTTACCAAGGATAAGCGCCTCACTCAAATATAATAATTCTCAAGCCCAATACCTATCAATGAACAATGGATGGAAAACTCTATCTCTACACTCGCCATTAGCTATTGATTAAGTACTTGCCAAACAATCATGAGAGTTCCCTATTGTGCTCATCAAAGAAAACACACTCTCTATTCTACTTTATTTGAACTCACACACTAGTCTAAACTCAATAAACTCACACTCTATTCTAATAACTAATAAAACAAAATCATGAGCTAAGGGTTGAGCTCAACACTCTTAAAACAAAACACAATTCAGCCAATGTGGCTTCACAACTAAATAATCACACATAAGCATCAAGCCGGTGTGGCTTTTATTTTGAATCCCCTTTTTTTTTTTTTTTTTAGTAATAACCTTACAAGGTTGCATTTTATGCTCTCCCTTGATGGATTATTCACTCTTTTTTTTTAACTCACATAACACAAAAATAAGACTGATTTTTCTAATGCAAACTCCTTGCCATTTTGCTACATTAGGAGAGACAGAAATTCATTGATGTCTCACATCCCATTTCCCAATTAAGTGATGGCTTTTTCACATTCTATATCACAGCCTTTTATATTTACAACACAACAAACAAAAATTAGGATACATAGGAAGTCAAAGTGACTTAAAGGTCTTGCATCCTAACTCCACACACCAAACACTCGAGCACTAAAAAGTAATCATATGCTTACTTGACTCCTACCATTAAATAACCAATGTTAAATGCAAGAAGAGTAGCAAATCAAACTATTACCCAAAAATCATAAATGTCACTCAAGGGCTAAAAAGAAGTGTTCTCATTTTGCATTTCTTTTTCACTCAACTTTAAGGGTTACTTAGGTCTATCATAGCATTTCATGCTCAGCTAATATTCAAAACTCAGCTCCAAAAACATGGTGATATCATTCAAAAGATAAAGACATGATTAAACCAATTCAGAGCACATTTTAACTACTTTAACACCCTTATCACAACATGATACTAATGTGGCATAAAAATTAAATTTTAAGCCAAAATTGCATACTTAATATCCATGCCTCCACAAGCAAATCATTCAAGCAAACAACTCAAACAATCATGCAACTAAAAACAGTTTTTTTGTTTTGTTTTTTTAAAATAAAACATGCAATCACAACATAAAAGACAAGCAAGTGGCTCAAGTCACTCCCCATACACCACACTTAAAATATGCTATGTCCGCATGGCATAAAATAGGGAGTAGGAAAAACACTTACCTCTTAGTTGGGAAGCTGTAGTAGTAGATAACATTGGCCACCATTCGTTGCACCTGAGCCACAAAGTCAACCGACGTCTCGCCGCGCACTTCCCAAGTTTCCCTCCCTTGCAGAATAGCCATCATGTAGTAGCAAGCAAAGATCCCACAGACTGAATTGGTCAAGCCGCCGAGGGATTTCCATTTCGTTGTAGTGAATAAGAGGTAGCTTGTCGGCCAATAAGCCTTCTTTGATCATCACCGCTTTGATTCGTTTGATGAACCCATGCACTAACTGTCTTTTCCGTCTGGCAAACCTTTCGCCTTGGCTTGGGTCATATAGCACGGCATGTCCTACATCTAGATTCAAATGGACCAATACATAGTGGCGGTCAATGTGCACCGGAATCAGCACCTCATGCATACCATGCCAAGGGCGGTGCCCTTCATTCTCACCATTGATGCGTTGGCGCCACACCTCTTCGGACAAGGGTTGATTGAATATATCGCACAAGCATGATGGAAGTGAATCGAGCTAAGGGGTAGTTATGAGGCTCGGCCTCCACTACATAGCGCATGGTCCCTGGAAAAGGTCTATCTCATCACAGGAGAGATATTCATTCTCCGAGATCCTCTTTAGGCTAAAAGGGGTGAAGATATCATTATCCCGTATAAAGCGAGCCCTCTGAACCATGGAATTGATGAACTCTTCAAATGCCGCTTGGCTCTCGTCGATGATAAAGTTGGATTAATGATTAAATGGATAGGAGGGCCAAGAAGATCTTCAGGTTCAGCAGGCATGTATGCACCCCAAGAAACAGGAAGTATAGCAAGCACAAGAGCCTGAGAATAAGCTGGATCGGTAAAAGGCCGGAAGGGTGAATACCCTTCGCCGGCTTTGTCTCCTCTTGAGGCCGGGAAGGGTGAATACCCTGTTGCTAGCTCGCCTCCTCTGGGTGATAGTAGGATGGCCGAGCTGAAGGTTCTGGTTGAGGAGGATCCGCTTGGGCTGGATAAGAATCTTCGGGGGGATGGAGAGGGTTCTTCATCAGATATCTCCACTATAGGAGAACGTTTTGATGCTTTCCTCTTGCTCAAGGCCTTCCGGATTTTGCCTAGGAGGCCTTTGACTTCTTTATTGTCCTTCCACAGGGCTTCCACCTCGCGCCGGGTTCCTGGCATTTGCCTCCCTGAGCCGCTGTGTTTCTTGCCTCCAAGCTTCGGTAGATGCAGCAGGAGGAGCTTCGGGGCTTCCCATGCTCTAGGAGATGCATGAGCAGCTACGTCTGGGGCCTCCCATGCTCGGTTCTAGGTTGTGAAGTAGCTTGTTGGTCTCCGAGAGATGAGGGCCATTAATTCCTCAAATTGGGCACTAGTCTTGTGCCCATTTGTGATTGCCTAATTGATGACCTCCACTTCGCTCACCACCTGCCCACTAATGCCTTGAAAGAAATTGAAAATATCTTCTTTGTGTACATTGAACCGCATGTACATGGCAGTGAGTCCGTATAGAGTCCGCTTCTGTGATCCACATGAGGAGAGGTCTCTCTTGCAAAGTCGGTGGATCGCTCCACATGAACACCGTGCCTAGCGGGCCGTGATGGAGGAGGAACATTGGTTGCCCAATGACCTCGGTACCGATCCCCAAACCCCCTTCAAGCATGCAATACTCATAACACCCAGGTGAGAAGGAAAAGTGATGCTATCCATGGAGGAAAAATGCAAAGCAGGCATGATTTGAAATATCAAACACAAAAATCGCCATTTATCTCGCTTTGATGAGTTTTTCTTCCACCATTTAAAAATGGTAGTGGCCTAATCCACATTTAGCATATGATCAATGCTATACATCAACTCCAGGTGTGGCTTAGGCACACTATCTATCCCACCTGGTCCGAATCAATAAGCATTTCCCTATCGGGTAGGCTAGGCATCTAAATCTTCCAACAAAACCATTCTTGGTATACCGCCTTCGACTTTGAAATTTTCTAGCATAGTTGCATGCGGCACCAAATTCTCCTAGGCTTAGCCGAGGAAGGCTATCACTGGGTGCAGGGAGGTTAAAGCAATGTCTAATAATTTCAGGGGTAATTCGACATAAACCCCTTGCACAACCCCTATCGTTCATCCTCACTCACAGAGACAGATGCATAAAATTCTTGTAGGGCGAGTAGGAAATAGCCGGGTGGGCGGATACTAACCTTAGTAATCCCAGATTTTGAATTTTAAGAGCCACCTCTCTAGCCCGGCCTAGCTCGAAGCCTCCAAAGTCCGCATATCAAGAGCATGCCCCAAGAGTATCTCCTCCTCAAGTTGGCTATCAGCACTAGGTGAGTGCACCTCCTCCTGGCCAGTCCTCCTTGTGCGCACCATCTTTGGAATGAGAATAAAGAGCAAAGAGCAGAAAACTGAAGAGCAAGAGTGCAAAAGAGCAGAGTTTCTCTAATACTCAGATCTGGAGTGATTTTGGTGTGGAAGCCTTTGAAGATGGCCTCTCTTTATATAGCGTGCAGAAGGAAAGATGCTCCAATTGGCGTGATACACGTGCCCCTAACTTTTCAGAGTGTTCTGACCAAAATAGCCCTTGCACGTGAATTGGTTGAATTGGCGTGCAGGTCAGAATCATCCCAAACTTTGGTGGTGGGTCCTCCTTGAGCTGGCAAGCAATAATCCCTTCTGCACGTGAATTGTTTGAAGCTTCTAGGAGGGCTAAAATCGGCATTTTGCATTTTTGAGCCACCATATGACAGCTAGCAATTCGCGTGCAAGAGTAAACGTGATTCACATGGTCTTCATCTACCATTCCAGAAAGTTACAACTCAAAAGGAGGTGCACGTGAATTGGGCAATTCACGTGCAAATCCACGTTCAGGCCCAAACTGGCCCAAATTTCTCCACTTTGTTGCTTGTGCATTATGGACCATCTTTAAGTCTTGCACGTGAACTGTTTGAGCCCATCTTCAAGCACTTTTGGGCTTCACTTGCTCCTTGCTCCTTGACTTTGACTTTAAAAATGTCACGCCCCGGTTTTCCAACCCGAGGAGACCGGAACGTGACCCTCCCTTTACCCGGGTTTGGATAAAGGGGTGGAACACAACATACACTTCAGAAACCAAAATCACACAATTATATAATTGAAACCATATGCCTTTATTATCTTTCAAACTCCATTACAATATCTCCCCGCTGGGGTTACAATGCCTCAATAAAATTACATAACGCAAATAATATAAAACAAAGCCACAAAGTAGAACTCTTCCACCTTGGTGTTCCCACCTAACGCCTGTAGGTTCCTGCAAGAAAACACACCATAGTAGGAGGGGTGAGCATCCACAACTCAGTAGGGATCATGTCTCCCCAACCCATCCCATGCTCCTAAGCATCTACATGCTATGTGTACAAGTGCGTGTCGTGTTACAATAATTCCAACAAACAATAACAAACCACATCAGTAGTCACAATTATCCACCACACAAACCACAAGTGATTTAACCGCCTCTTCAGGCCAATGATTTAACCGCCTCTCAGGCATAGTTTCCACAGTCAGTCTCACTGACATTAACTCAGCCTCTCAGGCTCCACAGTTAGTCTCACTGACATTAACTCAGCCTCTCAAGCTCCACAGGTACACAAGCATTGCCTCAGCCTCTCAGGCTTCTTAGGCTCCACAGACAACAACAGACATTTAACATATATCTCAGTTTTTCAGGCATAACAACAAACACTTAACATGCATGTCCACCCTGGTATAATATCAAACACCTAGCATGCATATCCTCACAGACATTACATCAAACACCATTCGGGCATAACCACACTGGCATAACATCAACGCATAACATGCATGGCCTCACAGGCATAATATCAAACACCTAGTGTGCAGTGCCACACAGGCCTAATCTCAACCCATACTTGCCACTGAAGGCCAACATTCATATAGGAGGTCACACCTATATGAATTTACATATAGATAGTATAACAATAACAGTAGAAGCTATATAAATCCTCTACGCAGGGCCTAACCCCAGAATAGATCAGGTGAGACAGAACCCCTACCTTAAAGCAGATCTTCCTTGCTCCCGCGCTAAACGCCGTCCTCCCCACGCAAGACGCTCCGGCAGCAACCAGCAACTCCCCTTCCTTCTCTCTCTCTAGCTCTCTCTCTCTACGACGGCTGCAGCAGTTGAAGAGAACCCTAAACCTAAAACAGAGGGCTTCTCCTCCTTATATAGACAACACACCATCAAAACAACGTAGTTTTGATTAAGTGAATCCCAGCATCAAAACGACGTAGTTTTGATGGAACAAGCTATGACCTTCCCACATCCATACACACCAAAATATTCACAATTCCAACATGGTGTAGGACCCCATTTTGTCCGAGTTGGACATACTAACCCCATTTGATATACCTTTCTGCCCATGCCCTATACCTTATTGAACAGGTCTACAATGATCCCATACTTCCAAGGAATGGTCTACCCCAATCGGCACGAGATGGATACAATTGACACGGATGGGGGAGTTCGAAATTAATGACTTTTGCTACAAGTCCTTGAAGCACCCCAAGACTAACACCAGGTGATGGAGGATGAAAATTCGAGACCAACGCCCTTGACCGAGCTCAAATCGGACTTAGAATGAAGAAGTTATGGCCAAAACAACTTTCGTTGGAAAAAGTCAAACTTGCCAAAAGATGGTCAACGCCCCTGGTCAAACTGCCCGCAAAAGTGATCATGCGAAGCTCTTCAAAATGCCTATGTAGGCGAATACGGATCTCCCCAAACAATTCCTGGAAGGTTACCCATTTTTGCATTTTTGGTGGGGGTAAAAAGGTAATTAAAAGCGATTGACCGTTGACCGTTGACCTGCCGACACTTCGACCCATTGACCCCGAAGCTCGAAGCCTCGAAGCCCCGAAGCTCGAAGCCCCGAAGCTCGAAGCCCCGAAGCCTCGAAGCCTCAAAGCCCCGTTGACCTGCTGATTTCTGACCTTCGACCCTTCGACCCTCGAAGCCTCGCTGCCGACATTTCAACCCCCTAACTCTCGAAGCCTCGAAGCCCCGCTGTCGACACTCCGACCTTCGACCCTTCGACCCTTGACCCTCGAAGCCTATAACCCTCCGACCTTCGACTCGCCCTTTCGACCTTCAACCCCCTAACTCTCGAAGCCTCGAAGCCCCGCTGCCGACACTCCGACCTTCAACCCTTCGACCCTTGACCCTGCGAACCTTTGAACCTTGACCTACGACCCACGGACCCTCGAAGCTTGTCAACCTTCGACCTTCGACCCTTCAACCCGTTGACCGTTGACCTTTGACCTGCCGACACTTAGACCCGTTGACTGTTGACTTTTGCCCCACCGAAATTTCGACCCATCGCAGCTTCGACCCTGCCGACACTTCGACCCTACCGACATTTTGACCCTTAACGTCTGACTTTCGCTATTTGGCTCCTCTCGCTGGCTTGCTCACGGGATGCATTTTATGTGCTGGCAAAGATGCTTTTCAACGACCTGTCAGTCACATGTGCTAAAATACAAATTAAAAAAAAGGCAATCACGAGCTGCCAGTCACCAGACCACCCGACAAATCGCACAAGACCTGGATGAAAATAAGGGAATCAATAATACAGCATTAAATGCTGCAATTAATGACAGTCCAGCCAAAAAATTTTCTGCCAGCCCTTAAAACACAGTCTGCTGTCCACGCGAAAAAGAGATAATGCCTGAGTCTGCCCCTACGCAAGAGAGTTGAGCAGAAACAAAAAGGAGAGGCAGAAAAGGAAGAGGGGGATTCGTCCAATGAAAAAAAGAGAGGAGGGTAAGTTTTTTCGTTGAAGAGAGCCATCAAAAAAAAAAAAAAAGGAAGAGGGAACCCTCCATCATTCCAAGGCAAAAAAAAGAAAGAAAGAAAAAACAGAGAGAGCCATCATCGTGGGAAAAAAAACCGCAAACCAGAGAGAGCAAAAAAAAAAGAAAAGAAGAAAAAAGGAGAGAAACTCAAAAACCATAAAAAAAGATCACTCTTCCACGCCTCCCCGATCGCCATCCTTTCGATTAAACGCCCGTCTTCTACTATCAACATTACTCCTTCATCCTCTTTCTCTCCTATCTCACTCCAGCTCCCTTTTTTTTTTTCTCACAAAAAAAAAAACACAAAAAAACAGTCCCAACTTCAGCCTTTTTTCTGCGTGTTCAAGCAAGCAAAAAACATAACAGACACCAATCCCTTTCCAATCCCCTATTTCTCACGCCTACTCTTCTTATTTCCAGTCATCAAAAAACTCAAACCCAGAAAATACACCACTCCACTCTTCAAATACCAAGAAATCCCCCTCACAAACCTCGCTGTCAGGTCTTATTGGTTCTAAGCAAGCGATTATCAGCGTCGATAGGAGTTCAAACAGAAGATTGGTGTTGCAAGCTTCAAAGTCGGTTCGGCCCTATCTTTTCAATACTTTTTTTCAGTTTATCTATATTTGGTGTAATTTTTGTTTTAGTATTTTTCTAATTTTCGTTTTTTAGCTTATCTATATTTGATGTAATTGCTTTTCAACCTTTTTCATTGTATTTTCCTGCATTTCTTCTTATGTGTATGTTGTAATATGTAAAGTATAGTAAAAAGAAAGGGAAAACGAAAAAAAAAAAAAAAAAAAAGAGAGAGCAAAGGGAGAACATGAAAAAAAAAGAGAAAAAAAAGAGTGATTTTCTTTTTCTTTTGTGGATGCCATAATCACACACTCCACGTTTTTATTTTCATGCATATGTTCCTAAATTGGCTTTAAGATTTTGGGTTCACAAAACAAAAAAAAAAAGAGAGGAAGAAAACCAAAGTTGGTACTTCAATTTCTAAAACAAAAATAACAACAAACAAACAAACAAAAACAAAACAAAACAAAACAGAAAAACAAACAAAAAAAAACAAAACGTTTTTTTAATAAAAATGTTTTTTTTTTAAAAATCTCTTCAAACAACATGTTTTGAAAATGTTTTCATAAAATGTTTTCCAAATGTCTTCCAACAAAAAACAAAAAAACAAAAAAAACAACAAAAAATATTGAAAAACAAACACAAAATGCATGTTCTAACCCAAACCAAAAAAGGGGGAAAAATAAACAAATATTTTTTAGGATTTTCAATTTTCAAGAGCAAAACCAAAAAACAAACCAATCCCTAGGATCTCATTATCCCCTCCAAAAATCCAAAACCTTTAGGATTCCCTTTAGAAATTTAGGATAAATCCATTTTAACCTTGACTTTAATAAATAACTTAGCCAAATAAAAATCACAAACTTTTTAACTTAGCCCAGTCATGGCAGTATAAATAAAATAAAACCTCCTCCTCCTAAATTAGATACCGAAAGGGCGCTGTAGGGGTGCTAATCCTTCCCTACACGTAACCAACTCCCGAACCCATCTCTGATAACGCAGACCATACACTTAAAACTACTCAAAGTAGAGGGTACCCAACTGTACCCCAAAAACAGTTGGTGGTGACTCTAAAATTTCTCACCATTGGTTTAGTTTGAGCTCACCCCAAAAGGGCCCAGACAAAAACCAGTGATGACACATGGTCCTTTGGGAAAAGATGATTAGAACGACAAAACCAAGGTAACCATGCAAAAACATGGCTGCACGCCAATTTGAACGCCAATTCCCCAATTGACGTGCAGCTCCAAATGCACTCAAACTTCACCCCAAGCATCCTTGCATCTTGTAGAGGCCTGAGAAGCAAAAATATGCTTGCACGTGAAATGAGTGAATTCACGTGCAGCTCCAAATGCTCTGAAATTTCTGTGGTAGATAGAGGACCTCATTCTAAGCAACTTTTGTTCTTGCACGCCAATTGTTTGAGGCCATCTACTATATCAAAAGTGAGCTCTAAAATCTGCCAAAACAGCTTAAAACCGCAGGTATATGCATAGCATCTTCCTAGGGCATAAATGTACGTTATCACTTGTCACATGCACCTCCCAAAAGTCCCCTCTTGGGCTCATCTCTTACCTCAAACTTGTGCACCAACATCCAAGGTGTTTGTGGTTAACTTCTTACACACGGGTTACACACGGGTCATTACATCCTCTCCCCCCTTAAGACTTTTCATCCTCGAAAAGAAATGACATACGAGGAAAACAAACACAAGCTACCCATTTGCCACCCGGCAAGCCACAACACCCAAATGGGTCATACACCGCGCACAAGACATAACAAAGACATAACAAGGTACCACCATAATCCATAACCACAATAATGCATATAACACATATCCGCATGTCACAAATACACATCTCAAAACACATCACAAAAATGAACACATGTCTAAAAGACAATATAAATACACCAAATCGTACACAACTAATACAAGAAAACACATCATTATCCCTTGGCCAATGACCACCTCCCACGCTTAAGATTGTTCGTCCTCGAACAATTCTGGATCTCGCTCACGCATCACGGACTCACGTTCCCATGTCTCCTCCTCAATGCCACGGTGCTGCCACAAAGACACGAACCAAAGGAATAGCACGACCATGCAAAAGCTTCTCTCGCCGATCTAGGATACGGATAGGGGCCTTAACAACGGACATGTCATCCTCAATGTCTAAGGTCCCCCAATCGATCACATGGGTGGGGTCGGGGTGATACTTCCGGAATCGGGACACGTGAAACACGTTGTGTACTCGACTCAGCCGCGGTGGTAACGCTAACTGGTAGGCCACGGGCCCCACACGATCCAGAATCTCAAAAGGACCAATAAACCGGGGAGATAGCTTGGAACCTCGCCCAAACCGTCGATGTCCACGACGGGGAGAGACACGAAGGAACACATGATCACCAACGAAAACTTCAAAGGTCGCCGCCGCCGATCCGCATAAGATTTTGCCGACTCGAGCTAATAACAACCTGCCGATGAATCAACTTAACCTTTTCGGTAGCCTCTTGAACCATCTCGTGGTCCCAAGAGAGGCTTCGCCGACCTCAGTCCAACACAACGGTGATCGGCAGGGTCTGCCATACAACACCTCAAAAGGAGCCATCCCAATGGACGCCTGAAAACTGTTATCGAAGGCAAACTCCACCAAAGGAAGGTGAGTTGCCCACGAACCCCCAAAATCTAACACACAGGCCCGTAACATGTCCTCCAAAGTTTGATTCATCCTCTCTGTCTGACCATCAGTCTCAGGGTGAAAGGCTGTACTCAAGTGAAGCTTGGTCCCCATAGCCTCCTGCAAACCTGCCCAAAAACAGGAAGTGAACCTCGAATCCCGGTCAGAGACAACCGATAATGGTACTCCATGCAGTCGCACAATCTCGTTCATGTATAGCTGACTCAAGGTCCCAATAGAGTCTCGCTCGCGAACAGCCAGGAAATGGGCTGACTTTGTGAGTCGATCTACAATCACCCAAATCATATCCTTCCTCCCAGTGGTGGGTGGAAGACCAGTCACAAAGTCCATCGCGATGTGGTCCCACTTCCACTCCGCTATGGGCAAGGGCAATAACATGCCCGCCGGCCGCTGATGCTCAGCCTTCACCTGCTGACACGTGAGGCACCGCGAAACAAAAGCAGCCACATCGCGTTTCATCCCAGGCCACCAAAAATGTCCTCGAAGCGCATGGTACATCTTCGTACCCCCTGGATGCACAGCAACTCTAGACTAGTGAAACTCCCTCATTACCTCATCCTTGAGGGAAGAAGCCACTACCAACCGCCCCTGAAAAGACAACTCATGCTCAGGACCCTCTATCCAGTCCTCAGATAGCTCCCCAGCCTCAATACGGGCACGGAGAACCTCACACTCAATGTCACCCAACTGTTCCTCTCGGACGCGCTGGTACAACTCAGGCACAACTACCAAAGGACTCAGGACTGTCCCACTATCACAAACAACAGGCTCCAGCTATAATATCGCCAACTGCTCCATCAGCTTCCACTCTCGCACGACCACCTCAGCTTTCCCTTTTCTACTCAACGCATCAGCCACAATATTACCCTTGCCCGGGGTATAGGCAAGAGTAAAGTCAAAGGTCTGCAAATACTCCACCCATCTCCTCTTGCCTCAAATTCAAGTCCTTCTGGGTAAAGATGTATCGAAGGCTCTTGTGATCCGAGAACACCACAAACTTCTCCCCCCAGGAGGTAATGCTGCCAACTCTTCAGGGCGAAGATGACGGCCGCCAACTCAAGGTCATGAGTAGGATAATTCTGCTCATGAGGCTCACCTGCCTTGACCCATAAGCCACCACACCGTGCTCCCGCATAAGCACACACCCCAAACCAACCCTGGACGCATCACAGTACACCTCATATGGAATATCCTCCCGAGGTAACCTCAACACCGGTGCAGTGGTCAAACGGGTTTTGAGAGTCTCAAACGCCTGCTGGCACTTGTCCGTCCACTCAAATTTCACTCCTTTCCGAGTCAACGCCGTCATAGGAGCCGCCAAATGGGAGAATCCCTCGACAAAACGACAATAGTACCCCACCAAGCCAAGAAAACTATGGATCTCAAAAACGTTGGTTGGCCTCGCCCACGATGCCACAGCCTCAATCTTGGCTGGGTCCACCCTAACTCCCTCAGCTGACACCACATGGCCAAGAAAGTGAACCTCCTGTGACCAAAACTCACACTTGCTAAACTTAGCAAACAATTGCCTGGTCCCTCAAGGTTTGCAACACTATTGCCAAATGCTCCACATGCTCCCTCTCGGTCTTGGAATATACCAAGATATCGTCTATAAACACCACCACGAATGAGTCTAAGTATGGGGCAAAGACTTGGTTCATCAAATGCATGAACACCGCTGGCGCATTAGTGAGCCCGAAAGGCATCACTACCCACTCATAGTGCCCATACCTGCATCGAAAGGCTGTCTTAGGGATGTCCTCCTCCCTAACCCTGAGCTGGTGATACCCTGACCGTAAGTCTATTTTGGAAAACCACTGGGCCCCACTCAATTGGTCAAACAGGTCATCTATCCGAGGCAACGGTACTTGTTCTTCACGATCACCGAATCGGCTTCCTGTAATCTATGCAGAGGCGAAGCGTGCCGTCTGCCTTCTTTGCAAAGAGCACCGGAGCACCCCAAGGTGAGGTACTCGGTCTGATATACCCCTGGCCCACCAACTCCTCGATTTGCCTCTGAAGCTCCCTCAACTCAGCTGGCCCCATACGATACGCTACTTGGGAATCGGACCCGTCCCCGGCACCAACTCAATGGTGAACTCCACACTCCTCTTAGGTGGCAACCTCCTCAACTCTTCAGGAAAAACATCCTAAAATTGGTCCACAACAGCGGGCCACACCCTCTTTTCCACCTTTCCCTCCTCAGCAAAGGTCAGGGCTGCCAACCTGTGGGTAATGGCACCCCACTGGTCTAACACTGGCCCAGCCCGACTAGCCTCACGATCCCACTCCCCCTGCAAGGTGCAAGAAACCCCCGCAGGTGACACAAAGGATACCCGCCGCCGATAATAGTTTATCTTGGCCTGGAAAGCCATAAGCCAATCCATACCCAAGATCAGGTCAAACGTCCTCAAAGGCATTACATGCAAGTCAAAACTCAGCTCCACCTCTCCTATGGTCAACACACAGTCACGACACACACGTCGTACCTCAATCATACCTCCCACTGGAGACTCAACAACTAGGGGCTTCGCTGCCTCCACACAAGCTAACCCCAAGCTATCTATCACAAGCTCAGCAACAAAAGAACACGATGCACCCATATCGAAAAGAATAGAAGCTAATGTACGGGAGGTCAAAAGGGCACCTCTAACCACCAATGGTCCTGCTCCACCCTCGGCCCGGTGGGGGTGGTAGCTCGGCCTCCTCCTGGTACGTCGCCTCCGGCGCAAACACCCTCCCCTTGGTCCGTGCCACCTGGTCGGCTCACTCACCGGGCGCTTACCGCCATGGCGCCTCCGGCCGGTCTGGCGACGCTCTTGCCTCCCCCGAGGTTGGGTCCGGCTAGATCCCGCATGGCTAGCCCGCCACGGACGGGCTGGCCTCTCCGGCGGAGCGCGGAAACTAGCATCACTCCTCATCCTGGATGCCACACCTCCTGCTCCCCCTGTTGCCACTCCTGCACACCCGGCTCAAGTGGCCCCCTCGCCCCACGGTTGTTACACCGCCGGTCCTTCTTGGGACATTCCCTCTTGAAGTGACCTTGCCTCCCACAACAAAGACAACCGCCGAGGGAACCTCCCTGCTAAACCTCCCCGCCCATTACTACCAAGGGTGAACCTCCCTGGGTTCACAGATGATTGACCCCGGCTGCGGTAAGAACTATTATCTCTCTCCTCAGTCTTAGGCCTCTTGGACCCAGAATCGCGTTCAGACCCACCTTGCAACTGGCGACCCTGGTGAACCTGCCTTCCATCATCCAGTTCCCTCTCAGCTATGCGCGCTGTCTCAACAATCTTAGCATAGGTCCTCAGACGCAGAATCGCCACCCTCTGCCTAAGAGCTGGCCTGAGACCCAAAGTGAACTTGTGGGCTTTCAGGTCCTCCTTTGCCACAGTCTCGGGGGCAAATCTACTCAGGCTCCGGAACTCCCACTCATACTCGGGCACCGTCTTTGATCCTTGTTTCAGGCTGCCAAATTCTTCTCTCTTCTGCCATCTCAAGGACTCAGGGAAAAACTCATCGTGGAAGAGTTGCAAGAACTCCTCCCACAGCATAAACTGCACCGCACAGCTCCGCGCGACACTCGCCACCACCTCCCAGGCATTCCCCTCTAGCCGCCGAATGGCCAGCCTCACCTTATCCTCCTCCCGGGGTAGGAGAAAGGAAAACACATGTTCGATATGCCTCAGCGAGTGCTCAGCTAACACTGGGTCCTCCTCTCCTTTGAATCGCGGAGGTTGTTCCTTTCGGAACCGTGTCACTACGTCATCCTTTGCACGAATCGGTATACCACTCAGTGAACCCTCACGCTCCCGGGGTAGCTCCCCCACTGGTGGTGGTGGTGGTGGCACCACCTGGCCGGGCTGCCATCTCGCGGCATACCTCCTCCCGTACCTCTTGCCTGGATACCCTCCCTCGGCTCTAGGACTTCCAGCCGGATGCCTTCTCACAGCTGCGCCAAGCAACAACACATGCCCTCCAACGGATCGTCCCGCACCCGGACCCTCATGGGCAGATGACTCATCGCCCATCGCCCCCCGAGGCACGAGTCACTCTCCTTGGTGGCATTCTTACTACATGAAGTAAGAAGCACAAACGTCAGAACGCGTTCGACTACTATCAAGTTTCACTACCTCTACCCCATTATCAAGTCAAGCAGTACATGGCATCACACACATTTCAACCATTGCATCAATCAACATCGCACACAGCATAGTCCACATTGTAGTCATGCCCAAGGCATTCCAAGCTTATTTAGAGTTGCACAGTTCACACATAATCATGTTATTCACATCCTTCACACATAGCAACAAATGCAACTAGTGCCCTAATGCCAATGCATGCAAATCCTATCTCAGGTCTTGGACTACCCCAAGTACACCTTAGAGGCTCAAAGAGGACCATGTTGATCAGGCATGTCCCTCCAGGCTCCTCCAAAGGACTCAAGATAACCAGATCCGCCCACTACCCTAGGCCAACTAGACCATGCTCTGATACCATATTGTCACACCCCGGTTTTCCAACCCGAGGAGACCGGAATGTGACCCTCCCTTTACCCGGGTTTGGATAAAGGGGTGGAACACAACATACACTTCAGAAACCAAAATCACACAATTATATAATTGAAACCATATGCCTTTATTATCTTTCAAACTTCATTACAATATCTCCCCGCTGGGGTTACAATGCCTCAATAAAATTACATAACATAAATAACATAAAACAAAGCCACAAAGTAGAACTCTTCCACCTTGGTGTTCCCACCTAACGCCTGTAGGTTCCTGCAAGAAAACACACCAAAGTAGGAGGGGTGAGCATCCACAGCTCAGTAGGGATCATGTCTCCCCAACCCATCCCATGCTCCTAGCATCTACATGCCATGTGTACAAGTGCAGTGTCGTGTTACAATAATTCCAACAAACAATAACAAACCACATCAGTAGTCACATTTATCCACCACACAAACCACAAGTGATTTAACCACCTCTTCAGGCCAATGATTTAACCGCCTCTCAGGCATAGTTTCCACGGTCGGTCTCATCGACATTAACTCAGCCTCTCAGGCTCCACAGTCAGTCTCACTGACATCAACTCAGCCTCTCAGGCTCCACAGGTACACAAGCATTGCCTCAGCCTCTCAGGCTTCTTAGGCTCCACAAAAAACAACAGCCATTTAACATATATCTTAGTTTTTTAGGCATAACAACCAACACTTAACATACATGTCCACCCTGGTATAACATCAAACACCTAGCATGCATATCCTCACAGACATTACATCAAACACCATTCGGGCATAACCACACTGGCATAACATCAACGCATAACATGCATTGCCTCACAGGCATAATATCAAACACCTAGTGTGCAGTGCCACACAGGCCTAATCTCAACCCATACTTGCCACTGAAGGCCAACATTCATATAGGAGGTCACACCTATATGAATTTACATATAGATAGTATAACAATAACAGTAGAAGCTATATAAATCCTCTACGCTGGGCCTAACCCCAGAATAGATCAGGTGAGACAGAACCCCTACCTTAAAGCAGATCTTCCTTGCTCCCGCGCTAAACGCTGTCCTCCCCACGCAAGACGCTCCGGCAGCAACCAACAACTCCCCTTCCTTCTCTCTCTCTAGCTCTCTCTCTCTCTCTCTCTACGACGGCTGCAATAGTTGAAGAGAACCCTAAACCTAAAACAGAGGGCTTCTCCTCCTTATATAGACAACAAAACATCAAAACGACGTAGTTTTGATTAAGTGAATCCCAAAGATCAAAACGACGTAGTTTTGATGGAACAAGCTATGACCTTCCCACATCCATACACACGAAAATATTCACAATTCCAACATGGTCCTTTGGGAAAAGATGATTAGAACGACAAAACCAAGGTAACCATGCAAAAACATGCCTCCACGCCAATTTGAACGCCAATTCCCCAATTGGCGTGCAGCTCCAAATGCACTCAAACTTCACCCCAAGCCTCCTTGCATCTTGTAGAGGTCTAGGAAGCAAAAATATGCTTGGACGTGAAATGGGTGAATTCACGTGTAGCTCCAAATGCTCTGAAATTTCTGTGGTAGGTAGAGGACCTCATTCTAAGAAACTTTTGTTCTTGCACGCCAATTGTTTGAGGCCATCTACCCTATCAAAAGTGAGCTCCAAGATCAGCCAAAACAGCCTTAAAATGCCTGTATACGCATAGCATCTTCCTAGGGCATAAAGGTACATTATCACTTGTCACATGCACCTCGCAAAAGTCCCCTCTTGGGCTTATCTCTTACCTCAAACTTGTGCACCAACATCCAAGGTGTTTGTGGTTAACTTCTTACACACGGGTTACACACGGGTCATTACAAAAAATAATTCCACAAGTTCAGGACCCAATAATTTGCACATCCTGCAAATGGTTAGTTAAGAAAGAAGCAAAGTCTCCTGCACAATGGTTAGCTTGCAAACAAATTTATTGAATAAAATAAATAAAAGAAAATAACATAAAATAAAACATAGCAATAAACATTGGGTTGCCTCCCGACCAACGCTTTATTTAAAGTCTGTAGCAAGACTTCCAGTTATGATCATGCAATGGTGAAAGAGAGAGAATCAACTATCTCCCTTTGAGTTGAATCAATGTATGGTTTCAGTTTGTTGCCATTCACCCAAAATTTCTTGCCATCTACAGCTTGGAGCTCAAAGCTCCCATATGGCTTCTTATCAACTATCACAAAAGGTCCCATCCACTTGGACCTTAATTTTCCAGGAAATAACCTCAACCTTGTGTTAAATAGAAGAACTTCCTGCCCTAAGGTTAAAGGTTCATTGTTGAGTTGCCTATCATGCCATTTCTTAGTTCTTTCTTTGTAAAATTTAGCACTATCATAGGCATCCAGCCTAAACTCATCTAACTCAATTAATTGAGTCATCCTAAGCTCCTTGATCTCTTGCAGGTTAAAATTTAACTTCTTCAAGGCCCAATGAGCCTTGTGTTCTAGTTCCACAGGCAAGTGACATGCCTTACCATATAGAATACGGTAAGGTGACATCCCAATGGGAGTTTTATAGGCTGTCCTATAGGCCCATAAGGCTTCATCAAGCCTTTGAGACCAATCTTTCCTATTGGCTCCAACAGTTTTCTCTAAAATGGCCTTAATCTCTCTGTTGGACACTTCTGCTTGTCCGTTAGCTTGTGGGTGGTAAGCTAAAGACTTCCTATGAGTGACATCATACTTGTTCAATAACTTGTCAAACAATTTGTTGCAGAAATGACTACCCTCATCACTAATTATAGCCCTTGGTGTCCCAAAACGGCTAAAGATGTTCCTAGTAAGGAAGTGAGCCACAACCCTAGCATCATTCACTCTAGTTGGAATAGCTTCTACCCACTTAGACACATAATCCACAGCAAGCAAAATGTATGAATACCCATCAGAATTGGGGAATGGCCCCATGAAGTCAATGCCCCAAATGTCAAAAATTTCAACCGGAAGGATTCCAGTTAAGGGCATCTCATTTTTTCTAGACAGACCACCTACCCTTTGACATCTATCACACTTTTTGATGTAGACATAGGTGTCTTTCACCATGTGAGGCCAATAAAAGCCACATTGCATGATTTTAGCCACAGTTCTTTGCACCCCAAAGTGGCCCCCATAATGTGATGCATGACAATGATGTATTATGTCATCTACCTCCTCCTCAAGGACGCACTTTCTAATGATTTGGTTAGAACACCTCCTATAGAGAATAGGGTCTTCCCAAATGTATTTCTTAGCATCCACTACCAATTTCTTTCTCTGGTGGTAGTGTAACTGCTTGGGTATGAACCCAGTGGCTAAATAATTTGCTATGTCAGCAAACCAAGGAAGATGATGCACCTCAAACAACTTCTCATCAGGAAAGTCATCTACAATGGGTAGAGACTTAGGTGCATTCTCCACACGGGAGAGGTGATCAGCAACAGAATTGAGGGCTCCCTTTGTGTCTCTAATTTCAAGGTCAAATTCCTGTAAGAGGAGAACCCATCTAATCAAGCGTGGCTTAGCTTCTTTTTTAGCAAACAAATATTTCAATGCAGCATGATCAGTATAAACAATGACTTTAGACCCAAATAGGTAGGGTCTAAACTTGTTGCAGCCATAAACCACGGCTAGCAACTCTTTCTCAGTGGTGGTATAGTAACTTAGGTGTCCAGGAAGCTCCTTCAGTTCTGGAGCTGGAGGCACGTCATCTTCTTTCTCCTCCTCAGCTTGCTCCAGAGAGTTTGTAACTTGCTCATCATCCTCAGCTGTCAAGTACATCTCTTCATCTTGTTGAGCTTCTATATGTCTTGAAGGGCTCCATTATTGGTGGTGGTAATTTCTTCGCCAAGTAGTCTTCCACCAATGCCTCAAGGTCTTCAACCCAAAGGCAGTCCTCCTCCTCTTGACCTTACAAAGCCTTCCCCATGTGGAAGACTAAGGTCTCCTCATTAATTCTCAGAGTTAGATGCCCTTGAGCAATATCAATCAATGCACAACCCGTTCTGAGAAACGGTCTTCCAAGGAGTAGCTGAACTCCTCTATCTTCTTCCATCTCCAAAACTACAAAGTCCGCTGGAAATATGAAGGAACCCACTTTGACTAATAGATCTTCAATTATCCCTTCAGGCCTTCCAGTAGACCGGTCAGTAAACTGCAATGATATGGAAGTGGGCTTCATGCCCTTAAGCCCAAGCTGCTTGTACAAAGCAAAGGAGATCAAATTGATGCTGGCCCCTAAATCACATAAGGCCCGTCGTCGCGGTGCATTGCCAATCACACAAGGGAGATTAAAACGCCTGGATCTTTATGCTTGATGGGCAAACTCGTTGAACAACACTGCTCACCTCGTTAGTGACAGCCACCGTCTCATGATCCCCATATTTCCTCTTCTTCTTCACAAAATCTTTAATGTACTTTCTGTACCTAGGCATCTACTCCAAGATTTCCATAAATGGAATGTTAATTTCAAGCTTCTTGAACAAACTCAAAAAGCGCTCATACTCTTCCTCAACCCTCTGGTTCCTTAGTCTCTGAGGAAATGGCATAGTAGGCCTGAGCTCTTGCCTCTATTCTTCAGCTTTTCTGTCTTGACTCAGCTGCTGGTCCTTCTTTTCTTGCACTCTTTCTTCAGCTTTATCTGATTTTCCTTGGTCATTAGCTTCCAAGGGTCTGCTCTGTTCTTCTAGAATTGCCTTCTTCTTAGGCTCTTCAGCTTCTTTCAATGCCTTCCCGCTTCTTAGAGTAATAGCCTTGCAGCTCTCCTTGGGGTTCACCTCAGTATCACTTGGAAAAGATTTAGCTGAGACTCCTTGATTTACATTCTGGGCCAAACTCACAAGCAACTTTTCTATATTCTTCATGGAAGATTCTATGGTGACTACCCTTTCCTCCAAATTATCCTCTATTTTGGTTGGCTCATCCACATTCTGATATACCCTTCCTCTTTGCTGTTGAGGCTGAGGCTATTTCTGCTCGAATCCTGGAGGTGGGTGTAAATAATTATCCGTCGCATACAGATTCTGCTTCATCCCTGGGGGCACATATTTGTACTGAAATGAGGTATCTCCCCCTCGGTTCTGGTTATTCTGAAATGGCTAAAATTGCTGCTGGTTCTAGTTGTACCCTTGTTGTTGATGTTGAGGATAAAATTGCTGCTTCTGGTACAAGCCCTTTCCCCCAACATAATTTGCTTCTTCAGCTCCATTCCAGCCCTGCTCAGCTACTGGTAAAGCTTGTTGTGATCCTTCAACTTTAAGAGCCAATACTTCCATGCCTTTCACTAAAGCTTGAATCTGTGCTTGCATATCATTGGAAGAATTATCAACTGAAGCTATCTTCTCCCTTGGCTTTGAAGTACGCACATTAGACCACCGCCAATCAGCTAATGACAGCCTCTCCAAGAGCTCTGCTGCTGTGCCAGGCTCTAGATTCATCAAGCATCCTCTTGCATCGCATTCACCTTGTCTTGTAAGTGGACCGAAGACCTGTGTAGAAAGATTCAATTTGAATCCACTGGGGTCTTCCATGATCAGGGCATCTTCTCACTAAGTCTTTGAAATGCTCCCAAGCTTCATGAAGAGTCTCCATCTCATCTTGCCTGAATCGCTAATCTCCCCTCTCGAGCTGGATCACCTTGGAAGGAGGGAAGTACTTTGACATGAACTTGGTCCGCATCTCCTCCCAAGTGTTGATTGAACTCGCCTGGCAGATGTTGAACCAGCCAAGAGCTCTATCCCTTAAAGAGAAAGGGAAAAGCCTTAGCTTTATTGCCTCCTCCGATACATTGTTGATCTTTATGGTGTCGCACATCCGGTAGAACCTCATCAAATGCTGGTGTGGATCATCCACGGCTGTTCCTCCAAACGCGTTGTTGCTCACCATGTTGATCAATGCCGGCTCACTCGAAACTATTTGCTTGGACTCTTGTCCGCCGAATCCCGGAATAATGGTCCGACATCATCGGCCTCGCATAATCTAAGAAAGGGAAAGTAGAAAGGGAAAAGCCGAGGTTTCCATGAGAGAATGGAAAATGGAGCAGTTGGCAGTGCTTCAGGTGCAACCTGCTTTCAGCAGATGATGGAGCTATCCTGTGTGCTCTCATTGTGATACCAGAGTTGTATCAGCGTGTCCGTGAGGGACAGTTAGGCGACGTGGATCGTGAGGTGATCCGGGCCCAGATAGAGGCCGGAGAGCCGTCGAGGACCGGACAGAAGGAGTTAAGCATGAGCTGAAATTTCGGGGGCGTCGATAGTACCACCTCCCTTGCGTGAGGATGTGCCGAGGGAGTTTCATCATTCCCGTTTGGCTGTACATCCAGGAGGAACTAAGATATATCATGCCGTTCGCGCACGACTCTGGTGGCCGGGGCCGAAACGGAGTGTAGCGAGTTTGTTTCCCAGGTGCCTTACCTGTGGCAAGTGAAGGCGAACACCAACGACCCTGGTCAATTGCGGCCTTTACCTGTAGCCGAGTGGAAGTGGGAGCATATTACCATGGACTTCGTGACGGGACTTCCTACCACTTGGGAGAAAGGATATGATTTGGGTCATAGTGGACCGCTTAACTAAGTCAGCCCATTTCTTGGCAATTCGAGAGCGCGACTCTATCGGCACGTTAAGCCGGTTGTATGTTGATGAGATTGTCCGCTTGCACGGAGTGCCCTTGTCTATTGTTTCGACACAGGGATGCGCGGTTTGCATCCCGGTTTTGGGGAGGTCTGCAGGAAGCATTGGGAACCCGACTTAATTTGAGTACCGCATTCCATCCCTGAGACCGATGGTCAGTCCGAGAGGACCATTCAAACATTGGAAGACTTGTTGAGGGCTTGTGTACTTGATTTTGGAGGATCATGGGCTTCCCACCTTCCTCCTGGTGGAGTTTGCCTATAATAACGGTTACCGGTCTTCGATTGGGATGGCCCCGTTTGAGGCATTGTATGGCCGACCGTGTCGGTCTCCATTATGTTGGGCGAAGCTGGAGAGGCGGCTATGTTAGGACCTCAATTGGTCCAGGAGGCTACGGCAAAAGTTCGGCTAATTCGGCAACGCCTTCTTACGGCCTGAAGCGCATGAAGTCTTATGCAGATCGCCGACGCCGACCGTTGGAGTTTTTGGTGGGAGACCACGTATTCCTTCGTGTTTCTCCACCGGAGAGGGCATAAGAGATTTGGGACTGGGTCCAAGTTGTCCCCTCGGTACATTGGACCGTTCGAGATTTTGAGCAGAGTTGGCCCTGTTGCTTATAGGTTGGCGTTACCACCTAGTTTGAGCAGAGTTCATAATGTTTTCCATGTATCCCAGTTGCGGAAATATCATCCAGATCCCACACACGTGCTAGATTGGGGTACCCTGGATCTCGGAGAGGATGTGTCTGTTGTCGAGGCCCCCATCCGTATTGTAGATAGGCGCGAGAAGCAGTGCGAGGTAAGACTATTCCGTTGGTTCGGGTGTTGTGGCAACACCGAGGGCTGGAGGAAGAGACCTTGGGAACGTGAGACCGAGATGCGTGCTCATTATCCTGATCTGTTCGAGGACCGAACAACTCGAAGGAGGGGAGGAGGGCAAGCATCAAACTTCAACATAATCAGGTACTTGCCCAACTAGTTATGACCATGTAGAGTGTATAAATGTGTGAAATAATTTGTGATTTGTTGTGTATTAATTTGTGCTAGTGGGTGTTAGAGGCCTATGCTTTGGTTGTGATTGTTTTCTTTCATTCCACCTTTTCTTTTCGAGGACGAAAAGTCTTAAGGGGGAGAGGATGTAAGGACCCGTACCTTGAGTTAGTCACAGTTTTGCCTTCTTAGTAGAGTTTTTCTAGATTTTGACCTAGTGAATGGGCTCAAATGAATTCACGTGCAAAAGGAAAGATGCTTAGAATGATGTCCTCTATCTACCACAGAAGTTTCAGGCCAAACAGACGTGTATGTGAGGTGCACGTGATATGGGTCCAATTCACGTGCAAGTGTGATTGTCTTCTAAATGATGCAAGGAGGCTAGGGGTGAAGTTTGAGAGCATTTGGAGTCCATTTGGAGTTGCACGTGAATTGGGAATTCACGTGCAAATTGGCGTGCAGCCATATTTTTGCATGGTTCCCTTGGTTTTGACATTCTAATGATCTTTCTCCAAAGGACCATGTTGAAATTCGAGTATTTTGGCCTATATGGGTGCGGAAAGGTGCTAACTTGTGTGATCAAAACTACGTCGTTTTGATCCTGGGTTTACTTAATCAAAACTACGTCGTTTTGATGTGGGTAGTGTCTATATAATGAGGGCTTGAGTTTGAGTTTAGGGTTCTTGTGTTCTTCCTTGCTGCAGCTGCTGCCAGAGAGAGAGAGAGAGAGAGAGAGAGGATCTCCGGGCTGTTGCCATGGTGGTTCGCGTCATGGGGAGCGTCTAGCGTGGAGGTCAGGACAAAAGCCTGAGGTAGGGATGCATGTTCTTCCTAACTCTCCTCTGTTCTAGGATATTCACCTATATATATATATGTAAATCCATATAGGTGTGATCTCCTATATGGATGTTGCCCTTCAGTGGCATGTTCTGTTGATTCTGATCTTAAATTTGGCCTAAGGATTTTCTGGGTTTGTTTATGCCCACCATGTGTTTGATAAAATGTCTGTGAGGCCTGCACACTATGTGTTTGATGAAATGTCTGTGAGGCCTGCATGCCATGTATTCAATATAATGCCTGTGAGACCTTGTATATGGGTGTCTGATGATATACCTACGTGACTGGTGTGTACTGTGTTTGATTTGTATTTGATTTTAAGCCTATGAGGCTGATGTGTGTGGCTTGTATCGACCATGTTGGTCCTTCGAGATAAAGTGCAAAATCTTTGTCTTGAGTTTACATGTTGAGATGTAATGCTTTATCTTTGTTCGTTGATCTGTTTGAGACCGAGCCGAGATATGGGCCAGGCACAATAGCTGGACCCCTTTGAGATTTGACCAGGACGTGGTCCTGAGTCTCGGTGTAGCACTCACGACGGTGGGCTAAGTCTACACCCATTCCTGAGGGTAGGTATGGCGCCCGAGGAGGTGGTTGACCATATCTGACTCGGGTGGAAAATGTTGCATTGGTGTCCATGCAACATTCGCCTGGATGTGGTATGTCTTGTCGCCGTGGTGGCGGGGTGTCCTCTGCCCTCCAGTGCGGGTTTAGGTAAAGAGTGTTTACCGGGTGATGTTTCTTCGCTTTAGCCTTAGGCACGACACGAGCACAAGCATACACATATCATGCATGTTGTAGAGCGGGACGGGTCCGGGGAGACCGGATCCCTACCGAGCTGTGGTTTGCTCACCCCTCCTATAAACCTGTTCTTTTGCAGGGTTTAGCGGGGGGTAGGTGAAGGCTGAGGAGCTAGGCCCCTGAGGCTGGGAGTTTTATGCTATTTCCTTTGTTGTACTCTGGTTTTATGTGTTTGGAATTTGGTTTGGTTT
Organism: Taxillus chinensis; assembly: GCA_023512835.1. Taxonomy (NCBI): domain Eukaryota; kingdom Viridiplantae; phylum Streptophyta; class Magnoliopsida; order Santalales; family Loranthaceae; genus Taxillus; species Taxillus chinensis. Next base: position 24,841,925 of record CM042091.1, read on the forward strand.
TATTTGTGGCTTCATAGGGGTTTTTTTTCCCGACTGGGTTGTAATAAACATTTAGTCTTTGAAATGAAATAAAATGAGATGTTGTTATTCAATTTGTGTTTGTGTGCATGGTTTGGGAGCAGGAGCATGCCCCTTGGCATGTTAGCCTGGTTGTGCGGGTTTGGGGAAAGACCCGTGCCAGAAGTCCTTTTAAGGTGCTTGCACCAACCCCTTGTCCCTTCGGGTGCGGGCATGGGCAGTCACTACTCATTTCCAAGTGGAAGGAAATTGGGGCGTGACAATATGGTATCGGAGCGATAGTTCGTGGTCTGGTGGACCTAGGATAGTGGGGAGGCTTGGCCGCTTCGAGACTCTTAGGAGGCGGTATAGGACACGCCTGATCAACGTGGTCCTATCTGGTTTTCCTGGGGTGTACTCGGGGGTAGTTAGACCAAGGAGTAGGGCATTTGCATTTGGGTTGAGGGTGCATACATGCATTGGCATTAGGGCACTAGTTTAATTTCAGTATGAGTATTGTGATTGGACATGCCGTGTTCTTTGAAACTTGTTGCTAAAAATGCAATTTTGTTGCTGTGAAATTCGGTGATTTTCTGTGAGACTTGTTGCTATGAATTGCTGCTGTGTGCTTCTGTGATTTACCTGTGTGTTTAAATGTAAAACGTTGCTTGGGTACCTCATGGCCCATGGGGATGAGGGTGTGTAGAGCTTGAGAGAAGCTGATCCTAGTTTGGTTTAAATTATGTAGACTATGCCTCCTAGGAGAGTAACCCGAGCTACTCCAGCCGTAGAAGATGAATCTTCTGCCCGTCTCTGGAGAGGGAAGAGGACAGCGTGTAGAGGGCGATGATCCCCTGGAGCGGATCATGGCCCAAGTCCGGGCCCTAAGTGAGAACGTGCAAGGCATGCGTGAGGACCTCAGGGGAGAGATCCTAAACGAGGTGCGTCAGGAGATGATGGCACGACAGGCAGTGCCACCCGCTCCACCCCGTGAGGCGGAACCTCCGTGTAGGCAGGAAGTGCCGGTGAGGCGGGAAGAGGGAGACGTGTTGACGCAGTTTCGAAAGGAACATCCACCAAGGTTCAAGGGAGGAGCTGAACCTCTAGGAGCAGAGCACTGGCTGCGGCGGATCGAGCATGTGTTCTCCTTTCTTCGACCCCGGGAGGAAGACAAAGTGAGACTGGCAGTCCGGCAGTTGGAGGAGGAAGCCTTGGAATGGTGGCTTAGCATCTCAGGAAGCCGAGACATGGAGACCATGGCCTGGAATGAGTTCCTCAGTTGTTCCATGAGGAGTTCTTTCCAGAGTCATTGCGGTGGCGAAGCGGGAGGAGTTCGGAACTGCAAGCAGGGATCGCGCTCGAAACAGAGTATGAACGAGATTTCGGGGGCTGAGTCGGTTTGCTCCGAAGCAATATCAAGGGAGGACCTGAAGGCCCATAAGTTTACCATGGGTCTCAAACCTGCCTGAAGCAAAGGGTGGAGATCTTGCGACCGAAGACCTATCTTGAAGTCGTGGACACCGCCAAGATTGTTAAGAGAGGATTAGAGGAGGGAAGGCAGGCTCACCAGGAGCGGATGGGGCAGAGCGCGCGTGACAAGCACGGTGAAACCAAGAGGCAGAAGGTTGAGCCCGGGAGTGGGACTTTTCCCAAGGATGGGGGCCAAGCTTCAATGGCTCGACCCAGATCCCGTTACTTTGGAGGACAGGGGAGTCTGCTGGGAACTTCCCAAGCGGGTGTACTGTTGTGGCCTGTCAGGGGCACGTCAAACGTGAGTGCCCCAAGCGGCACTTGACGTGTCATAGTTGTGGGAAGGTGGGACACATCAGCAAGGTGTGTTTCAGGCAAGGGGAACAGCCGGGGAGCCGGAAGCTTAGCACAAGGGAGCAGGGGTGGGACCCAATTCCAGGCCCCAGCCCCTAAGCCGGCACATTCGTGGCAGGCCGGTCAGGCTGGTTCCGGTCACATTAGGCCACGGGGGAGAGGCCACCACAAGGAGGATCGGAGGGGCGTCCCGGTGGACTCGCAGCAGGAGCAAAAGGGAAGGCAAGTGAGGCTAGTGGTGGGGCCAGCCAAGGCAGAGTGTTCGCGCTTACCTCGGCACTAGCCGAAATGGAGGATTTACCATCACCCTCCGAGGAAGGTGGAGCTGGACCTTCGGTGGTTCGAGGTACTATTCTAATATCTCGCACTATTGTTCTTGCATTGTTTGATACCGGAGCTTCGTGTTCCCTAATTGCGAAGTCCTTGGTGGAGAGCCTTGGACTTGATTGTGTGGAGGCCGACAGGACCTCGAGGGTCGAGTCCCCAATGGGAGGAGTGGAGTTGATCCACCAAATGTGTCGAGAGTGTGCGCTACGATAGGAGAGGTTGACCTCTCATTTGATTTGTACGTAATGCCCATGAGGACCTTTAGTTTGATTCCGGGGATGGATGGTTGATGGCCTTTCAGGCTAAGATTGATCGCTATAGGCGACGAGTATCGTTTACTACACCCACAGGATCTTCCTGTACTCTAGTGGGTGAATGGGATAGGGATCGTGGGAGAGCGGGACCGACGAGGGAGCTATGGGGCCATATTACCCATAGGCTTGCCACCCTAACCTTTGAGGAGGAAGGTAACTTAGAGAAAAGGGTGTGGCCAGATGTAGTCGAGAATTTCCAAGATGTCTTTCCTGGGGAGTTGTTGGAGTTGCCTCCACACAGAAGTATCGAGTTCACGATTGAACTGTTGCCAGGGGTGGGACCCATTTCACAAGTAGCATACCGGATGGGACCTGCTGAGTTGCGGGAGCTTCAGAAGCAAATAAAGGAACTGGGAGATAAAGGTTTTATCCGTCCTAGTACCTCACCTTGGGGTGCACCGGTCTTGTTTGCTAAGAAGGCAGATGGTTCGTTGCGACTTTGCATTGATTATCGGAAGTGAATCAAGTAACGGTAAAGAACAAGTACCCCTTGCCGCGAATTGATGACTTATTCGACCAGCTGAGTGGAGCACGGTGGTTCTCAAAAATCGATCTGCGTTCGGGATATCATCAATTGCGGGTCAGGAGCGAAGACATCCCTAAGACGGCGTTCAGGTGCAGATACGGACACTATGAATGGTTAGTGATGCCTTTTGGGCTCACGAACGCACCTGCTGTGTTCATGCATCTAATGAATCAGGTATTTGCCCCATACCTGGATTCCTTCGTGGTGGTATTTATTGACGACATCCTTGTGTACTCCAAAACCCAAGCCGAGCATGAGGAGCACTTGGGCGTGGTCTGCAGGCACTACGAGATCATCACTTGTATGCTAAATTTAGCAAGTGTGACTTCTGGATGCAAGAGGTGCATTTTCTTGGGCATGTAGTATCTGCCGAAGGAGTTAGAGTGGACCCAACCAAGATTGAGTCCGTAGCATCTTGGAAGAGGCCCACAAATGTTTTTGAGATCCGGAGTTTCTTGGGTCCAGGGGTATTACCGGCGTTTTGTGGAAGGGTTTTCTCGGTTGGCGGCGCCCATGACAGCTCTTACACGGAAGGGAGCCAAATTCGAGTGGACGGACAAGTGCCAGGCGGCATTCGAGGAGTTGAAGACTCGCCTGACTACCGCACCGGTGTTGAGTCTACCGTAGGAGGGAGTGCCATTCGAGGTGTATTGTGATGCGTCTCGCGTTGGACTAGGGTGTGTTCGATGCAAGAGCGCCAAGTCATAGCGTATGGCTCGCGACATTGAAGTCCCATGAGCAAAACTACCCAACACACGACCTGGAGTTAGCAGCATTATTTTTGCCCTGAAGTCTTGGCGACATTACCTGTTGGGAGAGAAATTTGTGGTATATACCGACCACAAAAGCCTACAGTATATCTTCACCCAGAGAGACCTAAATTTGCGACAACGGAGGTGGGTAGAGTACCTACAAATGTTTGACTTCACGCTCTCCTACACGCCTGGGAAGGGAAATTTAATAGCCGACGCGCTAAGTAGAAAGGGAAAAGCTGAGGTTTCCATGAGAGAATGGAAAATGATGGAGCGGTTGGCGGTGCTTTAGGTGCAACCTGCTTTCAGCGATGATGGAGCTATCCTGTGTCCTCTCACTGTGATACCAGAGTTGTATCAGCGTGTCCGTGAGGGACAGTTAGGCGATGTGGACTGTGAGGTGATCCGGGCCTAGATAGAGGCCGGAGAGCTGTCAGAGGACTGGACAGAAGGAGTTAAGCATGAGCTGAAATTTCGGGGGCGTCTGATAGTACCACCTCCCTTGCGTGAGGATGTGCTGAGGGAGTTTCATCATTCCCGTTTGGCTGTACATCCAGGAGGAACTAAGATGTATCATGCCGTTCGCGTACAGTTCTGGTGGCCGGGGCTGAAACGGAGTGTAGCAGAGTTTGTTTCCAGGTGCCTTACGTGTCGGCAAGTGAAGGCGAACACCAACGACCCGCCGGTCAATTGCAGCCTTTACCTGTAGGCGAGTGGAAGTGGGAGCATATTACTATGGACTTCGTGATGGGACTTCCTACCACTTTGGGAGAAAGGACATGATTTGGGTCATAGTGGACCGCTTAACTAAGTCAGTCCGAGAGGACCATTCAAACATTGGAAGACTTGTTGAGGGCTTGTGTACTTGATTTTGGAGGATCATGGGCTTCCCACCTTCCTCTGGTGGAGTTTGCCTATAATAACGGTTACCGGTCTTCGATTGGGATGGCCCCATTTGAGGCATTGTATGGCCGACCGTGTCGGTCTCCATTATGTTGGGCGAAGGCTGGAGAGGCAGCTATGTTAGGACCTCAATTGGTCCAGGAGGCTACGGCAAAAGTTCAAGTGATTCGGCAACGCCTTCTTACGCTCGGAGCGGACGAAGTCTTATGCAGATCGCCGACGCCGACCGTTGGAGTTTTTGGTGGGAGACCACGTATTCCTTCGTGTTTCTCCACCGGAGAGGGCATAAGAGATTTGGGACCGGGTCCAAGTTGTCCCCTCGGTACATTGGACCGTTCGAGATTTTGAGCGAGAGTTGGCCCTGTTGCTTATAGGTTGGCGTTACCACCTAGTTTGAGCAGAGTTCATAATGTTTTCCATGTATCCCGATTGCGGAAATATCATCCGGATCCCACACACGTGCTAGATTGGGGTACCCTGGATCTCGGAGAGGATGTGTCTATTGTCGAGGCCCCCATCCGTATTGTAGATAGGCACGAGAAGCAGCTGCAAGGTAAGACTATTCCGTTGGTTCGGGTGTTGTGGCAACACCGAGGGCTGGAGGAAGAGACCTGGGAACGTGAGACCGAGATGCGTGCTCATTATCCTGATCTGTTCGAGGACGAACAACTCGAAGGAGGGGAGGAGGGCAAGCATCAAACTTCAACATAATCAGGTACTTGCCCAACTAGTTATGACCATGTAGAGTGTATAAATGTGTGAAATAATTTGTGATTTGTTGTATATTAATTTGTGCTAGTGGGTGTTAGAGGCCTATGCTTTGGTTGTGATTGTTTTCTTTCATTCCACCTTTTCTTTTCGAGGACGAAAAGTCTTAAGGGGGAGAGGATGTAAGGACCCGTACCTTGAGTTAGTCACCGGTTTGCCTTCGAGTATGGTTTTTCTAGATTTTGACCTAGTGAATGGGCTCAAATGAATTCACGTGCAAAAGGAAAGATGCTTAGAATGATGTCCTCTATCTACCACGAAGTTTCAGGCCAAACAGACGTGTATGTGAGGTGCACGTGATATGGGTCCAATTCACGTGCAAGTGTGATTATCTTCTAAATGATGCAAGGAGTCTAGGGGTGAAGTTTGAGAGCATTTGGAGTCCATTTGGAGTTGCACGTGAATTGGGAATTCACGTGCAAATTGGAGTGCAGCCATATTTTTGCATGGTTCCCTTGGTTTTGACATTCTAATGATCTTTCTCCAAAGGACCATGTTGAAATTCTGAGTATTTTGGCCTATATGGGTGCGGAAAGGTGCTAACTTGTGTGATCAAAACTACGTCGTTTTGATCCTGGGTTTACTTAATCAAAACTACGTCGTTTTGATGTGGGTAGTGTCTATATAATGAGGGCTTGAGTTTGAGTTTAGGGTTCTTGTGTTCTTCCTTGCTGCATTGCTGCCAGAGAGAGAGAGAGAGAAAGAGAGAGAGAGAGAGAGGATCTCCTGGGCGGTTGCCGTGGTGGTTCGTGTCGTTGGGAGCTGTCTAGCGTGGAGGTTAGGACAAAAGCCTGAGGTAGGGATGCATGTTCTTCCTAACTCTCCTCTGTTCTAGGATATTCACCTATATATATATATATATATGTAAATCCATATAGGTGTGATCTCCTATATGGATGTTGCCCTTCAGTGGCATGTTCTATTGATTCTGATGTTAAATTTGGCCTAAGGATTTTCTGGGTTTGTTTATGCCCACCATGTGTTTGATAAAATGTCTGTGAGGCCTGCACACTATGTGTTTGATGAAATGTCTGTGAGGCCTGCATGCCATGTATTCAATATAATGCCTGTGAGACCTTGTATATGGGTGTCTCGATGATATACCTACGTGACTGGTGTGTCTTGTGTTTGATTTGTATTTGATTTTAAGCCTATGAGGCTGATGTGTGTGGCTTGTATCTCGACCATGTTGGTCCTTTCGAGATAAAGTGCAAATGCTTTGTCTTGAGTTTACATGTTGAGATGTAATGCTTTATCGTTCGTTGATCTGTTTGAGACCGAGCTGAGATATGGGCCAGGCACAATAGCTGGACCCCTTTGAGATTTGACCAGGACGTGGTCCTGAGTCTCGGTGTAGCACTCACGACGGTGGGCTAAGTCTACACCCATTCCTGAGGGTAGGTATGGCGCCCGAGGAGGTGGTTGACCATATCGACTCGGGTGGAAAATGTTGCATTGGTGTCCATGCAACATTCGCCTGGATGTGGTATGTCTTGTCGCCGTGGTGGCGGGGTGTCCTCTGCCCTCCGGTGCGGGTTCAGGTAAAGAGTGTTTCCTGGGTGATGTTTCTTCGCTTTAGCCTTAGGCACGACACGAGCACAAGCATACACATATCATGCATGTTGTAGAGCGGGACGGGTCTGGGGGAGACCGGATCCCTACCGAGCTGTGGTTTGCTCACCCCTCCTATAAACTGTTCTTTTGCAGGGTTTAGCAGGCGGTAGGTGAAGGCCGAGGAGCTAGGCCCCCGAGGCCTGGGAGTTTTATGCTATTTCCTTTGTTGTACTCCTGGTTTTATGTGTTTGGAATTTGGTTTGGTTTTATTTGTGGCTTCATAGGGGTTTTTTTCCCGACCGGGTTGTAATAAACATTTAGTCTTTGAAATGAAATAAAATGAGATGTTGTTATTCAATTTGTGTTTGTGTGCATGGTTTGGGAGCAGGAGCATGCCCCTTGGCATGTTAGCCTGGTTGTGCAGGTTTGGGACAGCACCCGTGCCAGAAGTCCTTTTAAGGTGCTTGCACCAACCCCTTGTCCCTTCGGGTGCGGGCATGGGCAGTCACTACTCATTTCCAAGTGGAAGGAAATTGGGGCGTGACATTAGACCACTGCCAATCAGCTAATGACAGCCTCTCCAAGAGCTCTGCTGCTGCGTCAGGCTCTAGATTCATCAAGCATCCTCTTGCAGCTGCATTCACCTTGTCTTGTAAGTGGGACTGAAGACCTGTGTAGAAAGATTCAATTTGAATCCACCTGGGGTCTTCCATGATCAGGGCATCTTCTCACTAAGTCTTTGAAATGCTCCCAAGCTTCATGAAGAGTCTCCATCTCATCTTGCCTGAATCTGCTAATCTCCCCTCGAGCTGGATCACCTTGGAAGGAGGGAAGTACTTTGACATGAACTTGGTCTGCATCTCCTCCCAAGTGTTGATTGAACCTGCTGGCAGACTGTTGAACCAGCCAAGAGCTCTATCCCTTAAAGAGAAAGGGAAAAGCCTTAGCTTTATTGCCTCCTCCGATACATTGTTGATCTTTATGGTGTCGCACATCTGGTAGAACCTCATCAAATGCTGGTGTGGATCATCCACGGCTGTTCCTCCAAACGCATTGTTGCTCACCATGTTGATCAATGCCGGCTCACTCGAAACTATTTGCTTGGACTCTTGTCCGCCGAATCCCGGAATAATGGTCTGACATCATCGGCCTCGCATAATCTAAGAAGGTTCTGGGCATAAACCGATTACCCTCTTCTTCTGGATACTGGCCATTGTAATTGGCCCCTCCTTGCGGTGCACCACCATCAGGCCTTAAATCTGCCATCAATTCACCTCTTGATCGCTCTAAGCCTTGCAATGCTTCTTGACCTCACGTCTTGTTTCCCTAGCCGCTTCTACGCCGAGCTCCGAACAATCTTTCAGGTTCCCGATTAAATGGTATAAACTCCTATCTTGGCATGCACAACTAGGAATTCCTCAAACACTTAGTGTATGTTCCCGTAAAAGAACAAGAACACACCCAGCAGACTTCGAACAATGCAAAATAAACAAATAAAGAACAGAAAATAACAGAAAATAAAAGACAAAATAAAACACCAAGATCGAATTCAAACAATTTCACTCAATGTTGATTTTAAAAACTAGTTAACCGTTGAATCCCGGCAACGGCGCCAATTTGACAGACAGATTTTTAGCCTCTCTAAAAGAGCTAGCTAATGTCGTTAAATCTCTCTTCAAGATAATAAATTCCCTAAGTTTGCACTAAAAGAATAGCAGCAAGAAAGGGGTCCATCCCACAGAGATTACCAAGTTATCTAGCTTTAACTCAAATCACCAAATTAATCTTGCTTAAAACAATGTCTTGGCAAAAACAAATTCTTTTTATAACTAAAGATCTAATTTTTATTTGGTTTTCTGAATAAACAAAGAAAGCAAATTGATTTTAGGATTAAGATTCAAGGATTAAAAGCATCTAGGGTCACAATTTCACCTCCCTATGTTATCTCTACTGGTTCATGGTATTAGGGTTGTCCGATTGAAAACATGCTAAACATAAGCCAAGGACAACAAATGGTCATTGAGGTCCTTTTAAGAGTTGTATGCCAGAATGGTCATCTAAACACACAAACATGCAAAGCCAATAAATCATACTTGCAAAAGGATAATGATCACACCAATTATAAATAAGTTATGAATCTCAATCTGCCCTGGACTAGGGCTAAGAATACCAAGGTGTACATCCAAAGATAGAATTTAAGAACAGATTCATAAAACATGCAAAACTCAATCATCCAAACCCAATATTCATAAACACAGCAAAGCAACAAGGGGGCTACATTGCTCCCCTAGATTAAAAGAACTACTCACGCATGATTACAAGCAAAACCATAGCAGAAAAGCTAAATATCTTCTTCTTAACCATGCGCACAGCAAAGCTTCAAATCCAGGCTCCAAAATCCGCGACGGCTGCGACGGCGGCTGCGACGGCTGCTCTCCTAGGTCAAGGAGCAACCTCCAAATCGTGAAGCCTCTCTCTCTCTCTCTCTAAAAACGTGTAGGGGTCTAGGATGCATAGCAGGGGGCATGGAGGTTGTATTTATAGAGGTTGGATGGACCTTGAGGTGTGTACCCTAGCCCATTTATCAAAACGGCGTAGTTTTGATAAGTAACACTCGAAAGTTTAAAATCTTTATCTTCCATCCACAATTTGGACATGGGCCTTCAGAAACAAATGATCAGCATGGAAAAACGATAGGATCGGTCCAAAAATATCTCTGCACGTCAATTTGCACGTGATATGGTGAATTCACGTGCACCTCTAAATCAGCTCAAACTTCTCCCCAAGCTTCCTTGCATCCTGTAGAGGCCTAAGAAGCAAAAATAGGCTTGCACGGGAAATGGGTGAATTCACGTGCAGCTCCAAATGCTCTGAAATTTCTGTGGTAGGTAGAGGACATCATTCTAAGCAACTTTTGTTCTTGCACGCCAATTGTTTGAGTCCATCTACTATATCAAAAGTGAGTTCCAAAATCTGCTAAAACAGCTTAAAAACGCCTGTATTTGCAAATAGCATCTTCCTAGGGGTTAGAGCAAATATATATGATATATGAAGCAATAAGGCTCTAATCATGCTCTTAAACATCCTAAATAAACACTAGAATAACGGCATAAAATGCACGTTATCAACAGCCACCGAGTTCAATAAAACAAGCCCGGGCTTCCACAGCCACCGCGTGTACAAGCAAACACGCAGCACACATGGTCATACAGGCATAATATCAAACACTTAACATGCATCGTCACACAAGCATAACTTCAAACACTTAGCATGCATACATTAACAAACTCACAAATCCAGCTACACCGGCATATTATCAAACACGTACTAGGCACATTCACACAGGCATATTCACACAGGCATTTTATCGAACATTTAACATGCACGAACCACCCAACGTCAGAATCACACCAAAACACCATTGAAGATGTGCTAATACGGAGTAAGCCATCCATTCCTTTAACTCATGTGGAGTAAGGAAACTAGATGCGGAGTAAGGAAACACTGATGTGGAGTAAGCACTCCGACCTTTGACCTAATGATTTTATGTGTGGTATAGGTATGCAGCAAGTGCACTGACCAAGTATTAAGTGGAGTATTGAAACCCCGATTATCGATCCCACAGGGAAGGAACTATTGCTGAAAACTAGATGATCACTAAACTAACAGATTTGGTTCATGTCTGAAAAAATGATTTAAGTTGTGCAAATAGTTTGAATTCTGAATACCTAAAGCGAAGGTGAATAAATCAGATTGTTAGCAAGCTATTGGTATAGAGATTTCAGTGATTGAGGATCTAGGGTCATAATGGTTACCACCCAAAGGATTGTAATAATCTGGATTATGGCACTTATTCTTTATTCAAGCTCTAATTCATGTTCATGTTGATTATCTCCTACCTATCTTACATTTGGTCCATGCTAAGATAGATTTAAGGCTTTTATCCAATTTGGTCCATGTTAATAAAAGTGATCAAGGTAGATAAACAATCTAATAGTTGTAGACTTGGTCCATCATACGACATTAAATCTAATTCACTAGTGTTCCACCCTAGACAAGGGCTAAGATTACCTAATCTTGCATAAATCAAGCATTTGCTTTCATCCAAGTAAATTAAACAAGAACTGAATTTCATTTCATTGAACAACCATAAACCAAACTAATTACAACATATTGGGGGCTACATTGCTCCCCTAGACTAACAAAACTACTCCATAATCATAATGAAAGCAATTGAAATTACAAGAAAGAACATGATTCCGATACCAGGACAATAAAGGAAGAACCCAAGATGAACTAGGACTCCGGCCTCCAAAGACTCCGGCGTCATTTGCCCAAAATCGCTCCTCTCCAACTCCGGTCTTGCCAACGACAATCCGATCTTTTAGCAACGGCTATAGCTCTTATTCATAACTCAAATCAGATTATCTAACTAAGGATGCTTTTCAATGCCTCCCAAGCCCCCCTATTTATAGGATTTAGTGGGCCAAATTAGGGTTACAAAAGGTGTGCCATAATTATAAATGTGGTCGTAACCAAAACGACGTCGTTTTGATTAGTGACACTATTCGACGTTCTAGACTCAATAAAACTCAAACTACACCAAATTTGACTTTAGATAAAAATGATTAAAACAACAAAACACATCATTTGGAGCTCAAAACTGCCTGCACGCGAGAATGCACATGAGAAGGTCCTTTTCACGTGCAGCTCCAAATCAACCCAAATTTGCTCCAAAGCTTCAGTAGAACTTGTAGAAAGCATCCATGCATCAAACGCCTTGCACTTGAGAAACACCTTTTCGCGTGCACCTTCATTTTGCTCTTATTTTGCTTCCATCTTCTTCCTTTAGCTTCCTCTTGAGTGTATGGAGTGATCTAGCCAAGGTGTGTGGGAAAAAGTTGCTCCAAAACCTGTTAAAAACACTCAAAAAGTACAACTATACACCAAACAAGGTCTTCTTAGGGGTTAGAGCAAATATAAGCAAAATACCATGCAAATAGGCTCAAAACATACTCTAGAACACCCTAAATATTGCATAGGATAACGGCATAAATGCGCATTATCAAATTCCCCCACACTTGAACCTTTGCTTGTCCTCAAGCAAAAGGAAACAAACACACAATCAACCGGAAAGAAATAATAAAATAACATACAAGAGAGGCATGGTTTCCTAAAGCATACAACTCTATCATGATGAAGTAGACATTCCAGCCTAAAATGAATCACAAATTAATCTAAACCTGCCCTTACTATCAAGTCCAATAACCATGTAATATCATTACTAACGGTTCGAGATAGAAGCAAACATGCAAGGATAAAATGAAACTTAGCTTCCCCCTGAAAGTCCTCACCAAGGTTAGAGCAGCCTCACTTAAATATAACTTTCTTTTCTCTCCTCTCATGCCTTACTATCAATGCCTACCAGTTAAGGAGGATATGTACAATCTACTCTCACACTCACTACTAGCTATTAATTAAGTTTTTGCCAAGTAAACATGAGAGGTCCCTATTGTGCTCGTTAAGGAAAACACACCCTCTATTCTACTTTTTGCAACTCACACACTTTTCTTTGCTCAATGAACTCACACTCTATTCTACTCTAAAACACACCTTGAGCCAAAGAATTGAGCTCAACACTCTAATAAGCACAACTCAGCCATTATGGCTTTTATTCTGAAAAACTTTATTTTTTTGTTTTTTTTTTGTTTTTTTTTCACACTTCTTTTAAATAATAACCTTACAAGGTTGCATTTTATGCTCTCCTTGATGGATTATTCACTCTGCTATTTTCCTCACACAACCCTTTTATTACACATTAACAGTAATAGGGTGTTTTATTTTTTTGTTTTTTTTTTTGAATTCACAAGCTGAAATACTTGAATCACTAACACCATACACCAAACACTGAGCCACTAACAGGTACTTCTTATGCCTAATTAACTCCAACCATTAAATAGCTAGTAATGAATATTAAGAGCAAATTGGTAACCCAATAACCCATAAAATACACTCAAAGGAAAGATAATGGTGCTTTCAAAAAGTATATGTCTATTCTACACTCAACTTCAGGGTTTACAAAGCTCATCCTAACATAACATGCTCAGCTTACTATTCAAATGTCAACTCTAAAATCATGGTGATATCATACAAGAAGTAAAGACATGCTCAACTAACTTATAGCACACCTTAACGACTGAAACATCTTTATCACAACAGGATACTAAGGTGGTCAATATAGTCAACCAGAATTACATACCCTTGTAGCCATGCACCTCACAAGCAAAACATACATTCACAGCAAAAACATAAAAACAAAGCATGCATGCAACCACACAAGCAACCGGTTCAAGGGAAACCCCCCCCCCACACTTAAACTATACGATGTCCTCAGAGCATGGGAAAAGGAAAAAGGAAGAAGACTGTTACCGGTTGGTGGGTACGCTATAGTAGAAGATAACATGGGCCACCATTCTCCTAAGGTGCGCCACAAAGTCAGCAGATGTTTCTCCTGTGAGCGCCCAAGTATCCTTATGCTGCAACAGAGCTATCAAATAATAGCACACAAAAATCCCACAACTGAACTGATCAGGCTGTTAGGGAAGCTCCATTTCATTGAAGTGCACAAGAGGAAACTTGGATTTCAACAACCCTTCCTTTCTGAGTGCGTTTTTGATTTTTTTTCAAGAAACCATGGACGAGCTTCTTCTTTCGTGTGGAAAACCCATGGGCTTGGCTTGGGTCATAAAGGACTGCATGGCCCACACTCAAGTCCAACTGCAAGAGTACGAAGTGTCGATCAAGGAGGACCGGGATAAGAACCTCATGGACCTGGTGCCAAGAGCGATGTCCTTCTATTGCTCCATTCATCCTCCGGCGAAAAATGTGCTTCTCTAATGGCTTCTCATATGTCTCGCACATCATGATGGAGGTGTACTGAGCCATAGGATAGTCATTGGGCTCAGCCTCCACCACGAGTCGCATCGTACAGCATAATAAGTCAACGTCATCGGAAGATAAGTAGTCATCAACTAGGATACGCTGCAAATAGGATGACGTGAAGACTTTAGAATCACGCATAAAGCGTGCTTGCAAGGTATCTCCATGAGTAAACTGCTAAAAAGCAGCTATGGTATCAGCAGTGGAGAGGGCCAGATTGAGATGAATGTAGATGGGCTCCCCAAGGTTATCTTCCTGGGGAGCTTCTGATGAAGCGCCGGACCACCATTGCAACGGCTGGATTAAGGGAACAAGGGCCTGTGAAGAGCTGGTCCCTGTTGGTGGTGTAAAATAAACGGAAGCTGCTGGAGGAAAGGGTGGAGCTGTGTAGGGTTCCGCCTCTTGTGGATACTGTGGATACTCCGGTGTCTCTTCGCTATGTACAACGGGTTGTTGTACCGGAGGTGACAGTGCGTCAAATGGATCCTCCACAGGAGGTGTAGGAGTTTTCTTCTTCTTTTTCCCCAGGGCCTTCCAGATCTTACCGAGCAGACCTTTGACTTCCTTCTGCTCCTTGAGGATGAGAGTTTGATTTTTCTTTAGTAGCCCGATCTCCTGAGCAGTTTCTGCTTGTGCCTCTTGTAGTTGAGCAGTTTGCCTCCGTAAATCTTCATAAGAAGAGCCGGGAGTTGGCTCGGGGCTTCCCATGGTCGGGCAGATGGACAAGAGGTTGCTTGTTGGTCATGAGCGATGTACTCGAGCAACTCCTCTAGTTGAAGTCTTGTGATGTGGCCATTAGTGATATTGCGAAACATGCTAAGTAGTCGACCATATAGACATTTGTGAATGTCCCGTTTCCACAATTTAAAAATTTCAACAGCCCAATCGATGTGTAACCGACCATCTATGCAAAACATAAACTCCAAATGGGACTTAGGGACCGAGTCTACGCCACTAGTCGTAACGATGAAGCACATCCCTACCAAATTGGCAAGGCAACGGTATTTCCCATGAAATCCGTTTTTAGTGAATTGCCGACGTCTCCCAAATTCCTTATTATACTATAAAGCTCGACTATAATCTCCTAAGTTCAATTCAGGTATGCAATGCATGGGATTTGGCAGATCAAAGCAGTCTCTCAACATAGCAGGGGAAATAGAAATTAAGACACCTTGAACTTCCCCAATTATCTCATCATCTTCCTCATTGACATAGACTGAATTGTAAAAGTCTAACATGGCAGGATAGTATAGATCACTGCGAGCGCATACTAACCTTCTCAGCCCCAAAGCTTGCAACTTGGTCATTACTTCTTCAGTCCAGTCAAGCGTGGAGGACTCCAGGATCTCCCAATCAAGCACATTCCCCACAAAGATCATGTCGGCTTCTCTCAGCGCCGAAGGCATAAAGGTGGCAGAGGCTTCAGGGCTGCCTTCTCCTTGGCGGGCTCTCCTTGTGCGCACCATAACTTCTAACTCAGAAAGGAATTTGCTCTCAACAAGAAGGAAGAGGAGAGTGTGAGATGTGATGTTTAAGCTTGGAGCCACTCCCTATTTATAGTGCTTCGCCACAAGGGTAAAAGACGAAAATGACCCTCTTAAAGTGCTCCAGTATTTTCACGGTCAGAGCAAAGAAGGCTCTAGATGTTGCCAGCTATATTCCACCCAAATTTCAGCTTGATTGGCTTCCATTTTGGTTGCACGCGAAAACATGTATTTCACGGGTAGGGCTTAGAAGACTCTAGACGTCGCCAGCTGTTGTCCACCAAAATTTGAAAGTGAAATGACATCTCTGTCCATGTGCACATGAAAAGGCTTTTCACGGGCAGGTCCTTTTTCATCCAAATTTCACCAACAGGTCACGAATGAACAGTACATCAAGCCTACATGTGCACGTGAAAAGATGCTTTTGGCGGGCAAGCCTTTTCACCTCAAATGCCCTCTAAATGATTTAAAATTTGACATGCTGGCAGCCCATCTCTCAAGGACAAAAACGTGTCACTTATTTTGCCACAAATCCCATCTCAATTGCCATAAATGCATCCCCTCTCTGTGGCATTAAAATGCAGTGGGTCCCTCTGGTTCACCTTAAATGGGCTTGGACTTGAGCTTTAGAAAAGTTGTCTAGAGTTCTTATAAAAGGCCCAAGTGAAGTGAAAAGAAACCTTAGCCTGGTACTGCAAAATAAAAATTAGAAAACAAAATAGAAACACTCCTGCAAAATAAAATAAAATTAAAATTAAAATTAAAATTAAAAGGGAAAGACTTCACCATGGGTTGCCTCCCATGAAGCGCTAAGTTAAGGTCTTTAGCTGGACCGTCCTGGTCGTTAAATAGAACAGAGTAAATAGTTCAACTTCTTTAACCTCTTCGGGGCGAAAAGTAAGGCTTCATCCGTTGCCCGTTGACCTTGAAAATATAACCGAAGTTGATTGCGGTTCTACACCGCCATAGGGAAACACTCGGGTCACTGTGTATGGCCCCATCCACTTTGATCTCAGCTTCCTTGGAAAAAGCTTCAGTCGGGAATTGAACAACAGCACCTGCTGGCCTAGCTGAACTAAAGAGGGATTTATCTTTCTGTCATGCGCAGCTTTGGTCCGCTCCTTGTATAGCCTGGCACTCTCATAGGCATGGTATCGGAACTCATCTAATTCATTGAGTTGATACAAGCGGAGCTCCTTAGCAACAGTAGGATCTAGGTTCAGCTTCTGAACTGCCCAGAACGCCTTGTGCTCCAGTTCGACTAGCAGATGACAAGCCTTTCCATACAATAGGCGGTAAGGAGACATTCCTATAGGTGTCTTATATGCAGTCCGATAGGCCCATAGAGCCTCATCTAATTTTTGAGACCACACCTTCCGGTTGCCTCCCACTATTTTCTCCAGTATTTGCTTGATTTCGCGATTAGAGACCTCAGCTTGCCCATTTTCCTATGGATGATATGCAAGTGTTCACCTATGCTGCACTCCATACTTTGTCAACAGTCTCTCGAACTGTTTGTTGCAGAAGTGACTTCCCTCGTCACTGATGATAGCTCGCGGTGTACCAAATCGACTGAAAATATTCCGACGCAAGAATTTGGTAACCACTTAAGCGTCTTTCCTTCTAGTGGGAATCGCTTCAACCCACTTGGATACATAATCAACGGCCAGTAGAATGTATGAGAATCCCTTTAATGGTGGAAATGGGCCCATAAAGTCGATACCCCAGATATCGAAGAGTTCAACCGGAAGAATTCCAGTTTGGGGCATCTTTTGCTTCCGTGTTATCCCCCCTGCTCGCTGACACTGATCACAGGCCTTAATGAAGGTATACGCATCTCGGAACATGGTGGGCCAGTAAAAACCACTTTGCAAGATCTTGGCCATGGTTCTCTGAACTCCGAAATGGCCAGCATAGTCAGATGAGTGACAATGCTTCAGGATACTAACCACTTCTTCTTCTGGTACACATTTTCGTATCATCTGATCAGCACATTGCCTGAACAGATACGAATCATCCCAGATATACTTCCGAACATCAGCAAGAAACTTCTTCTTCTGCTGATAAGTGAACTCAGTTGGTATATAGGAACATGCATGAAAGTTCACAATATCACCATACCATGGAACAACTTCTGCTGAAAATAATTGCTCGTCAGGGAAGGTATCAGAAGTTGTTGCTTCCTTGGACTGCCCTTCCCCTGACTCCAGCCTTGACAGATGATCTGCTACAGTGTTGGATGTGCCTTTCAAATCCTTAATCTCTAAGTCAAACTCCTAGAGAAACAGAACCCATCTGATCAATCTGGGTTTAGCATCCTTCTTGCTAAACAGGTACTTGAGGGCTGCATGGTCAGTATAAATTATCACTTTCGCGCCCAATAAGTACGATCTGAACGTGTCGCAAGCGAAGACAACAACTAGCAATTCTTTCTCCGTAGTCGTGTAATTTAACTGTGCATCATAGAGTGTTTGGCTAGCATAGTAAATCGCCCGAAATACTTTGTCCTGCTTTTGCCCGAGAACTGCCCCAATTGTAAAGTCGCTAGCATCACACATCAGCTCAAAAGGTTGCGACCAGTCTGGAGCTATTATTACAGGTGCTGAACTTAACTTCTCTTTCAGCACTGAAAAGGCCTGAAGGCAATCTTCTGAAAAGATGAAGGGTATATCCTTTGCTAAAAGCATGCTGAGGGGCTTGGCAATCTTGGAAAAGTCTTTGATAAACCACCGGTAGAACCCCGCATGTAATGACCCGTATTTTGGGATGTGAGGAGTTAGTCGCAATTTTGCCTTTTTGGGTGGAAATTGTTGGGTTTTAGGGAGTTTTATTTCCACACACTTTGGATAAATCATCTTATATGTTGATAAGCAAGCAAGAGGCAAAGTTTGATCCCAATAGGGAGTGCCCGTGAGAATGCACGTGAGAATGGCTTTTCACGTGCAATGAGATTTTTGCATGGGAGCCTTCCTGATGTTGTTCTAAGACTTGTGGCAAAATTCTAGAGCATTTGGAGGTGCCCATGAGAATGGCCATTCTCACGTGCAGCCTTCATTACCCTTGTTTTGTTGTTCTGATACTCTTTTGCTAAAGGACCATGGTGAAATTATGAGTGTTTTGTCCTATGTGGTTGCAAAAAGGTTGTAGTCTGTCATCAAAGCTACGTCGTTTTGATGCTGGGATTCATTTAATCAAAACTACATCATTTTGGGGTTTGAGTTGTCTATATAAAGAGGTGAAGGCCCCTTATTCTAGGTTTAGGGTTCTCTTCTTCAGCCACCGCAGCCGTCGGAGAGAGAGAGAGAGAGAGAGAGAGAGAGAGAGAGAGAGAGAGAGGAGAGTTCTGGCCATTGTTGCTGTGGGGTTTCTCGTGGGCGGACGACGTTTGGCGTGGGAGTAGGATCATTGCTGTGGTGATACGTTTTCCTGCAGGTAGGGGTTCTATCTTCTTGTGCCTAATCCGAGGTTATGCCCCATGGTGAACGAATTGTTGGATATCATTATTATTGTTATATTATTTATATGTAAATTCATATAGGTGTGACCTCCTATATGAATGTTGGCCTTCAATGGCATTTTGGTGTGATTCTGACGTTGGGTGGGCAGTGCATGTTAAATGTTTGATGAAATACCTGTGTGAATATGCTTGGGTGAATATGTTTGGGTGAATATGTCTAATACATGTTTGATAATATGTCAGTATGGATGGGTTTGTGAGTTTGTAAAGGTGTGCATGCTAAGTGTTTGGTTTTATGCCTGAGTGGCTATGTGTACTATGCTTTGTGAAACCCGGTGGCTGTGGAAGCCCGGGACTGTTTTGTGGAACTCGGTGGCTGTGGAAGCCCGGGACTACTTTGTGAAACCCGATGGCTGTGGAAGCCCGGGACTGTTCTTGGAACCCGGTGGCTGTGGAAGCCCGGGACTGCTCTTGGAACCCAGTGGCTGTGGAAGCCCGGAACTGTTCATGTGGTAGCCTGTGTGGCTATGGAAATGACTATATTTGCTGTTATGGCTTGTTAATATATCTGTTGAAATGATTGTATCACGACACTGCACTTGTACACATGGCATGTAGATGCTAGGAGCATGGGATGGGTTGGGGAGACATGATCCTTACTGAGCTGTGATTGCTCACCCCTCCTACCGTGTTGTTTTCTTTACAGGGACCTACAAGCGTTAGGTGGGAACACCAAGGTGGAAGACCTGCTTGTGGCTTGCTTATTGTTACTTGAGTTTTGTTGTTTTTGTGTGAGCTTGGTAACTCCAGTGGGGAGATATTGTAATGAGGAGTTTAATGTAATAAAGGCATGTTTGGACACGTTTGAACTTAATAAATATATGATATTTGTCTCTGAATATAAAATGTGAAGTGTATGTTGTATTCTAACCCCTTTATCCAAACTCGGGTAAAGGGAGGGTCACGCTCCGGTCTCCTCGGGTTGGAAATCCGGGGCGTGACACCGCATGACCCAGAAAGCTCCGGAGGTGATAACGTGCATTTATGCCGTTATCCTAGACCTTATATAGGGTGTTTTCGCGTATGTTTTGTACCTATTTGAATGTTATTTTACACATATTTGCTCTAACCCCTAGGAAGACCCTGTTTGGTGTATAGTGGTACTTTTTGAGTGTTTTTGGCAGGTTTTGGAGCAACCTTTTCCCACACACCTTCGCTAGATCACTCCATACACTCAAGAGGAAGCTTTGGAGCAAATTTGAGTCAAATTGGAGCTGCACGTGAAAAGGGTTTTCTCACGTGCATTCTCACGTGCAGGCATTTTTGAGCTCCAAATGATGTGTTTTGTTGTTTTAATCATTTTCCTCTAAAGAACTGGGTCAAATTTGGTGTAGTTTGAGTTTTATTTCGCCTAGAATGTCGAATAGTGTCACTAACCAAAACGACGTCGTTTTGGCTGCGACCACATTTATAATTAGGGCACACTTTTTGTAACCCTAATTTGGCCCAGTAAAACCTATAAATAGGGGGCTTGGGAGGCATTGTAAATCATCTGGAGTGGGAGAATCTGATCTGAGTTCTGAAAAGAGCTGTAGCCGTTGCTAAAAGATCGGATTGTCCTTGGCAAGGAGTGATTTTGGGCAGCAGACGCCGGAGTCTTTGGAGGCTGGAGTCCTGGTTCATCTTAGGGTCTTCCTTTATTGTCCTGGTACTGTAATCATGTTCTTTCTTGTAATTGTTATTGCTTTTGTCATGATTATGGAGTAGTTTTATTAGTCTAGGGGAGCAATGTAGCCCCCAATAAATTGTATTTAGTTTGGTTATGGTTGTTCAATAAAATAGAATTCAGTTCTTGTTTAATTCACTTGCTTGAATGGAAATGCCTAGTTTATGCATAATTAGGTAATCTTAGCCCTTGTCTAGGGTGGAACACTAGTGAATTAGATTTAATATTGTATGATGGACCAAGTCTGCAACTATTAGATTGTTTATCTACCTTGAACACTTTTATTCACATGGACCAAATGGGATAAAAGCCTTAAATCTATCTTAGCATGGACCAAATGTAAGATAGGTAGGAGATAATTAACATGAACATGAACTAGAATATAAAGCAAGAACAAGAGCCATAATCAAACTATTACAATTGATTGGGTGGTAAACATTGCGACCTTAGATCCTTAATCACTGAAATTTCTATACCAATAGCTTGCCAACATTCTGATTTAATCATTTTTCGTTCAAACTATTTGTACAACAAAAAATCAATTGTCCAGACATAAAATCAACTTATTAGCTTAGTGCTTGCTGCTTAACAACATTAGCTACCTCCCTGTGGGTTCGACAACCGGAGTCTTAATACTCCATTTTGTTACTTGACCAGTGCACTTGCTGCCAAACCTATAGACACAATTTATACGGGTCAGGAGGCCCTTCACATTTGTGGGTGGAGGTAGATTCTCAATTGTGAAATTTTTTGCTCTGTCCACTTCCAACCCAGTTGCTGACACTTTTTGCCCAAGGACGATTCCCTCCTTGACCATGAAGTGGCACTTCTCCCAGTTCAAAACCAGGTCCTTCTCTTCACACCGGATCAATACCGTTTCCAAATTCTTGAGGCAGATGGAAAATGACGAACCGAAAACAGAGAAGTCATCCATGAAGACCTCCATAATATCCTCTACCAACCCCTGAAATATTGCCATCATGCACCTCTAGAATGTAGCAGGTGCGTTGCAGAGGCCAAAGGGCATTCGCCTAAAGGCATATGTGCCAAAGGGGCACGTGAACGTTGTCTTCTCCTGGTCCTCAGGCGCAACAGCAATTTGGTTGTACCCGGAGTAACCATCCAGGAAGCAGTAATAAGGGTAACCCGCCAGGTGATCCAACATTTGATCAATGAATGGTAGTGGAAAGTGATCCTTTCGGGTAGCCTTGTTCAATTTCCTGTAATCAATACAAACTCGCTGTCACGCCCCCAAATCCCGGAAGGACCGAAACTAAGAGTGTGACTTTCCCATGCCCACACCTGAAGGGTCAAGGGGTTGGTGACTAGCACGGATATGGACTACACATCAGTGTTGTCCAAGATAAACCTGTACATTCATACATCAAGGGTATTCCTGTACATTCTCACATGCTATAAAGTTAAGGAAAATATTTTATTAATAACAGAGTCATGCTATAATTTCAATACAACTTCCACGGACCCTTGTCTGAATATTCAAATAATAAAATCAATCATGTTTTACAAAATCCATAAACCAAGTTATTACAAAATTTAATATAAACAAAAAATAGCTCCGGACCAGCCTCTAGCGAATGAGTTGATACCTGAAACATGTCAACAAAGTAGGGGTGAGCACAAATGCCCAGTAGGTGATCTCCATCTCCTCCCCATCCTATAACATGAATTCCTAAGTCTACATGATCGGTGTATGCTTGTGCCAGTGTAGTATCCTACTTTATCACAATAAGTTTACATTCAATCACAAAATATAATATCACACACATTACATTTCATTCATTAAGGGTACACACCAAACAATCCAACCATCCAGGAGATTCCCACATCCAGCTCCAAGGATCCCAGTCATTACCAGATAGCCATATGTGGGACCTATGGTGTCCCTAATGACAACCTGCCACATATGGGACCTTAGTTAACTAGCCACATAGGGGACCTACGGCCTCTTGCCAGCCCTATGTGGGACCTGCAGTTAACCCAACCAACTCCACCACCAATTCCACATATAATCAATAAATAGAATATTCTAATAGTCAAAATTCAATACAACAACCTTACAAAATATTTAATTCGTCAATCCGGCACTAACCACAAATAATATATAGATATACATATATATATAAATATTCATCAAACATCCAACACCTTAAATATCAATTAAGTAATATTAAGCTACGTACAAGTAACATTTAAAAGTCAAATTTCTAATATTGAACTACAAACAATATTTCTAGTGTCAGACTATAAATATCAAGCCACAAATAATGTTTCTAATATCAAACTATTAATGTCAAGCTTCCGACAATATTTTAGATGATAAATTATTAATATTAAGCTTCAAGTAATACTTCATATTATTAAACTATAATATCAAACCCAAGCACTATTTTCATTATTAAACTAACAATATCATAATTCTTGTTTGACCTTGCTATTGGAATGGTATCAATGAATATGTTATTTTTTACTACTAAATCAAATTAAATTAAATTTATCTATATATCTTGATAATTATCAAAATACGCATATATAATACCATGCCCGACTTCATAATAATGCACGGATTTAATGCACGGATTTATTACCCACATATATTAACAATTGACACGCACGACTTAATTCCCATAATCAATTAAGGCCCCCCTTTTTTAAAAAAAAAACTGACACTAAAAAAAAGATGCCCATTTTCTTTCACTGCCATGAAACCACGCATGTAAAGATGCCCCTTTTTTTTGATTAAGAGAAAATTAAATAAAATAAAACAATACTCTTGTGCTGCATTGGATCGAACGGATTTTGGAGGCTGGAATGTATAGGCCGCTGCCCCCCATCATGGAGATGCTAACTAGGCTGTCATTCGACGACTGGTGTCTTATTCTTTGCCCAGGGAAGAAACCAAGCCAACCGGCTTGGTACGGGTAGAAATTAATAATAACTAATTAGAATATAACCAGTCGAATCACACCACACTGCAACAATCGCCCAGCTGTATGTATATACACGTAAATAAATATATTTATATAAATACATACATATCCAAACGTTTATGTATATATATATATATATATATATATATATATATATATATATATATTATAACAGTTTGTGTTCGTGCAATAGAATAACGAGGAATCAAGAATCACCTACCTCTTGCCTTCCGAAGGGATTAAACTCGCAAGAACGGTCTAGAATCGGCGAAAAACGATGAAGAATGCAAAGAACACTAAGAACTCCTCCGACGGCTAGAGTTTCTCAAAACAAAGTTATAATAAATAATAAAACCCCCAAACCCTATTTTTATTTAAAATTCGTCCTCCTCTTTAATAATTTCCAAAAAACCCTCCTAAATTTTATTTTTCTAAAATTATTGTATTAATGGCACATTCTCAAAATAATTTTCTTAACATCAAATATAGATTATAAGTTATGCTAACACATATACGGATCCTTACATCCTCCCCACCTTAGAACTTTTCGTCCTCGAAAAGCCAACTGAATCAAATGTCACAACTATCCTCATAAGACATCATAGACCACGATATCCAACCAAGCCCACACCCATGTGAATATAATTATTGACACCTATTCTGACACACCCTACAAATTTATTAACCCACAAGCGCCGAGCTGATACAATATCTACCGTAGACCGAAACTAATATGTGCTCTTAATCAATAACTAAGCACATGAATATAATTATGAGAACAATATACAACAAACAAAATAACATAAAACAAACACACATGACACGATATCGGAAAAATCCTTACATTCTCTCCCCCTTAGGACTTTCCGTCCCTGAAAAGACTAACCAGCAATAGTCCTAACAATAGGGCAACACTTAGTCCATCAGCCATGAGCTAGCACAATGTTTCAGGACATACCATTAACCATTACGAAGCAACAAGGTATTTATAGATTTACATTCCCTGTGAACTAACAACGCATCCACTAACCATTTAACATAAGGAGAGGTTGGCGGGGGGTTATCATCCTTCTATAAATTATTTATGATCCCTTGCCAATGCCACAAGGCTTAGATATGAGGGTAACACATCCTTAATTAAGTCACTTGAAGCAAAGATAACTCACCCAACTCCAGTAGTAACTCTAGACTACGGATAGTCATGGTAACAACAAGGTTAAATGGACACCTCAACATAGTTAAACTGACACCTCAACATAAATCACTGGATCATAGTCGATACGATCACCTATTAAAATCCAATAACCAATCAAATTAACATATTACACCACACACAACCACTGCACGCCAAATACCCAATATTGAACCACTACCAGTAACAATACCATACTAACAACTCCACAACCGACCATACACTACCTCAAAATTATTCCAAGTGGTGCCAACATCACCATCAAAACTAACCAATCTAATAGAACCCAAAACAATAAGGATTAACATTATAACCCAAAAATCTATCAAAGCACTATCAGCTTAGATCAACAGGGTAAACGCACCACCTCAATTAAATATTGCATTACCAAAGTCCAACAACCTACCCTCATATAACTAATATCCCCCAACAACCACAACAAGTACACAATGTTTTATGAGTCATGACTGCATATTAAAAACGCATATTGGCCATGCAACAATCATAGATAGAAAAACCAAACAAAACAACATCAAAATATCAACAATTATGTGAATAACATATACTCCCATGTAGGGGAAGAAAGGTCGCACCCTAATAGGCTCCACCAAACAATGTAAGATGTCATTGAATTACAACCAAGTCCCCTTATAGCGAGGACTCCACAAACAAGCAACAAACTTGGCTACCACAACAACACGTCATACTAACATCACCAAGGGAAAGCTCATCAAGCTAATCCCACCATAAACCGTTCACCAGTTCCACATCATCATGCTTACCGTCAATTAATCCAGCCAAACGATCAATAAACAAGGTCCATCCTAGTTTCACCACGTGTCACCATACAAAATAATAATGTATGTAACTAACAACAAACCAGTCAAAGTGAAACAAGGCAACAATAAGAAATACTATCATTGTTACACTCAGGCATAGATACACAACACGGTACGCATCTCAATCACACATCATAATAAATAAACAGGTTATAAACAACATTTATAATTAAGACAACTAAGCAAGCACAATCACAGCCACAGCCACATAGGCTTCCATATCCATAGCCACACAAAGCTACCAAAACCATGACCACACAGGCTCCACAAACCACACAAGCTACCATAACCACACCATGCAGCTTCATAGCCACACAGGCTCCCACAATTCCAGGATAGCACACTCTCAAGCACAACATAATAATATGCATTCACATTACATCAAATAACACATGTAGTCATATCACACAACCATACCCCAAAACAGGGCAAAAGTCCACAACATGTCATTTGCAAGCCATATCATATGAAGAATATCCAAACAATCATACAATGTGGTAATCCACATTGACATCAATCGACATGAATCACAATAATATTTAACACAGAGTTGATCATCATTATTTATTCATTTATTTACTATTGTTACTAGTGTTGTAAGTATATTATTTATGTTTTTTTTAGTTTTATTGTATATTTACCATTCTTATCAATAACCGGTTACACGCACCAACATAGTCCACCACAAGCCAACACCACACAAGGTGCATGCAACCAACAACGAGCAACTACTCAAAAACAAGCAGGCCAACAACCCATCAATATTTACACAATTATAACGGCAATCAAGTCAAAGAAAAAGGCATACCCAAGAATGCTTAACACTATTCACTAACATTCAACCAAAATCTTATATAGCATTTCAACTGACTAGTAGCATTTAACCAAGTCAACATACGACGACTGAAAAATCGATATACAGATTCAACATTTAACTATACCTTAAAGTCATAAGAAATATAGCTCTCATTATTTCTCAGATTATTTAATCACCTTCTAAATCATCTACTCATTAACATTTTTGAAAAGACAAGTTATTAAAATATTTTATCGAAAGGATATGAACTCTCCACTCCCATTCCAAAAGACTATGTCATCACTATCTCCCCCACTCATTAGCACGTCTACCCTTCAATTGCCTTAAAATGAAAATAAACCATTATTGAATCTACCATTCCCATCGTGGTTTTCTCATAATATTTAAGCCTAATATCTTATCAGTATATATTGCTAGTCATAACGGTTGTTAGTTTATGCCGTAATATTATATTCACTACACTATTTAATCCTTGAATATTTTATTTCATCGTTTACCATTGTTGTACTTCATGTTTTACTTTTATTAAGTTACATTTTTTCAACCTTCCAATCCTTTTGCTACTACTTTATATACCACACGTTAGACAAACATGATACATCAATTCACATCATAGGAGAAAAAATCATGACCCGTAGGTCCATAACAAGTAAACAAGTAGGCTCTAACACCCTTTTCAAGAGATAATTACAAATTATTTTACCTCACTCATGACCCCATACGATTTTTTTTTTAAATATTAATTCTCTCAATTCATACACCTATCAATTTAATTCCATAAATTCACGACAAGTAAATCTCACACACATTTTTTTAAAAATAATTAACTCTCACCAAAATAAATTAATCATATCTCCACATGCAAAAGCTCTTCTCTCCGAAATTTCCTTAGTCCAAAAATTAATATTAAAATAGACAAATAAATAAACAGTACAAATCCACCAAATTAGTATTAATTCTATAAAATAATCAAAAACATGGTAAAATAAGAAATTTGGAAGAATTTTTTTTAAAATGCATTAAATTATGCCACGCAATCCAAATCACTCAAAGTACATTTTAAATTTCTCTAAAATTGCATTTAAAAAAACAAATTACACTAAAGCTCAAAATACAGATGAATAGAATTTATGCAATTAAAATAATCAATTAACTTTAAATTATTGGACAAATATTTATCATTAAGCACAAATGAAATGCAATTATCACTCCTAATCAGTGACCTATAAGTCTACACAGCATAGAACTCATAAGTCTCAACTGTCATCCATGGGACATTGCTCATCACCTATACACATCCAACAATCAATCAACCAAAACAAACATGACCCAATTGGTCTTCATCATATCCCAGTGGGGTCCATTTTCCCCTGAAATCAATCACATTTGCCCAATCATGTAATTGGCTACCCAAGCCATCGAACAATTGGTAGGGTTCATATTTTCCCTACCACAACATCATAATAATATAAAGCGAAAGGGAATACTCTAGTATATAGTACTTGAATCAGTTTAGAACAATACATGTCAATCCAAAACAATGTAAGTTATTAACAAGCAACTACGCAAATCATTCCAGGTAATTTCAAGAAATTTCACAATTGTAAAGTGAAACTATCACCAGAGTACCAAGCGCAACCAATTCAAGTGTCTATAATGTGCAAGCAATGTCATGTCATGTATGCACACATCCCAATGCTTCCTAAGAAGATCTGACTGACACTAAGGTAACCAAGGACACCATTAAGGACTACGTTGATCAGGCGCCCTCCCTAATGTCTCCCAAGCTCCAAAGTCTCAATCAATCACCCTATTATACTAGGTCCACTAAACCGACTGCTTTGATACCAACTTGTCACGCCCCCAAATCCCGGAAGAACCGGAACTAAGAGTGTGACTTTCCCATGCCCGCACCCGAAGGGTCAAGGGGTTGGTGACTAGCACTGATATGGACTACACATCGGTGTTGTCCAAGATAAACCTGTACATTCATACATCAAGGGTATTCCTGTACATTCTCACATGCTATGAAGTTAAGGAAAATATTTTATTAATAAGAGAGTCATGCTATAATTTCAATACAACTTCCACGGACCCTTGTCTGAATATTCAAATAATAAAATCAATCATGTTTTACAAAATCAATAATCCAAGTTATTACAAAATTTAACATAAACAAAAAATAGCTTCGGACCAGCCTCTAGCGAATGAGTTGATACCTGAAACATGTCAACAAAGTAGGGGTGAGCACAAATGCCCAGTAGGTGATCTCCATCTCCTCCCCATCCTATAACATGAATTCCTAAGTCTACATGATCGGTGTATGCTTGTGCCAGTGTAGTATCCTACTTTATCACAATAAGTTTACATTCAATCACAAAATATAATATCACACACATTACATTTCATTCATTAAGGGTACACACCAAACAATCCAACCATCCAGGAGATTCCCACATCCAGCTCCAAGGATCCCAGTCATTACCAGATAGCCATATGTGGGACCTGTGGTGTCCCTAATGACAACCTGCCACATATGGGACCTTAGTTAACCAACCACATAGGGGACCTGCGGCCTCTTGCCAGCCCTATGTGGGACCTGCAGTTAACCCAACCAACTCCACCACCAATTCCACATATAATCAATAAATAGAATATTCCAATAGTCAAAATTCAATACAACAGCCTTACAAAATATTTAATTCGTCAATCCGGTGCTAACCACAAATAATATATATAAATATACATACATATATAAATATTCATCAAACATCCAACACCTTAAATATCAATTAAGTAATATTAAGCTACGTACAAGTAACATTTAAATGCCAAATTTCTAACATTAAACTACAAACAATATTTCTAGTGTCAGACTATAAATATCAAGCCACAAATAATGTTTCTAATATCAAACTATTAATGTCAAGCCTCCGATAATATTTTAGATGATAAATTAATAATATCAAGCTTCAAGTAATACTTCATATTATTAAACTATAATATCAAACCCAAGCACTATTTTTATTATTAAACTAACAATATCATAATTCTTGTTTGACCTTGCTATTGGAATGGTATCAACGAATATGTTATTTTTTATTACTAAATCAAATTAAATTAAATTTATCTATATATCTTGATAATTATCAAAATACACATATATAATACCATGCATGACTTCATAATAATGCACGGATTTAATGCACGGATTTATTACCCACATATATTAACTATTGACACACACGACTTAATTCCCATAATCAATTAAGTCCCCCTTTTTTTAAAAAAAATCTGACACTAAAAAAAAGATGCCCCTTTTCTTTCACTGCCATGAAACCACGCATGTAAAGATGCCCCCTTTTTTTGATTAAGAGAAAATTAAATAAAATAAAACAAAACCCTTGTCCTGCATTGGATCGAACGGATTGTGGAGGCAGGAACGTATAGTCAGCGCCCCCCCGTCATGGAGACGCTAACCAGGCTGTCATTCGACAGCCTGGTGTCTTGTTGCTTTCGGGAAGAAACCAGGCCAACGGCCTAGTACGGGTTCAAATTAATAATAACTAATTAGAATATAAACCGGTCAAATCACACCACACCGCAACAATCGGCCAGCCGTATGTATATATACGTAAATGAATATATTTATATAAATACATACATATCCAAACGTTTATGTATATATATATATATATTCTAACAAGTTTGTGTTCGTGCAATAGAATAATGAGGAATCAAGAATCACCTACTTCTTGCCTTCCGAAGGGATTAAACTCACAAGAACGATCTAGAATCGGCGAAGAACAATGAAGAACGCGAAGAACACAAAGAACTCTCCTCCGACGGCTAGGGTTTCTCAAAACAAAGTTATAATAAATAATAAAACCCCCAAACCCTATTTTTAATTAAAATTCGTCCACCTCTTTAATAATTTCCAAAAAGCCCTCCTAAATTTTATTTTTCATTTAATAACTCTCAATTTAACTCTCAAAAATTACTAAATAACCCCCAAGGCCTGGACCTCAAATTAGGCCCAAATATAGTTAAAATGATTGTATTAATGGCACATTCTCAAAATAACTTTCTTAACATCAAATATAGATTATAAGTTATGCTAACACATATACGGATCCTTACAAGATTGGAGCATAAGGAACATTTGGAAGTGGTCTTGAAGACCTTGAGGGAGCATCAGTTACATGCCAAGTTCAGTAAGTGTGACTTTTGGATGCAGGAGGTGCATTTCCTTGGCCATCTGGTATCATCTGGAGGAGTCCGAGTGGAACCAGCTAAGATTGAGGCATTATCATCGTGGAGGAGGCCAGTGAATGTGTTTCAGATCAGGAACTTTTTGGGCTTGGCAGGGTATTACCGGCGCTTTATGGAGGGGTTCTCCCGTTTGCCGATGCCTCTGACAGCATGGACTCAGAAGGGGGCCAAATTTGAGTGGACTACAAGTGTCAGCAGGCTTTCCAAACCTTGAAAGTTCGGTTGACCACCGCGCCAGTGTTAAGGCTACCACGAGAGGGGGTGCCTTATGAGGTGTATTGTGATGTGTCTAGAGTAGGCTTGGGGTGTGTGCTGATGCAGGAATGCAATGTGATTGCGTATGGTTTGAGGCAGTTGAAACCTCATGAATTGAACTACCCCACGCATGATTTAGAGTTGGCGGCAGTGATCTTTGCCTTAAAGAGTTGGCAGCATTATCTTCTAGGGGACAAGTTTGTGGTGTATACAGACCATCGTAGTCTTCAGTATATCTTTAACCAGAAGGATTTGAACCTAAGGCAGTGTCAGTGGATAGAGTATCTACAGACGTTTGATTTTACCCTTGCATATACCCCCGGTAAGGGGAATATGGTGGTAGATGCCTTGAGTAGGAAGGGCAAGGCCGAGGTAGCTATGAGAGAGTGGAAACTAATGGAGTAGTTGGCTATATTGTAGCTCCAACCTAGTACCTCTGCGAGAGGAATGGTTTTGAGTCCTATTGTTATGATGCTCTAGTTGTCTCAGCATGTTCGAGGGACAAGTGGGGGATATTGAGTATGAGGCACTTCGTGCATGGATTATAGATGGGGAGCTAACGGGAGATTGGGCCGAGGGTCCTGAGCATGAGTTGACCTTTCAGGGGCGTCTGGTTGTGGCGTCTCCTCTTCGTAGGGATGTGATGAGAGAAAGTTCCATCAGTCCAGAGTTGTTATTTATCTAGGAGGCACGAAGATGTACCATTATCTTCGGAGACATTTTTGGTGGCCTAGGATGAAGAGGAATGTGGTAAAGTTTGTTTCTGTTTACCTTACCTGCCAATAGGTAAAGGCTGAGCACCAGCGTCCAGTGGGTATGTTGTAGCCCTTAGCAGTGGCAGAGTGGAAATAGGATCACATTACGATGGATTTTGTGATAGGACTTCCACCTAGCTCGGGGAGGGAGGACATAATTTGGGTTATTGTGGATAGGCTAACGAAATCAGCCCATTTCCTAGCAATAAGGGAGCGGGATCCCATTGGGGCCTTGAGCCAGTTGTATATTAGTGAGATCATGAGGTTGCATGAGGTGCCCTCATTTATTGTATCGAATAGGGATACGAGGTTTACATCTCGCTTTTGGGCAGGTTTGCAAGAGGCTTTGAGGACAAAGCTGAATTTGAGTACAACTTTTCATCCTGAGACAAATGGTCAGTCTAAGAGGATGATTTAGACCTTGGAGGATATGCTATGAGCATGTGTGTTGGATTTTGGAGGTTCATGGTCCACTCACCTACCTTTGGTAGAGTTTGCTTATAACAACAGCTATCAGGCATCCATTGGGATGGTACCATTTGAGGCATTGTAGGGGAGGCCTTGTCGGTCTCCATTGTGTTGGAGTGAGGTGAGCGAGGCCGCTCTTTTGGGACCATAGCTGGTTTAGGAGGCCACCGAGAAGGTGAAAATAATCTGTCAACGTCTATTGACAGCCTAGAGTAGGCAAAAATCCTATACGGATCAGAGGTGTAGGCCTCTAGAGTTTTCAGTGGGTGATCATGTAATCCTTTGTGTGTCCCCGAGGAAAGGACATCGACGGTTTAGGAAGGGTTCCAAACTATCACCAAGATTCATTCGCCCTTTTGAGATTCTAGACCGGGTTGGTCCTATGGCATATCGATTGGCTCTTTCGCCACGATTGAGCAGGGTGCACAATGTGTTCCATGTGTCGCAGTTACGAAAATATCTTCCAGACCCAGCTCATGTGATCGATTGGGATGATCTCGATATTGTTGATAATATCTCTATTGTTGAGGTTCCTGTTCGGGTAGTGGACAGGCGGGAGAAGCTTTTGCGAGGCAAAACTATCCCTTTGGTTCGTGTCTTGTGGAGAGACCGTGGCATGGAAGAGGAGACATGCGAATGCGAGGTGGAGATGCGGGAGCATTACCCTGAGTTGTTCGAGGACAAACAATCCTGAAGGAGAGAGGTGGCAAGAGCCTTATATGGTATGTGCTCTGTCTTATGTAATGTGGTATTATGCACATATGAGATATGTGGGTTCGTGTTTATTACGTGTATGGTGTGCTTCTTATGTTTATTGTTTATTGTTTATTGTGAGTTTGTTTATATGGGTTTGTGTTGCACATATGAGATATGTCATTATTTTGTATTTTGTTTTGTTTCACATATGTGATATGTGATATAAGGTCATATGTGATATGTGGCTTTGTGGTGTTGAATATATGTGATATATGTGGTCTATTTGGTTGAACATGTATTAGATATGTAAATGTCTTTGTGAATTGTGATTTTCTTATGGGATTGTTTATGCCTATTTCGGCTTGTTGTGAGGTGTGAGCTGTGGTACACCTGTGTGATGGGTGGCAAGTTTGTGAGTGCTAATGTTATGTGGGGACTTAAAGTTTGAATTTTGTGATGGATTTGTTGAGCTTGTGTGCCTTTGTGTTGTTGTTTGGCCCCTATGTTTCTTTTCGGGGACGAAAAGTCTTTAAGGGATAGAGGATGTAATGACCTGTGTTTGGGGTTTTGATAGTTAACCATGTGATGGAGTGCACATCGAGGGATGTGAATATCATTACGACGACGTATGTGTCGAATAAAGAGTTTTGACTATGAGTGGGCCCGATTTGGAGTCGGAGCCCCAAAGGGTAATTTTGAGATTTTTGTAGTGTGGTCAAGTGCCTTTGTATTCGAGGTCTTATTTGGAAAAGCAAACCTCAATACAATGATGTACTTATCAAACGGAGCGTTTTGACAGTATTTGAGCTTGATTTGGAGTTGGGACCCTGTGAGGGTAATTTTGATATTTTAATGATTAAATGTGAGAAAATATAAAAAAGACAGTGAAGAACCCAAATCAGTAAGTGTCTTATGTGCTTGCCTTTCTAGAGAGAGAAAGAGGAGAGGAGTGAGAAAGAGAAGGGAGAAAGCGAAATTGACGATCTGGAGCTTAAATCGACCAAAGTTGAGGTAGGGATTCGTTCTTCTCACTCCTATGTCGTTCATTATGCTTGCTAGAGTAGCTAAAACATGTGAATTAACTCCCAATTTGTGGAATTGAAAGTGTGAACCCTAGAGTTTGAGAAACTCGATTTATGTTGTTTTGGTAGCCTAAGATGGCTAGGATAAGTTAGAAAGTCATTTGTGGGATGAATTAGTGCTTAAAAATGGAGAAGAAGTTATGGTCAAAACTGTATTTGGACCGCTAACGGTGGTCAATTGACGTCCAACATCCAAAGTTGCACCCCAAATGTTGTTCCCACGGTACTTTGGTTGTCATTGTTCTCAACAGAATGCAAAAGCAAGAGGACGCAGAGTCGAAGATCCGTACTGGGTTGGATAACTTCATAGGGTGATCTCTTAAAGTGAGCTCGTAGAGGGAGTCTAACCATGTACTTACAAAGTCGAAGATTTGGGTCAAAGATCCAGAGACTCATAGACTCACAAGGTCGAAGATCGGATGACTCGAAGATATGCAGAGTCAAAGATCATCAAACCATCAGGCTTGAAGCATCACTGAAGGAATACAGGCTCGCAAACTTGTTGAAGATCCAAAAGTACTAAAAGCGCTTTTGTGAGATGTTGGATTTGTTGTCAACCATAGATGTCAACAATAGATTGAAGAGCTATCTGAAAAAGGAGTATGTTTAGAATTGAAGCAACTATGTAGTTTTTTAGTTCCAACTTTGAAAAATCATATCTCACTTGTTACAGCTTCGATTGGCTTATAATTGGTGCCATTTTGTAGCTATTTGAGTTAGCTATGTAGTAAAAATAATATGGAAAAATATTGAGCTCATAAAGACAGAAAAAGTGTTGCACGGCACAATAAGGTCTAGTGCACCGATTGGGAAAAGTGCATCAACTTCAAAACATCATATCTTTCTCTACCGACCTCGGATTGGCTTATAATTGGTACCGTTTTGTATCTATTTGATCTATCTATCCAGGAAAAATAATATGAAAAATTATTGAGCTCTGATAGCCAGTAAAAAGTGTTGCACGGTACAATAAGGTCTAGTGCACGGATTTGGAAAAGTACATCAACTTCAAAAAATCATATCTTTCTCTACCAACCTCGGATTGGCTTATAATTGGTACCTTTTTGTAGCTATTTGAGTTGGATATCCAGGAAAAATAAGTTTGGGGTGATTTGAATAGTTAAAGGCCTCGAAAAGCTTTGTCACGTGCACAAAGGTGTTTATCACGTGCAGAATTTCTTTGTCATGTGCAAAATGTTTTTGAACCTGGTGACAGCTCTCATCATTCTAAGCAACTTTAATTCTTGTTCTAAACATGTTTGAGGTCTCTAAGGTCATGTTTTAGATCATCAAACGTCTTAAAAGCGCCATTGATGTGATCAATGGCTTGGATTAATTCATTTAATGCAATGGATGGTTAGGATTGGTTGTATGGCATTATGGATGGATCAATGGCTGAGAAATATGTTGGAAGAGATCAACGGTCCATAGTTGGCTGCTGCATTAGGGCAACCTAAATCCTGTAAATTAGATCCAACGGCTGAGGCTTGTTGGCTGATGCAATCAAGGGCTGAGGTGTGGCTGCTGTGCTAGGGTTATGTGCAATCCTATATGTGTGTTTTTTTAAAAAAAGAAGTGTGTGAGCTGAATTTTTGAGGCAGTACTTTATCCTATACTTGAAGAACTTCCAATTCAAAGCTACTGCTATGATTCAAAGTATAAGCTGCTCAAGAGAAGTTTTGTGCATCTGAAGAAGATCATTACAGTTGTTGGAGTTTACCTGAGTATCTTCTTCCTACCTCCTTCAGATAATTTGTTCTGAAGAATCCTTATTTTTGATACTATAATTTGTTGGTGATTGTGTTGAGGCATTGCTGCTTATCTGTATGCCTGTAGGGGGATTAAAGGAAGAATAGATCCTTTCCCTACCTCTAGTGTATTGGTATTCAAGCATTAGTGAAATCCGTGTGGTGTGGGTGATACCCATCACACCAAGGACATAGCCTCTCCACATTGGAAGGTGAACCTTGTACATGCTGGTGTTCTTTGTGGTTTTTGTTTGTGCTTTATGTTGGTGAGGTATTCTGAAATCTGATAAAGAACACATAAGTGAGAAGAAGTGTTTAATTGGATTTAACCTTAACCGGTTGCGAGGGTTGAATTAATATTCATAAAAGTTTTTATAGAACCACTGATTCACCCCCCTCTCAGTGGTGCTCGATCTTGTGGGAACTTCAATTGGTATCAGAGCAAGGTTCCTTCGTTTATCCAGTTATTGTGTTTTGCCTGCTGTGTATAAAAGGTGTTTGATAATTTGTCTCAGATGGATCGTCTAAATTCTGTAAACAGTAAGGGGCTGCCCATGCTTGATGGGAATAATTATCATGTGTGGAAGGAGAGGATGCTTCCATATTTGATCTCTCTTAGATTGGATGTTTTGAGTGCTGTCACAACAGTTTTCACAAGCCTTGAGATTAAAACAGATAATACTTGAACAGAAAAGAAGAATATTGAGACTGATGGAAAAGCTAGGAATGCTTTATTGGATGCCTTATCAAATAAAGAATTTGCAAAAGTAATTGGATGCAAATCTGCCAAAGATATCTGGGAGAAACTCAGAATCATCTATGAAGGTGATAAGAAGGTCAAGGAAGCAAAGCTGCAAGTATGGAGAGCTAAATTCGAAGACCTCAGAATGAAAACTAAAGAAATAGTGGATGAATTCTTCACCAAGGTAAATGAGATTGTTAGCACTATTAGAGGTTTTGGTGAAGATATGACTGATGCTGCAGTTGTGAAGAAACTTTTAAGGACACTGCCAGATAAGTTTGATGCCAAAGTGTCAGCTCTTGAAGATAGAGACCTGGATAATTTTCAGTTGGATGAACTGCATTCCATTCTTATTGCCTATGAGATGAGAAAAGGGCAAACCTTGAAGAAGACAGTGAAAACTAAGAAAGAGGTTGCTTTCAAGGCAATGAAGAAATTAAAAATTAGAGAAGAACAGGCAGATGCATCAGATTCAGAAGAGGAGTTGACTGAGGCAAAGTTTGATAAACTGATGTTTTTGTTATCTAAGAACATCAATAAGGGAAAAGGTAGATATAATGGTAAGCTACCCTTAAAATGTTTCAGCTGTGGGGGCATTGGTCATTTTGCTGTTAATTGCCCAAAGAAAAGAGAAGATGACAGTGAAGAAGATGAAGTAGCAACATCTACTTCAAAAAGAAAAATAATTCGAGACAAGAAAAAGAAGCCTTACAAGTACACTGGTGAAAAGAAGAAATTTTTTGGTAAGTCAAAGAGAAGTAGCTTCTTATCAAAGGAAGATGATGAAGATAATGAGGCTGAATACTCAGATGAAGATTCTTCTGAAGATAAAAGAATAATGACCTTCATGGCCAAAATAGAGACTGAGACAGCTGAAGAGAAAAATTCAGAAGCTGAAGGCAGCAACTCTGAAAATGAGAAAGAAGAAGAAGAAGAGACTGAAATGGAGTATATGCTGAAAAATGAGTTAAAAGCTTGTCTTAAAGAAAATATCAGATTAGAGAAAGAGATAAAGTCTCTCAAGAATAAAGCTAAGCTTTACGAGGAAGACCATGAGCAGTGCATCAAAAGGGAGTCTGAGTTGACTGAGATGATTAAGAATATAAAAAGTACAATTTGGAAGAAGCAAACAAGTTGAATGAAGACGTGCTACTGATTAAAACTGCCAAGGAAATTGAGATTGGTGAGCTGCAATCCAAGATCATGAGCATGTAGAAGGAAATGAAGAAATACAAGTTTGACTTTAACAATGCTTTAGAGGTTGCTTGTGCTAAATCAGATAAGCATGCTGAGTCATCAAAGAAGCTGCAACACTGTATTGAGCAGCAAAGACCTATTTGTCTTGGCAAGCAAGGCATTGGATGTGAAAGTAGAGAATCTTCTTCAAAGAAGCATGAAAAAAGAGAAGAGCCTGTCTTGAAAGGAGTTCAGTCAAAAGCAGGCTCAAGGCAGATATGGAAGCAGAGAGGGTTTACAAAGGAAGTAGCATTGGAGCAGCCACAGGTGAAGTTGACAGTAAGATCAAGTGATCAACAAAAGGTTTTGACCAAGAGAGCTGAGTACCAAAAACAGTACAGAACTCAAAGACAGAGATAGGGCACTTTTAAATACACTTGTTATGGACATTGTTGGTGTTGTGGTGTCTATGGTCACAAAGCTAGAGGATGTTGGTACAATGAAGCCAACTACAGAAGAGGGAAAAGTTATGAGTTGAGGGGGAGTTCAACTCAAAGGAGGAAACAACAAGCATAGAGGCAGAAACCAAAAGTTGAGATCAAAAATAGGTTTGCTGCGCTTGAAAATATGTGTAGCAGGTGTGATCATCTAGGGCACATAGCTAATGATTGTAGAGCTGTGTTTCCCACTTATCGATCATATCAGAGGGCTTCATCTACAAAGAGAATCACCAATCATAGGGCTATGGTAGTTGAAGTAGCCTTAAAGGCATCAGAAAAGAAGAAGTCTTGGATTTTGGACAGTGGATGCTCAGGTCATATGACAGGTGACGGAAAGCTGTTGAAGAATGTGGAAAC
The DNA here is from genome assembly GCA_023512835.1 of Taxillus chinensis. Taxonomy (NCBI): domain Eukaryota; kingdom Viridiplantae; phylum Streptophyta; class Magnoliopsida; order Santalales; family Loranthaceae; genus Taxillus; species Taxillus chinensis. The sequence continues at coordinate 24,880,343 of CM042091.1, forward strand.
TTATGAAGGTGGGTCAGTGACCTTTGGAAATGAAGGTTCATTAAAAATTATTGGAGTTGGTAAGGCAGCTATTGGTGAGAGTGAACTGAGGTCAGATGAAGTCTTATTAGTGGAAGGGCTGAAACACAACTTGCTAAGTGTTTCACAGCTTTGCAAAGATGGAAATCAAGTTATATTTAGAAAAAATGGATGCATTGTAAGATCCTTAAGAGATAAAACAACTCTTTCTAAAGGAGAGAAGACCACAGGTAACTTGTTCGTTGTTGGAAGCAATCAAACATGCTTCATGGGTTCAAAAGAAGAGAGCATGCTGTGGCATAGGAGATTTGGTCATCTTGGACAGAAGAGCATGAATAAAGTGACAAGAGAAGGTGCTGTGAGACATGTTCCTTTGTTGAAAAGAGATAGAAGCTCGACTTGTAGCACATGTCAAAAGGGCAAGATGGTGAATCTCAGCCACAAAGGAGTGGAAATTCAGACTTCCAAGCCACTAGAGTTGGTGCATTCAGACATTTGTGGACCTATCAGACCACAAACATTGAGAGGAGATAAGTACTTCATTACATTTATTGATGATTTCACTAGACTAACAAATGTGATGTTTATGAAGCATAAGTCTGAGGCTCTACAGAGATTCAAAAGGTTTAAGAGGATGTTCGAGAATGAATGTGGTCAGACTATCAAGAGGTTCAGAACAGACAATGGGAGAGAATACACAAGTGGAGGATTTGAAGACTATCTTGATAAGCATGGAATCAGACATGAATACAGTGCTCCCTATACCCCACAACAAAATGGAGTAGCTGAAAGGAAAAATAGAAGCTTGGTAGAGATGGCTAGAACCATGGTAGCTGAGCATAGAACACCAAAATATTTTTGGAGAGAAGCTATTGCAACAGCTACACACATTCAGAATAGGTGTCTGCTAAGGTCTAGATCAGACATGACACCATATGAGATGTGGTTCAAGAGAAGACCAAGTGTGAAGTATTTTAAGGTGTTTGGTAGCCCATGTCTAATCAAAGTCAAAGGGAAAAACCTTGGTAAATTTGATGAGAAAGTTGATGAAGGCATTTTCCTTGGGTATTTATCAAATGGTAAAGGCTATAGATGCTACAACAAGAATCTTAATAAAATGGTTGATGCTTATGATGTGAAGGTGATTGAAGATGATTCAACACCAAAAAATCAGCAGAATGTTTCTGATTGTGAGCTGAATATTGATGACAGTGAAGCTCAAGGTCAGAGTCAAGAAGATGAAGAAGGAAGAGCTCAGTGTCACGACCCGAGCAGCGTGGTGCTGGCGGGACGTTTCTTAGTGGCACGATTCAGGAATGTATTCGTGCTACGTAAAGGAGAGGGGTTGGTTGAAAGCGTAGATGGTGTGCAGCGGAAGGTTCCAGGCAGTTCGTGGAGGAAAACGGATGGAACCCCTTCGGAGTTCAGACGTGCCGACCCGGTTGAATGCGGGGAGCACGCCACTAGTCGAGGACTTGACGTTGAAGAAGGGATTTGGCCATCCTTACACAAACTGGTCGGGAATTGGAGCCGTTCTCTTGATGAGCCCAGTGGCAGGGCGAAACTAGTCTATGTGCGCTTCAACCCTTAAAGGCTAAACTTAGCGGACCATGGATAGAGAAGCTAAGTGCCACAATGGGTTGAGAGGCGCAGGAAACCTGACCCCGTGACAAGTGGTATTAGAGCCGAACCGGCCTGTATCCTGAAGACTCGCCAAGCACTCTCGCGAGTAGCGTGATCCCAAGGTGGGAGCTCACAGAGGTGAGTCGACCGATAGTGTCTTGCACGCCTTGCGTCCATAGAGTTGGAGTATCCTAGAGTGTGATACAGAGCTGGGCAAGGGAGTACGAAGGAGCGCGTCGGAGCGATCTTGAAAGCCTCCTATCCTTTGGACATTGGGCGAGTGGGCGAGCATCTTGGTAAAGGTGTTACAACCTGCGGGGAAGCGATGTCCAAGCTGTTGACATTGGGCGAGTGGGAGGGCGTCGAGGTAACGATGTCATCGCCTGTGGGGAAGCGATGTCGACAAGCGCAACGAGGACGTTGCGAGGATTGGGTGGAGGAGAATGTCACGACCCGAGCAGCGTGGTGCTGGCGGGACGTTTCTTAGTGGCACGATTCAGGAATGTATTCGTGCTACGTAAAGGAGAGGGGTTGGTTGAAAGCGTAGATGGTGCGCAGCGGAAGGTTCCAGGCAGTTCGTGGAGGAAAACGGATGGAACCCCTTCGGAGTTCAGACGTGCCAACCCGGTTGAATGCGGGGAGCACGCCGCTAGTCGAGGACTTGACGTTGAAGAAGGGATTTGGCCATCCTTACACAAACTGGTCGGGAACTGGAGCCGTTCTCCTGATGAGCCCAGTGGCAGGGCGAAACCAGTCTACGTGCGCTTCAACCCTTAAAGGCTAAACTTAGCGGACCGTGGATAGAGAAGCTAAGTGCCACAATGGGTTGAGAGGCGCAGGAAACTTGACCCCGTGACATCAGGTTGATGAACTTGACTCAGCTTACACAAGTGATGATAAGAGACCTAAGCCACAAAAACTTCATAAAGTGGCTAAGCATGTAGACCAACAGAATTGTAACAGCCCAGCCCACCCGTAGCCCGATATTGTCCACTTTGGGCCTCGCCCGCACGGTTTTGTTTTTGGTAGGCCCTCGGCCCCCAAAAGGCCTCGTGCTAGGAGAGGTTTCCACAGCCACCTAAGTAGCCTGCTTCGTTCTCCTCCCCAGCCGATGTGGGACATTACATCCATCCCCCCTCGGAGAGCCCAGCGTCCTCGCTGGCACAGCGACCCGGGCCCTGGCTCTGATACCATCTGTCACGCCCCGGATTTCCGACCCACAGAAACCGGTTAGTGAATCCCCATGCCCGCACCCGAAGGGACAAGGGGTTGGTGAGAACATCGAGAAAGGGACCTTAGCACGGGTGCCGTCCCTAAACCATATCACACATATACTAAAATCTCATTTCAAAGCACAGTACAAACACACATACATACGTGTTCTTTCCCCCACGGGGTTACCACATAGTGTTTTTTTTTTTACAATACAACAAAATAAACAAACACACACAAGGTCTTCACCTCTGGTGAACCTTCTAGCTCCTGTAAGCACCTGAAACAAATAAAAACAAACACAATAGGAGGGGTGAGCAACCACAGCTCAATAGGGATTATGTTTCCCTGACCCATCCCAACTCATAAACTAGTGTAGGCATGTGCTCGTGTAATGCTACATATACATATATATCACCAACTCAATCATATACACATATTGAAATGAAAGAAAACCTCTCAGGTAATCCCAAACATTGCCTCTCAGGCACACAGTACTGCCCCTCGGGCACAGCAGTGCCTCTCAGGCACAATAGCCTCTCAGGCTCTGAACAAATCTCACCTCCCAGGTCCTCAACAATAGCCTCCCATGCTTATCAAGATAGCCTTGCATGCCCACATGACCACTTGAGTTCACAACTCTATCCTTATGTCTTGACCAAGAGAGAAAATTCTCGTAGAAGCTATTTTCTTGAAATAAAAAGTCCCGTCATTGGCTCCTCATAGCATAACTAAGATAATCTGATTTTTGGGGATTTTTCTGAGGGGTCTAACCCCACTTTCCAAAAACTCACCACTACGAACTTTTGAAGATTTCCGGGATTTTACACTAAATCCCATTTTTCACATTTTGAAGGAGTGGGAATTAATTTTTCTAGTATTTTTCTTTGAATCCAAATGGAGGGTATTTTCTTATTTACATTGTAACTTAATACTTGAATGTGGAGAGGCATAAGGTTTACAATGTAAATGGTTCAGTCCAATCAAACTGTATTTCGAATCTGCCAGTGAAACTATATTTTCGAATCTGCCTTCACTATATTTTCGAATCTCTTTTGTCGCCTTGACCCTCTCGACCCTCGAACTACCTTCAAAAACTACCTTCGAAGTACCCATGAACCGCCTTGAAACTCCCTTCGAAGTACCTTCGAACCTTCGAAACGATACTCGAAAACTGCACATTCGACACTCGAAATTACACTACATCGAACCTACCTTCAAACCTTCGAAACTACACATTCGAAATTTTCAATTTCCAGTCGATCTCATCGGCTGTTCTGCTCAGTTCACGATAGTTACTATTCATCATCGTTTTTCACCTGTTTCTCGTCTGGATTCAACCCAGAAACCTCCAGACCTTTCGAAATCTCATAAAACTCGTACCTAATAATATATATTAGGTTTTAAATCACGTCTTACCACTCAAAACACATTATGCATGCAAATAACAAGATTTAACCCAAAATTAGTTTTTCCCCAAAACTTAGGGTTCATCCAAATTCCATGAATTTGGGATTAATTCGCATGGTTTAGCTACTCTAGCAAGTAGAATCAACAAATAAGAGTGAGAATAACGAATCCCTACCTCGACTTTGGCCGATTTGAGCTCCGGATCGTTAATTCCTCTTTCCCCCTTCTCTTTCTCTCTCCTCTTATCTTTCTCTCTCTAGAAAGGCAAGCACGTAAGACACTTTGGGATTTGAGTTCTTCACTGCCCTATTTATACTTTCCCACATTTAATTCATTAAAATATCAAAATTACCCTCACAGGGTCCCGACTCCAAATCGAGCCGAATTACTGTCAAAACTCTTTATTCGACGAATACATCGTCGTACTGATATTCACATCCCTTGATGTACACCTCGCATCTCTATCCGATACAATAGATGAGGGCACCCCATGCAACCTCACGATCTCACTGATATACAGCTGGCTCAAAGCCCCAATAGGATCCCGCTCCCTTATAGCTAGGAAATGCGCTGATTTCGTCAGCTGATCTACAATAACCCAAATCATGTCCTTCCTCCCCGGGGTAGGTGGAACTCTTGTCACGAAATCCATCGTAATGTGATCCCATTTCCACTCTGCCACTGCTAAGGGCTGCAACATACCCGCTGGACGCTGGTGCTCCGCCTTTACCTGTTGGCAGGTAAGGCATGCCGAAACAAACTCTGCCACATCCCTCTTCATCCTAGGCCACCAAAAATGTCTCCGAAGAGAATGGTACATCTTGGTGCCTCCTGGATGAATAGCAACTCTGGACTGATGGAACTCCCTCATCACATCCCTATGAAGAGGAGATGCCACAATCAGACGCCCCTGAAAGGTCAACTCATGCTCAGGACCCTCAGCCCAATCTCCTGCTAGCTCCCCAGCTAAAATCCGTGCACGGAGTGCCTTGCACTCATTATCCCTCAATTGTCCCTCTCGGACTCGCTGATATAACTCAGGCACCACAACAATAGGGCTCAAAACCATTCCTCTCTCAGAGGTACTAGGCTAGAGCTGCAATATAGCCAACTACTCCATCAGTTTCCACTCTCTCATAGCCACCTCGGCCTTGCTCTTCCTACTCAGAGCATCTGCCACCACATTCCCCTTACCAGGGGTATACGCAAAGGTAAAATCAAACGTCTGTAGATACTCTATCCATCGACGCTGTCTTAGGTTCAAATCCTTCTGGGTAAAGATATACTGAAGACTCCGATTGTCTGTATACACCACAAACCTGTCCCCCAAAAGATAATGTTGCCAACTCTTTAAGGCAACGATCACCGCCGCCAACTCTAAATCATGCGTGGGGTAGTTCAATTCATGAGGTTTCAACTACCTCGAACCATACGCAATCACATTGCGCTCTTGCATCAGCACACACCCTAGGCCTAGGCTGGACGCATCACAATATACCTCATAAGGCACCCCCTCTCGTGGTAACCTCAACACTGGCGCGGTGATCAATCGGGCTTTCAAAGTCTCAAAAGCCTGCTGGCACTTTTCAGTCCACTCAAATTTGACCCCCTTCCAAGTCAATGTTGTCAAAGGTGCTGACAAACGGGAGAACCCCTCCACAAAGCTCCGATAATACTCTGCCAAGCCCAAAAAGCTCCTAATCTCAAACACATTCACTGGCCTCCTCCACGATGACACTGCCTCAATCTTAGCTGGGTCCACTCGGACTCCTCCAGCTGATACCACATGGCCAAGGAAATGCACTTCCTGTATCCAAAAGTCACACTTACTGAACTTGGCATACAGCTGATGCTCCCTCAATGTCTGCAAAGCTATAGCCAAATGTTCCTCATGCTCCAATCTGGTCTTGGAGTACACAAGGATGTCATCAATGAATACCACCACAAAGGAATCCAAGTAAGGAGCAAACACCTGGTTCATTAACTGCATAAATACCGCAGGTGCATTAGTGAGCACAAAAGGCATCACCAGCCACTCATAATGCCCATATTGACAGCGAAAAGCAGTCTTGGGGATATCCTCCTTTCTGACTCTCAACTGATGATATCCTGATCTCAAATCTATCTTTGAAAACCACTGAGCCCCACTCAACTGATCAAACAAATCCTCTATTCGAGGCAATGGGTATTTGTTCTTTACCGTTACTTGGTTTAGTTTTTGTAATCAATGCACAACCGCAGCGTCCCATCTTGCTTTCTTGGCAAAAAATCTTGGAGCACCCCAAGGCGAAGTACTCGGTCGAATAAATCTCTTGCCCTCCAGTTCCTCTAGTTGTTTCTGCAGCTCTCTTAACTCTGCAGGCCCCATCCGATAGGCCACCTGTGAGATAGGCCCTACCCCCGGTAGCAACTCAATGCAAAACTCTATACCCCTCTCAGGTGGTAGACTCCACAACTCCTCTAGAAACACATCCTGGAACTGGTCCACGACCACTGGCCATACTCTCTTCTCTACATTCCCCTCGGCAAATGTGAGTGCTTCCAATCTATGAGTAATGGAGCCCCACTGCTCCACCATCGGTCCAGCTCGACTCACCTCACGATCCCATTCACCCAACAAGGTGCAAGGAAGCCCTGTCGGTGACACAAAAGATACCCGCCGTCTATAACAATCAATAGTAGCTTGGAAGGTTCTCAACCAATCCATGCCCAAAATCAAATCAAATGCCCTCAAAGGCATGACATATAAGTCAAATGACAACTCTACATCACCCACGGTGAGAATACACTAGCGACTCACCTGTCGCACCTCGTAGATACCACCCACTGGTGATTCAATAGACAGTGGCCTCTCAACTGCACCACTTTCTAAGCCAAGGCTATTCACTACAGATTCAGCAACAAAGGAACACGATGCACCCATATCAAATAAAACAGATACAAGTGTGCGAGAAATTAAAATCGTACCTCGTACAACTGAAGGTCCTGCCCCGCCCTCGATAGTTGAGGATGGAACCTCTGCCTCCTCCTGCGGTGTCGTGGTCAAGGCAAACACTCTGCCCTGAGCTGCACTACTAGTAGCCTCACTCCTCTGTCCTCTCTCCTTTGTACGGATCCCACTCTGGACCCCTCCACCTCCATGTGGCTGCCTCTCTGGCCTCCCCTGAGGTCTAGACTGACTAGAACCTACCTGACCGCCCTGCCACTGACGGGCTGGTCTCTCCCCTAGAGCTCTAAACTGGGTGTCACCTCGGACACTCTGTGCTACCCCTCCAGCACCACTCGTACTACCTCTGCTTAAGTGCCCCTCTCACCCACAAGTGCGGCATGTCAAATGTCTCCGGGGACTCTCCCGTTTCCAATGTCCTGGATCCCCACAACACAAACAACCTCCTGGTGGACCACCCGTCGAATCCCCCTGTCTCCCACTAAGGTGGGACCTCGCTGGCACCACTGGAGCCTGACCCCTCTCTCTAGAGCTGCTCCCAAACTCTATCTTGGGCCTCCTGGAATCAGATCCACTCTGGAGATGTCGTCCCTGATGGGCCTGTATCCCCTCGTCAAGACCCCTCTCAACAATACAGGCCGTCTCCACTGTCTCTGAATATGTCCTCAGACGGAATGCCTCAACTCTCTATTTGAGGGCAGGCCTCAAACCCAAGGTAAACTTATGGGCCTTTAAGTCATCCTGGCCCACAGTCTCTGGAGCAAACCTACTCAGGTTCCTAAACTCCCGCTCATACTCTGACACTGTCCTCGACCCCTGCCTCAGACCAGAAAACTCTTCCCTCTTCTGCCACCTCACGGACTCGGGGAAGAACCGATCATGAAATAATCGAAGGAACTCATCCCACAAGATCATCTCCGCACATCACGGCTCCCACGAACACTAAGCCACCACTCCAGGGCTTCACACTCCAAATGTCTCACTGCCAATCTCACCTTATCCTCCTCCCGCGGTATGAGAAAGGAGAATAGGTGCTCAATATGCCTCAGCCAGTGCTCTGCAGCCACTGGATCACCCCCTCCCAGGAATTTACTCGGTTGTTCCTTTCAGAACCTCGTGACCACATCCTCATCAACATGTCAGGTCTTCACTGCCTTGCGTGGAACCCTATCCTCACGCTGGGACTCCTCTCTGGGTGGTGGTGGAACCACTTGCTGTGCCACTAACTCACGGCGCACCGCTTCCCGAACCTCGTCCCCCATACTTTCCCTCAATGCCCCCACTTGGGCCACAAGCTGTGCCAACAACTCATTTCCCCCAACGGACTGCCCCGCATCCTGTCCCACATGGGTGAAAGACTCATCACCAATTACCTCAGACGCACGCAACACTCTCCTCGGAGGCATTTTCACTACACAAAGAAATAAAGGTTCAATCTCTAGTCCATCCCCATCACATGGGTCAATCACACATATGGCACATATATAAGCTGTCACAGTCACACATGTCTATACTGTGACACAGTTATTCATATCATCACATATAGCACATCAAATCAGTTTCACATTCTCAATGCAAACTAGTGCCTATCCATGTATGCACACCTATACAATAACTGATTACCCTCAGTACACCTCAGAGGCTCATACAGGATCGTGTTGATCAGGCACGTCCCTCTATGCCCCTCAAAAGGACTTAAGAGTAATCAATCACCCCACTACCCTAGGCCAACTAGACCATGCTCTGATACCATTTGTAACAGCCCAGCCCACCCGTAGCCTAATATTGTCCGCTTTGGGCCTCGCCCGCACGGTTTTGTTTTTGGTAGGCCCTTGGCCCCCAAAAGGCCTCGTGCTAGGAGAGGTTTCCACAGCCACCTAAGTAGCCTGCTTCGTTCTTCTCCCCAGCCAATGTGGGACATTACAAGAATATCATTGGTGATAAAGGAGAAGCTGTTCAAACTAGGAGGACTTTGAGGTCATTAGCTCATGTTGCCTTGTTCTCCCAAGTAGAACCATGAAAGGTTGATGAAGCTCTAAATCACAAGGAGTGGATCAAAGCAATAAATGAAGAGCTTGATCAGATTGAGAAGAATAACACATGGGAGCTGGTTCCAAGGCCAAAGGACAAGAATGTGATAGGCACAAAATGGGTGTTTAGAAACAAGAAGAATGAAAAAGGTGAAATAACCAGAAACAAAGCAAGACTAGTTTGCAAAGGGTATGCAAAAGTGGAAGGAGTAGATTTTGAAGAAACATTTGCTCCAGTTGCCAGAATGGAAGCCATCAGAATTCTCTTAGCAGTTGCAGCTCATAAAAAATACAAAGTCCACCAAATGGATGTAAAATCAACATTCTTAAATGGAGACTTGGAAAAGGAGGTCTACATTGAGCAACCAGATGGATTTTTGCTTGACAAGGATGGCTCAAGTGTGTGCAGGCTGAAGAAGGCCCTTTATGGTCTAAAACAAGCACCAAGAGCTTGGTATGCCAAGCTGGATAGTTGCTTGAAGGAGATGAATTTTAGCAAAGGCCAAGTGGATTGTAAAGACTCGTATTTTGGTAGTTTTGAGAGATAGCCATTCTATGGGAATATAACTATCTGGACGATATTGTAGTCGTCGATGTGAGTATTTTGACTGTACTAGGCCCGATTCCGAGTCGGGGTCCCGTTTGACCCGATTGGCGACTTTTCGGGGTTTATTGGTTGACTTTGCGTTTGGGTGGTCTTTTGGGTGTAATAATATCTGTTTAGTGTTATGCTCGTCATTTCGAGCGTTTTGACAGTAATATGACTCAATTTGGAGTTCGTGACCTCGGGAGGTCAATTATTGCGTTCGGGTCAATTTTTGCTGGGAGGCCAATTATTGGCAACAGTATATATATAATTAAGAACTGCCTTATCTCTTTAATTGCCAATTATTGGTGCGTGCGTGTTTAAGCAAGAGAGAGAAAGAGAGAAGGTGAAGAGCTTCACTTGGCGATTTTGGGCGATTGGAGCTCGTGGATCGCAAATAATCTTCCAGGTAGGTGTCCTTGAACCTCTTATCTCAATTCTGTCTTGGAATATGTGTGAATTTATCATGATTTATGAATTTGAGCATGAACCCTAAGTTTTGGGGTTAGATCTGATGATTTAGCATAAAATCTATGGTTAAGAACTGATTTATATCAGTTTGGGTACGTAAGTTGGTACTCTGTTTAGTAAAACGCATGTTTGTGAGTGCCTGGGGGGTTGCTGGGTTGATTCCAGACGAAAACCAGGCCAAAAACAATGATGAACAGTACCTTGGGCGAACTGTAAGGTCGAAGTTCGTAGCCAGCAACTATGGAGTCAGCAGCTTTGTAGTCAGCAACTGTGGAGTCAGTAGCTTCAGTAGTCCGGAGCAGTTAGTCCAGATCAGTAGTCCGGAGGAGTTAGTCCGGATCAGTAGTCCGGAGGAGTTAGTCCAGATCAGTAGTCCGGAGGAGTTAGTCCAGATCAGTAGTCCGGAGTAGTTAGTCCGGATCAGTAGTCCGGGTGATGATAGTTAGCATCGCTCCTGATCAATGTTTCCGTAGCATCCATTCCTGAGTAGTGTTCCCTAGTGATGATGTGCAAGGTGCAACTGCACTGCACTGGACATTTACATTGTAAGCCATCAAAGTATTATACTTAAGTTACAATGTAAATAACGAAATACCCCCCATTTGGATTCAAAGAAAAATACTAGAAAAATTAATTCCCACTCTTTCAAAATGTGAAAATTGGGTTTTAATGTAAAATCTCAGAAAAACCCAAAAGTTCGTAGTGGTGAATTTTTGGAAAGTGGGGTTAGACATCTTAGAAAAATCCCCAAAAATCAGATTATCTTATTTATGATATGGGAACCCAATGCCGGGACTTTTGATTTCAAGAAAATAGCTACTATGGGTACTTCCTTCATAAATCAAGGATTGGGGTTTTACTTGTGAAGACTGGCTACAGTTCCAAAGGAAATGTTGAGAATGACATGCCATACTCATGTTAGTATGTTGGTGTGAGGTATTGGGGCATGGACTCGGTGACTTGTTTGGGTTCTCACCATGATGCACCGATGGTGCGATGTGGTTGACGGGGCAGGCATATGCGCCGATGGCAAGCCGGTGTGGCGACTGTGTCCGGGCATATAGCGCTGTGGTAGGGCTGAGTGCCCTGAGTTGGGATCCTGTTGAGGATCATGGACAAGCTGTCCTGTGTGGGCAGGCTAGGTCCTGATGTTTGTTTGCAGGCTGAGACCTGATGATTGTGCACACTACACAGTGCACGAGTACACAGAGCATGTAGTATAGACTTGTATGTCTGCATGATGTGGAGTGTTGGGGTCACCTACTGAGCTTGTCGCTCACCCATACTTGTTGTTTACCTTTTTCAGGTGTGACCCGAAACTAGTGGAGGACTTTCTTCCAGGAGCACGTGCCCACTACTCTGATGTATGATACAGTACCGTATTCTGTATTGTGTATTGTATTATGTTTGTATCCCGGACATGAGTCCGTGGATAGTTGTATTTGCATACTGTTTGTGATGTGATATCTGTATGACTGTTTGACTTATTGTATGCATGATGATGTATGGGAAAGTACAGGATTACCCTTGATGTATGACTGTACAGGGTTGCATATTTGAGACAGCACCCGTGGTGTAGTCTCTATTGGTGCTAGTCACCAACCCCTTGACCTTTCGGGTGCAGGCAAGGGGAAGTCATGTTCCTGGTTCTGGGTTTTCTTGGAATTCGGGGGCGTGACATGGATAGCAACTTATATGTTAGAAACAAGCATGGTAAACATTTAATGGTGATTGTTTATGTTGATGACATAATTTTTGCAGGAAATGATGATGCCCTATGCAAAAAGTTTTCTGATCAAATGAAGAGAAGGTTTGAGATGTCAATGCTGGGAGAGTTGAATTTCTTTTTGGGACTCCAAATCACTCAAAGCAAGGACTCAATCTTTCTATCCCAAGAGAAGTATGCAAAGGATCTCATCAAGAGATTTAGAATGGAAGAAGCCAGAGAAGTGACTACACCCATAGTCACAGGATCAAAAGTATCAAAAGATGAAAAAGGAAAATCAGTAAATCAAAAAGAGTTTAGAAGACTTATTAGAAGTTTTCTATATCTGACAGCTTCAAGACCAGACATTGTCTATGTGTTTACCTTATGTGCTCGGTATCAAAGTGATCCTAAGGAGTCACACATGTTAGCTGCAAAGAGGATATTGAGATATGTCAAGGGAACCTTGAACTATGGACTATATTATGGCATACAGGACAGTCTTGAACTCTATGGCTTTATAGATGCTGATAGGGCAGGAGATGTAGATGATAGAAGATCTACTTCAGGAGGTGCTTTCTTTCTAGGCACTAAGTGTGTGGCATGGCATAGTAAGAAACAGAACTCAGTGACCCTCAGTACCACTGAAGCTGAGTACATAGCAGCAACCCAGGCTACAACACAAATGATTTGGATGAAGACACAACTTACTGATTTGGATGTCAATGTCAAGTTACCATTGAATCTTGGGTATGATAATCAGAGTGCTATACAACTGACGAAGAATCCAGTTCAACATTCAAGATCAAAACATATCGACATTAGATATCATTTTATTGAGGAGAGAGTTGAAGAAGGTCATCTCAAGCTTGAATATATTCCTACTAAGGACCAGTTAGCTAATATTTTTACAAAACCATTATCTACGACAACTTTTCACACTTTGCGGTTGAAATTGGGTGTTCAACCACTGCCTTCTCACCATTAAGGTATATGCAAAATACTTCTCCTCTATGCTTCATATTTATGGGATTCATCTTTGGATTTGGTTGTCAAAGGGGGAGAATATTATTATACAGCCAAAGGGGAAGAGTTAAAAGATACAAGGGAAGAGTTTTTATTAGAAGGGGAGAGCAGTGTTAAAATTAGAAAATTAGAATGGGTGTGTGATTATAAGGCCAAGGGGGAGAGTTCTTGCATTCATGATGAGATATGTTGGCATCAAGTGTTATGAAAAAATATGAACTACTTGTGTTGGATTACTTCGTAGGGCAATCTTTTAAAGTAAACGCGTAGAAGGTGTCCATACTTGTAAATTCATAGAGACAGTTAGTGTGTTTCCCAAGATGAGAGATGAGAGTGTTGCCAACAAAATCCAAAGGGGGAGATTGAAGATCCAAAAATACTAAAAGCACTTTTGTGAGATGTTGGATTTGTTGTCAACCATAGATGTCAACATTAGATTGAAGAGCTATCTGAAAAAGGAGTATGTTTAGAATTGAAGCAGCTGTGCAGTTTTAGCAGCTATGCAGTTTTTCAGTTCCAACTTTGAAAAATCATATCTCACTCGTTACAGCTCCGATTGGCTTATAATTGGTGCCATTTTGTAGCTATTTGAGTTAGCTATCTAGTAAAAATAATATGGAAAAATATTGAGCTCATAAAGACAGTAAAAAGTGTTGCACTGCACAATAAGGTCTAGTGCACGGATTGGGAACAGTGCATCAACTTCAAAACATCATATCTTTCTCTACCGACCTCGGATTGGCTTATAATTGGTACCGTTTTGTATCTATTTGAGTTATCTATCTAGGAAAAATAATATGAAAAACTATTGAGCTCTGATAGCCAGTAAAAAGTGCTGCACGGTACAATAAGGTCTAATGCACGGATTTAGAAAAGTGCATCAACTTCAAAAAATCATATCTTTCTCTATTGACCTCGGATTGGCTTATAATTGGTACCATTTTGTAGCTATTTGAGTTGGATATCCAGTAAAAATAAGTTTGGGGTGATTTGAATGTTTAAAGGCCTCGAAAAGTATTGTCACGTGCACAAAGGTGTTTATCACGTGCAGAATTTCTGTCACGTGCAAAATGTTTTTGAACCTGGTGACAGCTATCATCATTCTAAGCAACTTTATTTCTTGTTCTAAACATGTTTGAGGTCTCTAAGGTCATGTTTTAGATCATCAAAGGTGCTAAAACTGCCAGTTTTGGAAAATGAATAGCCCAGATTAATTCTCTGATAGGTTGATGTGATCAATGGCTTGGATTAATTCATTTAATGCAATGGATGGTTAGGATTGGTTGTATGGCATTATGGATGGATCAATGGCTGAGAAATATGTTGGAAGAGATCAACGGTCCATAGTTGGCTGCTGCATTAGGGCAACCTAAATCCTGTAAATTAGATCCAACGGCTGAGGCTTGTTGGCTGATGCAATCAAGGGCTGAGGTGTGGCTGCTGTGCTAGGGTTATGTGCAACCCTATATGTGTGTTTTTAAAAAAAAAAAAAGAAGTGTGTGAGCTGAATTTTTGAGGCAGTACTTGATTCTATACTTAAAGAACTTCCAATTCAAAGCTACTGCTATGATTCAAAGTATAAGCTGCTCAAGAGAAGTTTTGTGCATCTGAAGAAGATCATTACAGTTGTTGGAGTTTACCTGAGTATCTTCTTCCTACCTCCTTCAGATAATTTGTTCTGAAGAATCCTTATTTTTGATACTGTAATTTGTTGGTGATTGTGTTGAGGCATTCTCGCTTATCTCGTATGCCAGTAGGGGGATTAAAGGAAGAATAGATCCTTTCCCTACCTCTAGTGTATTGGTATTCAAGCATTAGTGAAATCCGTGTGGTGTGGATGATACCCATCACACCAAGGATGTAGCCTCTCCACATTGGAAGGTGAACCTTGTACATGCTGGTGTTCTTTGTGGTTTTTGTTTGTGCTTTATGTTGGTGAGGTATTCTGAAATCTGATAAAGAACATATAAGTGAGAAGAAGTGTTTAATTGGATTTAACCTTAACCGGTTGCGAGGGTTGAATTAATATTCATAAAAGTTTTTATAGAACCACTGATTCACCCCCCCCCCCCTCTCAGTGGTGCTCGATCTTGTGGGAACTTCACTTGTAGATCCACAGGGTCGAAGATTCGAAGACCCAAGGTGTAATCAAGTGAAGAGCAGCATCTTAGATATCCTTTACTTCAAGGTGCGCGTCAGAATATCAGAGAATACAAGAAAGGTATCTAGAGCAATACAAAAAGACGACGTAGAGTAGTTCGCAGGATATACACAGAGGGAGAGAGAGGAACATTGAAAGCAAGATAACTGTGAGTTAATCTAACTTTGTTCCTCATACATTCCATGAACAGATTGTAAGTTTGGCAAAGGAGTGGTTGAAGGTCAAGTAATGCAAATGATTGAATACGCAGGAGCAGATTACGGTAGACAGTTCGTCACAGTTAATGAATACTGGAGTAATACTTTTTTTTGTATTTGCATTTAAGAGAAAAGAGAGTTGATCCTATTGTAACAAGGGTTAGGCCCTATTCTATTGAAAGCATATAGTGGATTAGACTCGGTGTAGGTATACCCTCACCACCATGGAGTAGATCACATTGATCGAACTACGTAAACCATGTGTCTTTGTCTTTTACTTCCCATACATACCTGCTGTTAATCTGATATTGCATAAGACATTGAAATACCACCCAAAGAATAACCACATCTGTAAAATACCTCTAAGTATCATACTACTCTTAAAACTTGTAAAGACTAGTATTCGGGTAGTTTTGAGAGATAGTCATTCTATGGGAATGTAACTATCTGGACGGTAACGTAGTCGTCGATGTGAGCATTTTGACTATACTTGGGCCCGATTCCGAGTCGGGGCCCCATTTGACCCAATTGTTGACTTTTCGGGGTTTATTGGTTGACTTTGCGTTTGGGCGGTCATTTGGGTGTAATAATATTTGTTTAGTGTTGTGCTCGTCATTTCGAGCGTTTTGACTGTAGTTTGACTCAATTTGGAGTCCGAGGCCTTGAAGGTCAATTATTGACTAGGTCAATGGTTGACTAGGTCAGTTGCAGAAAAAAAAAAAAGAGGAAGCTTTCACTTTACGTTTCACATTTATGCGTTGAGAGAGAGAGCTTGAGAGAGAGCTTGGAGGCTTTGGCGATTTGGGGCGATTTGTGTTCGTGGAGCTCAAAGATTCACTTCAAGTAGGTGTCCTTGAACTTCTTATCTTGATTCTATGCTTGGTATGCATGAATTTATCATGATTTATGAAATTGAGCATGAACCCTAGAATTTGGGTAAAACCAATTTTGGGTTAGATCTAATGGTTTAGCATAAGATTTGTGGTTAAGAACTATTTTATATCATTGTGGATATATGTTTCTGTGATTTTGGGATTATTAATTAATTGTGTTTTTCATGAGGGTTGATAAGTCAACCATGGAAATTTGGGTTTAGATCTAGATTTCTAGAAATCTAGAATTTAATGCGTGTTTCTGTTGTTTCCGTGCGATTTAGAGGCGTTCTGGATGCATTTTAAGGTAAATATCGCAGTCTGTTGCGTAAAATGCGTGTTTATGCGTGTCTGGGGGTTGCTGGGTTGATTCCAGACGAAGAACAGGCAAAAACGATGATGAACAGTACCCTAGGCGCGTTACTGGGTCGAACTAACGAAAATCCGAAGTTCTGGGTCGTAGGGTCGTAGTTCGTAGACCCGTAGTTCGTAGGTTCGTAGTTCGTAGTTCTAAGGTTCGAAGGTTCGTAGATTCGTAGACCCGTAGTCCGAAGGTCGAAGTTCGTAGTCGAAGGTCGAAGTTCGTAGCCTCGTAGGTCGAAGATCGAAGACCCGCTTCGAGTCTTCGAGGCGCGCTATGCAGCTACGAGTCACAGCTCCCGCTACGAGTCTCCGAGGCGCGCTGCAGTTCCGCGCTACGAGTCGCAGTCCTGAAGCTACGAGGCAGTGCAACAGCACTGGATTGGACCTATTTACATCGAAACCTATACCCATCTACAGATTTAAGTACTATAGTTAAGTTACTATGTAATTAACGAAATACCTCCCATTTGGATTCAAAGAAAAATATTAGAAAAATTAATTCCCACTCTTTCAAAATGTGAAAATTGGGTTTTAGTGTAAAATCTCGGAAAAATCCAAAAGTTCGTAGTGGTGAATTTTTGGAAAGTGGGGTTAGACATCTCAGAAAAATCTCCAAAAATCAGATTATCTTAGTTATGCTATGGGAACCCAATGCCGGGACTTTTGATTTCAAGAAAATAGCTGCTATGGGTACTTCTTTCATAAATCAAGGATTGAGGATTTACTTGTGAAGACTGGCTACAGTTCTAAAGGAAAGGTTGAGAATGACATGCCATACTAATGTTAGTATGTTGGTGTGAGGTATTGGGGCATGGACTTCATGACTTATTTGGGTTCTCACCGTGTTGCACCGATGGTGCTATGTGGTTGACGTGGCAGACATATGCACCGATGGCAGGCCTGTGTGGTGACTGTGGCCGGACATATTGCGCTGTGGACAGGCTAAGGCCTGAGTTGAGCCGTTGAGCTCGTGGAGCTAGGGCTGAGTGCCCTGAGCTGGGATCCCATGGAGGATCATGGACAAGTTGTCCTGTGTGAACAGGATGAGTCCTGATGTCTGTTTGCAGGCTGAGTCCTGATGATTGTGCACACTACACGGTGCACGAGTACACTGAGCATATAGTATAGACTTATATGTGTTGCATGATGTGGAGTTTTGGGGTCACCTACTGAGCTTGTCGCTCACCCCTACTTGTTGTTTACCCCTTTTCAGGTGTGACCCGAGACTAGTGGAGGACTTTCTTCCAGGAGGACGTGCCCACTACTCTGATGTATGATACAGTACTATATTCTGTATTTTATTATGTGTTGTATCCCGGACATGGGTCCGTGGACAGATGTATTTGTATACTGTTTGTGATGTGATGTCTGTATGACTGTTTGACTTATTATATGCATGATGATATATGGGAAAGTACAGGATTACCATTGATGTATGACTGTACAGGGTTGCATATTTGAGACAGCACCCGCTGTGTAGTCTCCATTGGTGCTAGTCACCAACCCCCTTGACCTATCGGGTGCGGGCAAGGGGAAGTCATGTACCCAGTTCCGGGTTCCCTGGAATTCGGGGGCATGACAAAACTAAAGAAAATGATTTTAAGTATATAGATTCACCCCCCTCTTTGTATACATACACACATACCCAAACGACCTTGCTTGGATCTTGGGAATATCACCAAATACTATTGGTGGCGACTCTGTTTCTTTTTCATCGCCATTCGGGTAAAGGATAAAAGATCTGTATCCCCAAAAGCGAGTCTCCCCCGGATGAAATCCGGTGATGACATGATACATCTAGTACATTTGTTGTTGGTGAGAAGAGGATTCAAGTCAAAGTGGAGTTTTGTTTGACTACCTTGAATCTTGCTCAATATTCACTTGTTTGATATTTGGTCTTGGTCGATATCTCATTATTCGAGCATCTGCCTTGCTCGATATTTGTTTGCTTAAGCATCTAGTTCTTTGTTATTGCATTGTTCCATATGATCTTGCTCAATATTGTATGATAGCTGCTCGATATGTCTCTTTGTTGAGGAAACCGGGTTATCAATCAAACTTAGGATATTGAGCATATTATCACATTGAGCAATCTGAAGAGGGACAGAGCCAAGATTTCAAATCTGAGGGGGGCAAAAAATTAAAGGGTTAAGGGGCTGATCACTAACAAATCGACGATGCCAATAGAACCGACAGAGGAGGGGTGAAGGCGTTGCGCGTCCACTGAAGAAGAGAGAGGAGTGCGGAGGGCTAGAGGCGCTACTGCTGCCTTACACATATCCTTAGCCCCATTGGAGGACGACGTCAGCGCAATGGCGTCTCTAAGGTCCTGAGGAGAGAGGGTTAACTGGTTGGGGGTCTGGTTGCCTAGGAGAGGGAGAGAGCCAAGAAAAGCGAACATCGCTGCCGCATGGGGGAGGGAGAACGTCGCTACCGCATGGGGGAGGGAGAATGTTGTTGCCGCCTCTGCGTGAGGACTAAGGGTTACCGAATTAGTAAAATGCGTGAGACAGCTTAGCATAGAGAGGCTAAGGGGGACAACTAATTTTAAAAAGTATTTATTAAAAAAATCTATATTATACGTGATAATAACAATTAAGGGAGGGGGGCATCCGTCCCGCGTGCCTTCGTCTTTGACATTGAAAAATGAAAAACTTATTTTTTGTGTGCTAGCAAAAAATAAAATGATGAAATGACTCTGTAATAATATGTATTCGTCTGCAATTAATAAAGCTTTCCAGAACTTATTTTCCCCACAAACGAACATCACCTTTATGCCAATCCTTCCTCGTTACTCCTCCATGCCTGACAGCGCCTCTAGCCTCAATTTTCCATTATTACATTACCACTGGGACCTGTGAAACTGCTTCTCCACACTAGACAACACCCCCAGCCCCAAGGCCTGCGATTGCTCCTCCACGCTAGACATCCCCACCCCCGATCTGCCACTGCTACACCGCGTCTAAAGGCTCCTGCTATTGTAAATTTGTTTTTGGAAAATGATTTGGTAAAGGCGACCTGTTTTGTTTCTTAAGTTTTTTTGGGTGTCAATTGGTAGGTCTGAATCGGTGTGTGTGTGTGAGGATGTAGAGAATTTGTTCAAGAAAATGCCCAAATGAAATTTTTATTGAACACGGTCTTTGGGTTTTATTTTTTAACGGGTTGTTTTTTTAACAAAGCATGTTTTTCTTTTACTTATATACAGCAGGAAAAAAAAACTTCCATTATCCGTGGAAATAATTTCCACAAATCTGTTTTAAATTAAACGTATTTCCACCAAAAAAACTTAGGCTAAAATTAGAAATCTTAATTGAAGGTAATTGAAATTTTTGAAAGATTCTTTTCAATTATATGTAAATGTGACCATTGTTCACAGGGACGGTGCCAATTCAAAAAATTGAAATATTTTTACAGAATGCGTTATCGTATTCTCTATTTTCATTTTTAAATAAGTTCTCCATATATATTTTCTTATTCCTTTTCAAAACAACCAACCAAGCATGTTATACTTTTACAAATAAAACTAGAATATAGCAGCACATATCTATATTGCATATTGCAGGGGGTTTGTCTTTCAGGATGGGACATTCGAACCCCTTTCCTCCTCCGGCCGGTCCTTTGACAATGGACCAGTTTCCTCGGCCTTCTTGTACACGTATTTGTGGGCTGCCCACAAAAACGCGCCGAAGTTCAACGCGCTCAGCCCGGCCAGAAGCCCGAAGAACCGGTCGAGCCTCGCGCGGTTGAGGTTGTTGGCGAGCCATTTTTTCCTCCCGTCCCTCCCCGTCGCCGCTTGCACGATGGAAATGACAGCGCTGCTCAAGAAGTTTCCGACACCGATGGTGCTGATGTAGGCTGCCGCGCCCATGCTCCGCATCTCCTCCGGCACCTGGTCGTAGAACAGCTCCTGCATCCCGACCACCGTGAGCGCCTCGGACAGCCCCACCAGCAGGTATTGCGGGACAAGCCACCACGCAGCCATGGGAAGCACAACTCGCGGCGCGTCGAGTAGACCATGATCACGCGCCACCGCCACTCTTTTGGACTCGACCAGGGAGCACACAGCCATGTTAAGGGTGGAGACGAACAGGCCGGCGCCCATGCGCTGAAGCATGGTGATGCCGGCCGGGTGGCCTGTGGCGGAGCGTGCGAAGGGGACTAGGAAGCGGTCGTAGACGGGGACGACGAGGAGAATGGAAAGTCCAGTGAGGACTTGGAAGGAAGCTGGGGGAACTTGGAAGTGGGGGCCGAGTGAGCGGCGGAGGGTGGCGCATTGCTTGGTGAAGAAGGTGCTCATTTGGGCGGTGGTGATGGTGAACATGAAGCAGCATAGCCATATAGGGACGAGACGGAGGACCAGCTTCACCTCCTCTACTTGTTTCTGCGAGCAGAGCCGCCACGGGTTTCTGGTTTTTTGCTGGCGGTCGGCATCGTCCACCACCGCCGCCTGGTCTAAGAAACTGCGCATTAATTACGCTGACACAATTAGCCGTGCACAGTACACTGATGACAATTAATTAAACCAGAAATAATAATAAGTTTTAGCTGAATCACAATCCAACCACAGATAATTAAAAAACGTTTTCGCATGATTCTGACTAAAGGCAGTTTATTATTCCAAAAATGTGTCCTTATACCATAGGACACTTGATCAGGTGCCAGATTTTTTAACATAAAAAAATTGCCCACAGATATAATCCACACGTGATAAGAGCAGGAGTGGTTGCTCATGCTGTGGCGGCATAAAATTATTAAAAGATTTAGATTTTAGATTGACTGTATGTACACGGAATTAACAAAGCAATTTATAAAATATGTATTCATGGTCCGATCATTTTTTAAATGACGGGTGTAATCTTTCTAGAAACAAAGAAAATACCTAAGGTGCCTATAGTGAATATTATTATGCATCATTATTATGTATTTTTTTATTATAATTTATGATATATTGAATAAATTATACTCATTATTATAATAAAGTTTATTGCAAAAGATTATTAAATCATAGTATTAATTATAGTCAACTAATTACTAAAACTTTTGCCAAAGAAAACAGATTTAGTATAGGTATTTCCTGTTACGTGTTTCTGCGAGACTTCCAATTACACATGTAAGTGAAAGAGGTTTGTTTTTTTTTTTTGAAAAAAAAGTTTAACATAACTTACAAACTTATAAAATTTCAAAATTTGCAAAAATTCTACGACCTTCAATTTTGCTGTTTCACCTATTTTATGTTTAAAAATGTGAATATTCCCATTTTCATTATTCCCATATTTTGAATTCCTTATTCAATGACACTGTACTGCCCGTGGAAAAATTTAGCCCAACATGCATCTGTAGTCTCCTGCTACTTACCAAATTTTGAAAGTAATCAATAATTGTACTAATTTTGAATATAGAAAGATGAAGATGTAAAATTGATTATATACTAGTATTTTTTCAACGGCCTTTTAAGAAAAAAATAATTTATTTATAAGCTATGATAGTCTAATTCTAAAATTTCCGAAAATATTTACACAAAATTAGATGCTGAAATTACAAATAAAATTATATTATATAAACTTTTAAAAAATTATCAAGCCATCACATTATATAATTAATAAATATATGATCCAACTTTTATGCTCTAATAGCTTAAAATTAATAAAAATAGATGCGGCAATTAGAGGGCGCTATAAAAAATGTTATGAAGCATGGATAATTAATAATGCATTTTCTTTTATTTATTTTTTATTTTTATTTTTAAAATAAAATAATTATTTTTAAGTACATAAAGTTAAAATTTAAAATAAAAAATAATAAAATATTATTTTTATTATTTAGAACTTAAAAAATAAAAAAATATTAATTTTAATTTAAATTTTTTATATTCAAAAATAACTATTAAATAAGTTTTTTAAAAAACAAAATCAAAACAAATATATCACCGATATTACCATAGCAGTGGCTCGACATCACTAATGCGAGACAGACATGGGCCACCGTCAGGTCATAATCCTTTTGGAGGGACAATGGGTACGATGTTGGCCGTTACATGCGAAAGCAAAAGGTACCGATGACGGTCGAATAGTTTCTTGACGGCAATTGACAATACTAACCCGAATTGATGTTTACGCGCCAAAGCCCAAACTCGTTTCGGGTCCGAACCCGAACCTTCGTCTTCCTGATCAGCGCTCGCCTCTTCGCTCGTGACGATCACTCGCCGCTTCCTCACCGCCGCCACGAACACCTGCGCTACTCGGGTATAAGGGCTCCCCACCGGGCGCCGCCGCCTGTACGTTCCAGCACCCAGCAAAAATACCACCAGGGCCACCGCCACCATCACAGTAGGTATGCCGAACCCGACGCTCCAGCTGACGTAATCCTCTACGTAGATGACGACAAGTATGGCTGACGTGGAGCCAAAAACGATTCCGAGGTACCACCAGTTGAAGAACGAGCTCTTGACCTTCTTCTCCTCCGGCGAGTCCTCCTCGAACTGGTCCGCTGCAAAGGTCTGCACGCACGGCTTGTGACCGCCCTCGCCCACAGATAGGATATAGAGTGCAACGTAGAACACCGCATGTCGGAGCGGCAGTGGAATCACCGACACGGATGAGGTCAACAGAATCATCCCCTGACGAATAAAAATATAACATATAAAAGTGTTCGACAAAAAGAAAAACAGATGACGCATGTTCGAGTCTCACGGAGAGATAAATGAGGGTGGAAATCAGGATAGTAAGGAATTGTCCGAGATATGAATCTGCCACGAAGGCGCCGAGGAGTGGGAAGAGGGCAGAGACACCGATCCAGGTATTGACGTGTTTTGCAGCGACGGCGACCGGCTCACCGAAAACGTTAGTGAGGTAGGTGATGAGGTTGCCGGCGACGCCGTAGTAAGCGAATCGCTCCGCCACTTCCACGGCTGCGTTGGAATTAATAGAAAAAAATATTAATTTATTTATTGGACCTTATTTTTAGGAAACAAAAAAACTATATATGAGAAATCTAGGAAATTACAGATGATGAAGAAGGCAGATTTCCATGCGGCCTTTTTGGTGGTTTTCATGTCTCTACAGGCGGCTAAACTTTCCATTAACTCGTTGAGTGGACTCAGATCATGGGGCATCGGGAGTGACAAAGGTAAGTTACAAATTAAGATTATATAGCTTGTTGGTTCGGGTGCTTGAACACTAATTTCTTATTATTTTTAAAGTGTAATTAGTTTTAAAAATTATGTATTGAAATAAATTTATATTTCTCATAATATTTTAAAATTTATTAGATTTATTATTTTTAAAAATAGTCCTATCTTTCAAAATAATATCATCGTATCATGAAACCTTAAATATACATAATAAAATCAGGTGCTTATGGTGGTCAAGCTCATGTTCTCATTCTACGGTCATGATAAGGACAACATGTCCGTTGTGTTTGAATTGCGTTTCTAGATGGCACATATGTCGACCAGTAGATTTATTTTATAAATATGTAATTACTTTATTCAAAATTTTATTTAAATTAATTAATTATTTTTAGAAAAAAATTCATTTATTTTTTACTTTTAATTTTAATTTTTTTGGGCCTTAATTTAATTTAAGTTTTTTTCCTTTTTTTTCCCTACATTATTATCTACTTGTAGTGATATTCGCCCTATTAGGAGCAGAATCGACCTATTACTATATCTCACACTCATCTAGTCAAAGTGTTAAATTTTAAAATTGTACCATATTCTATGTGTAGGTGTGACGAAGTATCCCATCCTCTAATGGGGTTGGCGAGTGAAGTTCTATCCGCCAGCACCCCCCTACCATTTCTTATTAGTTTTGTTCATATGAACCATTGTAGTTTAAATTAAACTTTTACATCAATTTTGACCTAAAAAATTAACAAAACAGGTTTAATGTACAATAACAAATACCATTCAAAATGTCAAATTTTATAAATAATAATTAAAAAATAATTAGATAATAACATTTGAAATATTATAAAATTATAAATATAAATGATTAAAATTAAGCCGGAACGAGATACCTCGCTACTTATTACAACTCTCTGCCTCTACTTGGATGGGGGATTGTTAGGGGTCCAAATGACCCCTAATTAGTAGTTGTTTTGGGGTATATTTTGATTAGTTTATATATGTTTTCATCCAATTATGCTTAAATTTCTATTTTTGTGCTCTAACAATTGTTTTGTAGTGTTTCCAGAAATCTTACCTTGCTTTGTAGCATTTTATAGTAGTTGCCAGAGATACTGCCAAGTATGAAAGAAGCTGGATAATACTAGAGCATTGCTCAATGCAGAAGTCTCGAACACACATGGGGAAAATTGAGTAGGTGTTGTTAATTTGCAAGTGTACAAAAACGCACGAGTAATACAATGGACAATTAAGTCCAGTTATCAAACCTTAGGGAAGATGATTGAATAGAAATCATATTTTATCCCAAATTGTTCAAATTGATTGTTGTTAGTTTTTTTTTTATTTAAAAGAAGATTACAGAATTCAAATTACAAATACAGTTCTAGAAAATTAAAAATAATTCAATAACTTAATTTGGAGTTTCTAATTTATGGAGAGTAAATTGGAGTTAGGACTTCATTTGATGCATTTTTTCTAATAATAACATATTCTGCTAAATTCATGTTCATGTCTGTTTTCATATATTATCCAATCACGTAATTCATAAACTAGTCTCTTTCAAACACAATAGCTTTGTGTACACCCTAACATGGAGGCAGGTGACTCATTAAGTACTAGATTTTTTAACCTAGCGCTAGCATCACACCACTCTTGATTTTGTAACTTAGGTTTTACACTGTGTTGAGGACCTTGATTAGGATCCAACAACAATCTAGAGAAGGATAACCGAATACCCAAACTTTAGCCCAAGCAATTCAAGTAATTAATTGGAAAATCCAAAAATAAGTATAAACCTCTAATATGAGAGTTTATAATTACCAATAGCCAATAATCTCCATACATAAATTGTCATAGACAAGGGCTATTTATAGGTAAGCTAGTAACTAGGAATTAGAAACCTATTACAATTAAGAAACTAAGGTAAAATACTAAAATACCCTAATACGAATTAAATAAAGGAAAGTAATAAAAAGGAAAGACCTATAATACGATAAGGAAAGTAAATATAATAAGAGTCCTAACAATAGTAGATGTCTTGCGCAACATGACACATGCACGTGACGCACATCACGGGCAGTTCTCATCATTCCCCCTCCCTTCAAAGACACCCTTGTACTCAAAGGAAAGTTTTGGATCATGCTCATCTAACTTGAAAAAGTTATTCCAAGAAGCTTCACGTCAATCTTGACGAACGGGTATTTCGTGAGCGAAACCCAAATGAGGGTTAAGCTACCTACTGTCGTTTAAATCCCTTCTCAATATATTAATTCCCTTAACTAATGCTAAATAGAATAGCGACAAGAAAGGGGTCGATCCCACAGAGATTACCAAGTTATCTAGCTTTAACTCAAATCACCAAATTAATCTTGCTTAAAACAATGTCTTGGCAAAAACGAATTCTTTTTATAACTAAAGATCTAGTTTTTATTTGGTTTTCTGAATAAACAAAGAAAGCAAATTGATTTTAGGATTAAGATGCAAGGATTAAAGGCATCTAGGGTCACAATTTCACCTCCCTATGTTATCTCTACTGGTTCATGGTATTAGGGTTGTCTGATTGAAAACATGCTAAACACAAGCCAAGGACAACAAATGGTCATTGAGGTCCTTTTAAGAGTTGTATGCCAGAATGGCCATCTAAACACACAAACATGCAAAGCCAATAAATCATACTTGCAAAAGGATAATGATCACACCAATTACAAATAAGTTATGAATCTCAATTCGCCCCAGACTAGGGCTAAGAATACCAAGGTGTACATCCAAAGATAGAAATTAAGAACAGATTCATAAAACATGCAAAACTCAATCATCCAAACCCAATATTCATAAACACAGCAAAGCAACAAGGGGGCTACATTGCTCCCCTAGATTAAGAGAACTACTCACGCATGATTACAAGCAAAACCATAGCAGTAAAGCTAAACATCTTCTTCTAATCCAGGTGCGCAATAAGGCTTCAAATCCAGGCTCCAAAATCCGCGACGGCTGCTCTCCTAGGTCAAGGAGCAACCTCCAAGTCGTGAAGCCTCTCTCTCTCTCTCTAAAAACGTGTAGGGGGATCTAGGATAGGTTGCATGGGGCGTGGAGGCTGTATTTATAGAGGTTGGATGGGCTTTGAGGTGTGTACCCTAGCCCATCTATCAAAACGACGTAGTTTTGATAAGTGACACTCCAAACATTAAAATCTCTATCTTCCATCCATAATTTGGACATGGGCCTTTAGGAACAAATGATCAGCATGGAAAAACGATAGGATCGGTCCAAAAATATCTCTGCACACCAATTTGCACGTGATATGGTGAATTCACGTGCACCTCCAAATCATCTCAAACTTCTCCCCAAGCTTCCTTGCATCCTGTAGAGGCCTGAGAAGCAAAAATAGGCTTGCACGTGAAATGGGTGAATTCACGTGCAGCTCCAAATGCTCTGAAATTTCTGTGGTAGGTAGAGGACATCATTCTAAGCAACTTTTGTTCTTGCACGCCAATTGTTTGAAGCCATCTACTATGTCAAAAGTGAGCTCCAAAATCTGCCAAAACAGCTTAAAAACGCATGTATTTGCAAATAGCATCTTCCTAGGGGTTAAAGCAAATATATATGATATATGAAGCAATAAGGCTCTAATCATGCTCTTAAACATCCTAAATAGACACTAGAATAACGGCATAAAATGCACATTATCAAATACACCACACTTGAACCATTGCTTGTCCTCAAGCAAAAACATACAAGCATGCAAAAATAAAATAAACACGCAGTCAAACGGAAGAAAAATAAAATAACAATCAAGGAGAATCATGTTTTCCTAAGCATGCAATTCTATCATGTCACGCCCCGGATTTCCAACCCGAGGAAACCGGTACGTGACTCCCCTTTTACCCACACGGAGGGCAAAGGGGTTAGGATACAAATCAAGAATTTAACATTTTAAACATTCACAACACATTCAAGAAATATAAAGTCCATCAAAGCAGTCCACAAACCAAATCAGTCTTTATTACAAAGTCCTCCTTTCAATCCATCCCCATTGGGGTTACATCAGTTCCCATAAAAAAATAACATAAACAGTAAAGTAAATAAGGTCTTCCACCTTGGGGTCCCACCTAACGCCTGTAGGTTCCTGTAAAGAAAACAACATGGTAGGAGGGGTGAGCAACCACGGCTCAAGAGGATCATGTCTCCCCAACCCATCCCATGCACCTAACATCTACATGCCTCGTGTACAAGTCTTTGTGTCGTGATACAATTATTCCACCAGATATAGTTACAGGCTATAACAGCAAACACAATCATACATGGACTGGTACATAAACACTCCCGGGCTTCCACAGCCACCGGGTTTCAAGAACAGTCCCGGGCTTCCACAGCCACCGGGTTCCACAAAACAGTCCCGGGCTTCCACAGCCACCGGGTTCCACAAAACAGTCCCGGGCTTCCACAGCCACCGGGTTCCACAAAACAGTCCCGGGCTTCCATAGCCACCGGGTGTACAAGCAAACACGCAGCACACAAGGCCATACAGGCATAACATCACACTTAATATACTTAGTCACACGGGAATAACGTCGAACACTTAGCATGCATATATTCACAGGCTCACAAACCCAGCCACACAGCGAGTATTCCAAACACATAATATGCACTAACCACCCAACCTCAGAAATCACACCAAAACGCCACTGAAGGCCAACATTCATATAGGAGATCACACCTATATGAATTTACATATAAATAATATAACAGATATAACTCATATTCTGCCCTAGGACCCTAGGACAGAGGAGGACTTAGGAAGAACAGAATCCCTACCTCAAGTAAAACGCAACAACACAGCAAAGTCCCGATCCCACGTCGAACGCCGTCCACCCACGAGTCACCGACCACCCACGCAAGACGCCCGGCAGCAACCAGGAGCTCTCCTTCCCTCTCTCTCTCTCTCTCTGCGACGGCTGGTGGAGCAACAAACCCTAACCCTAAAAACAGAGGGCTTCTCCTCCTTATATAGACAACACAACATCAAAACGACGTAGTTTTGATTAAGTGAATCCCAGCATCAAAACGACGTAGTTTTGATTACACAAGTTAGCACCTTTCCGCACCCATACAGGCCAAAATACTCAGAATTTCAACATGGTCCTTTGGAGAAAGTTCCTTAGAATGTCAAAACCAAGGGAACCATGCAAAAATAAGCCTGCACGCCAATTTGCACGTGAATTCCCCAATTCACGTGCACCTCCATATGGACTCCAAATGCTCTCAAACTTCACCCCTAGCCTCCTTGCATCAATTAGAAGACAATTACACTTGCACGTGAATTGGACCCATATCACGTGCACCTCACATACATGTCCATTTGGCCTGAAACTTGTGGTAGATAGAGGACACCATTCTAAGCATCTTTCCTTTTGCACGTGAATTCATTGGAGTCCATTTACTAGGTCAAAATCTAGAAAAACTCTACTCAGGAGGCAAAACCGACTAACTCAAGGTACGGGTCCTTACATCCTCTCCCCCCTTAAGACTTTTCGTCCTCGAAAAGAAATGACATAAGAGGAAAACAAACTCAAACTACCCATTTGCCACACGGCGAGCCACAACACCCAAATGGGTCACACACCACACACAAGACAACAAAGACATAACAAGTACCACCATAATCCATAACCACAATAATGCACATAACACCACAATAATGCACATAACACATGTCCGCATGGCACGAATACACATCTCAAGCACATCACAATTAAGCACATGTCTTTAAAAGACAATACAAATACATCAACTAATACAAGAAAACACAACACTATCCCTTGGTCAACGACCACATCCCTTGGCCAATGACCACCTCCCACGCTTAAGATTGTTCGTCCTCGAACAAGTCCGGGTCTTGCTCCCGCATCACGGACTCACGTTCCCATGTCTCCTCCTCAATACCACGGTGTTGCCACAGCACGCGAACCAAAGGAATAGCACGACCACGCAATAGCTTCTCTCGCCGATCTAGGATACGGATAGGGGCCTCAATGACGGACATGTCATCCTCAATGTCCAACGTCCCCCAATCAATCACATGAGTGGGGTCGGGGTGATACTTTCGCAATCGGGACACGTGAAACACGTTGTGCACTCGACTCGGCCGCGGCGGTAACGCTAACCAGGTAGGCCACAGGCCCTACACGATCCCAGAATCTCAAAAGGACCAATAAACCGCGGAGATAGCTTGGAACCTCGCCCAAACCGTCGATGTCCACGACGTGGAGAGACACGAAGGAACACATGATCACCAACGAAAACTCCAAAGGTCGCCGTCGCCGATCCGCATAAGATTTCTGCCGACTCTGAGCGGACAACAAACGCTGACGAATCAACTTGACCTTCTCAGTAGCCTCTTGAACCAACTGTGGCCCCAAGAGAGCTGTCTCCCCCACCTCGGTCCAACACAAAGGTGACCGACACGGCCGTCCGTACAACGCCTCAAAAGGAGCCATCCCAATGGATGCCTGATAAGCGTTGTTGTAGGCAAACTCCACCAAAGGAAGGTGAGTTGCCCACGAACCCCCGAAATCTAACACACAGGCCCGTAACATGTCCTCCAACGTCCGATTCGTCCTCTCGTCCTGGCCGTCAGTCTCAGGGTGAAAGGCTGTACTCAGGTGAAGCTTGGTCCCCATAGCCTCCTGCAAACCTGCCCAAAAACGGGAAGTGAACCTCGAATCCCGGTCTGAGACAACCGATGATGGTACTCCATGCAGTCTCACAATCTCGTTCATGTACAGCTGACTCAAGGTCCCAATAGAGTCCCGCTCGCGAACAGCAAGGAAATGGGCCGACTTTGTGAGTCGATCCACAATCACCCAAATCATATCCTTCCTCCAAGTTGTGGGTGGAAGACCGGTCCACAAAATCCATCGCGATATGGTCCCACTTCCATTCTGCTATGGGCAAGGGGCAGTAACATGCCCGCCGGCCGCGATGCTCAGCCTTCACCTGCTGACACGTGAGGCACCGCGAAACAAAGGCAGCTACATCGCGTTTCATCCCAGGCCACCAAAAATGTCCGCGAAGCGCATGGTACATCTTCGTACCCCCTGGATGTACAGCAACTCTAGACTGGTGAAACTCCCTCATCACCTCATCCCTGAGGGAAGAAGCTACTACCAACCGCCCCTGAAATGTCAACTCATGCTCAGGACCCTCTGTCCAGTCCTCAGATAGCTCACCAGCCTCAATACGGGCACGGAGAACCTCGCACTCAATGTCACCCAGTTGTTCCTCCCGGACGCGCTGGTACAACTCAGGCACTACCACCAAAGGACTCAGGACTGTCCCACCATCACGAACAACAGGCTGCAGCTGCAATGTCGCCAACTGCTCCATCAGCTTCCACTCTCTCACGGCCACCTCAGCTTTCCCTTTTCTGCTCAATGCATCAGCCACAACATTACCCTTGCCCGGGGTATAGGCAAGAGTAAAATCAAAGGTCTGCAAATACTCCACCCATCTCCTTTGCCTCAAATTCAAGTCCTTCTGAGTAAAGATGTCTCGAAGGCTCTTGTGATCCGAGAACACCACAAACTTTTCCCCCAAGAGGTAGTGCTGCCAACTCTTCAGGGCGAAGATAACGCCGCTAACTCAAGGTCATGAGTAGGATAATTCTCGCTCATGAGGCTTCACTGCCTCGACCCATAAGCTACCACACTGTGCTCCCGCATAAGCACACACCCCAAACCAACCCTGGACGCATAACAAGATACCTCATATGGGATATCCTCCCTAGGCAACCTCAACACAGGTGCGGTGGTCAAACGGGTTTTGAGAGTCTCAAACGCCTGCGGCACTTGTCCGTCCACTCAAATTTCACTCCTTTCCTAGTCAACGCCGTCATAGGAGCCGCCAAACGGGAGAACCCCTCTACAAAACGACGATAGTACCCCGCCAAACCAAGAAAACTACGGATCTCAAAAACGTTGGTTGGCCTCGCCCACGATGCCACGGCCTCAATCTTGGCTGGGTCCACCCTAACTCCCTCAGTGACACCACATGGCCAAGAAAGTGAACCTCCTGCAACCAAAACTCACACTTGCTAAACTTAGCAAACAATTCTTGGTCCCTCAAGGTTTGCAACACTTGTTGCCAAGTGCTCCACATGCTCCCTCTTAGTCTTGGAATACACCAAGATATCGTCGATAAACACCACCACGAACGAGTCTAAGTATGGGGCAAAGACTTGGTTCATCAAATGCATGAACACCGCTGGCGCATTAGTGAGCCCGAAAGGCATCACTACCCACTCATAATGCCCATACCGCACCGAAAGCCGTCTTAGGGATGTCCTCCTCCCTAACCCTGAGCTGGTGATACCCCGACCGTAAATCTATTTTGGAAAACCACTGGGCCCCACCCAATTGGTCAAACAGGTCATCTATCCGAGGCAACGGGTACTTGTTCTTCATGTCACTGAATTCGACTTCCCTGTAGTCGATGCAGAGACGTAGTGTACCATCAGCCTTCTTCGCAAAGAGCACCGGAGCACCCCAAGGTGAGGTACTCGGTCTGATATACCCCTGACCCACCAGCTCCTCGATTTGCCTCTGAAGCTCCCTCAACTCAGCTGGCCCCATACGATACGCTACCTGGGAAATCGGACCCGTCCCCGGCACCAACTCAATGGTGAACTCCACACTCCTCTTAGGTGGCAAACTCCTCAATCTGCTCGGGAAAAACATCCTGAAATTGGTCCACAACAACGGGCCACACCCTCTTTTCCACCTTACCCTCCTCGGCAAAGGTCGGGGCTGCTAACCCGTGGGTAATGGCACCCCACCTGGTCCAACACTGGCCCGGCCCGACTCGCCTCACAATCCCACTCCCCCTGCAGGGTGCAAGAGGTCCCTGCAGGCGTCACGAAGGTCACACGCCGCCGATAACAATCTATCTTGGCCTGGAAAGCCATAAGCCAATCCATACCCAAGATCAGGTCAAACGTTCTCAAAGGCATCACATGCAAGTCAAAACTCAGCTCCACCTCGCCTATGGTTAACACACAGTCACGACACACTCACCGTACCTCAATCATGCCTCCTACCGGAGACTCCACAACTAGGGGCCTCGCGGCCTCCACACAGGCTAACCCCAAGCCGTCTATTACAAGCTCAGCAACAAATGAACATGATGCACCCGTATCGAAAAGAACAGAAGCTAAGGTACGGGAGATCAAGAGGGTACCTCTAACCACCGATGGTCCTGCTCCACCCTCAGCTGGTGGGGGTGGTAGCTCAGCCTCCTCCGGGTACGTCGCCTCCAGCGCAAACACCCTCCCTTGGCCCGTGCCACTGGTCGGCTCACTCACTGGGCGCTTCCCGCCAAGGCGCCTCCAGCTTCAGTCTGCTGCCGCTCCGGCCTCCCCCGAGGTCGGGTCCGATTCGATCCTGCCTGACTAGCCGGCCACCGACGAGCTGGTCTCTCTTGCTGGTGCACGAAAACTGGCATCACTCCTTGTGCTGGATGTCATGCCTCC
This sequence comes from Taxillus chinensis, assembly GCA_023512835.1. NCBI lineage: Eukaryota > Viridiplantae > Streptophyta > Magnoliopsida > Santalales > Loranthaceae > Taxillus > Taxillus chinensis. Next base: position 24,913,613 of record CM042091.1, read on the forward strand.
AACTCCCCTGTTGCCACTCCGGCAAACCCGGCTCAGATGGCCCTCTCGTCCACATCTATGGCATTTCCAGTCCCTCTTTGGACACTCCTTTCTCAAGTGGCCTTGCTCCCCACAAGCAGAACAACCACGGGGAGACCCCCTTTTGGACCGCCCCTGTCGCCACCGCCAAAGCTAGACCTCCCTGGGTTCACCAATGTCTTGTCCCCTGCTACGGAAGGAACTGCTATCCCTCTCCTCCGTCTTGAGCCTCTTGGACCCCGCATCTCGATCAGGCCCACTCTGCAACTGGCGACCCTGATGGGCCTGCCTCCCACCATCCAGCTCTCTCTCAGCTATACGGGCCGTCTCCACGGCCTCAGGATAAGTCCTCAAGCGTAGAATTGCCACCCTCTCCCTAAGGGCCGGCCGAAGACCCCGAGTGAACTTGTGGGCCTTCAGGTCCTCCTTTGCCCTTGTCTCGGGGGCAAACCTACTCGAGCTCCGGAACTCCCGCTCATACTCGGGCACCGTCTTTGATCCTTGCTTCAGGCTGCCAAATTCCTCCCTCTTCTGCCATCTCACCGATTCAGGGAAGAACTCATCATGGAAGAGTTGCAAGAATTCCTCCCAAAACATGAGTCAGACCGCACGGCTCCCCGCAACACTCGTCCACCACTCCAAAGCATCCCCCCTCCGGTGCCGAATTGCCGGTCGCACCTTATCCTCCTCCCGAGGCAGGAGAAAGGAGAACACATGCTCAATCTGCCTCAACCATCGCTCGCCTACCACAGGATCTTCCCCCCCCTTAAATCGCGGAGGTTGTTCCTTTCGGAACCGTGTCACCACGTCATCCTCTCGCACGGGTTGGTACACCACCCAGCGAACTCTCACGCTCACGAGGCGCTCTCCTACTGGTGGTGGTGGTGGTGGCACCACCTGTCTGTGCTACCATCTCACGGCGCACCTCCTCCCGAACGTCCCGCCGGAGTCCCTCCCGTAGCTCTCGTACCTCCAGCCGAATGCCTTCTTGTAGCCGTGCCGGGAACAACGCATGCCCTCCAACGGATGGTCCCGCACCCGGACCCTCATGGGCAGATGACTCATCAGCCACTGCCCCGGACGCACGTGTCACTCTTCTCGGCGGCATTCTTACTACACGAAGTAAGAAGCACAACGTCAAAACAAATTTTTTTATAATCTATCGCGTCACTACCTCTACCCCACTGATCAATGACATTACACACATACATTGCATCAATCACATTTCACAGTTCACAGTCCAGTACACATTGCCAAACAAATCAGAGTTGCACATTTCACTTAATCATGTGATCTTATCCACGTTTAGCATACATTCACAAGAAATGCAACTAGTGTCCTAATGCCAATGCATGCAAATCCTATCACAAGACCGGACTACCCTAAGTACACCTTGGAGGCTCAAAGAGGACCATGTTGATCAGGCATGTCCCTCCCGGCTCCTCCAAAGGACTCAAGATAACCAAGTCTGCCCACTACCCTAGGCCAACTAGACCATGCTCTGATACCATATTGTCACGCCCCGGATTTCCAACCCGAGGAAACCGGTACGTGACTCCCCTTTTACCCACACGGAGGGCAAAGGGGTTAGGATACAAATCAAGAATTTAACATTTTAAACATTCACAACACATTCAAGAAATATAAAGTCCATCAAAGCAGTCCACAAACCAAATCGGTCTTTATTACAAAGTCCTCCTTTCAATCCATCCCCATTGGGGTTACATCGATTCCCATAAAAAAATAACATAAACAAGAAAGTAAATAAGGTCTTCCACCTTGGGGTCCCACCTAACGCCCGTAGGTTCCCGTAAAGAAAACAACATGGTAGGAGGGGTGAGCAACCCACACTCGGTAGGGATCATGTCTCCCCAACCCATCCCATGCACCTAACATCTACATGCCTCGTGTACAAGTCTTTGTGTCGTGATACAATTATTCCACCAGATATAGTTACAAGCTATAACGGCAAACACAATCATACATGGACTGGTACATAAACACTCCCGGGCTTCCACAGCCACCGGGTTTCAAGAACAGTCCCGGGCTTCCACAGCCACCGGGTTCCACAAAACAGTCCCGGGCTTCCTGTAAAGACTCGTATTTGGGTAGTTTTGAGAGATAGTCATTCTATGGGAATGTAACTATCTGGACGGTAGTGTAGCCGTCGATGTGAGCATTTTGACTGTACTTGGGCCCGATTCCGAGTCGGGGCCCCGTTTGACCTGATTATTGACTTTTCGGGGTCTATTGGTTGACTTTGCGTTTGAGCGGTCATTTGGGTGTACTAATATCTGTGTAGTATTGTGCTCGTCATTTCGAGCGTTTGACCGTAGTTTGACTCAATTTGGAGTTCGGGACCTTGGAGGTTAATTATTGACTGGGTCAATGGTTGACTAGGTCGGTTGCTGGCAAAAATATAAATAGGGGAAAGAGAGCTTCCACGTTACGTTTCAGCGTTTCAAGTTTCTGCGTTGGAGAGCTTAGAGAGAGAAAGAGAGAAGGAAGCTTGGAGGCCTTGGCGATTTGGGGCGTTTTGAGCTCGTTCGAACATCAAGAATCATTCCAGGTAGGTGTTCCCTTGATTCTTCACCCTTTTCTTGCTGTTTTTTTTTTGGATTAACATGTAAGAATTTGATGAAATCATGCAAATTCGTGTTGAACCCTAGAAATTGGGGCAAAACCAATTTTGGGTTGAATCTTGTATTTAAATGCGTTCTGAGGGGTAAGACGTGATTTAAAACCTAATATATAGTATTAGGTATGAGTTTTATGAGATTTCGGGTTGAATCCAAGACGAAAACAAGTGAAAACGATGATGAACGATGGATGTCGTGAATCAGGAGAGAAAACGACCGATGAGATCGATCGGAAATTGAAAATTTCGAATGTGCGATTCGAAGGTTCGAAGGTTCGAAGGTAGGTTCGATGTAGTGTAATTTCGAGTGTCGAATGTGAAATTTTCGAGTGTCGTTTCGAAGGTTCGAAGGTACTTCGAAGGGAGTTTCGAAGGCAGTTCATGGGTACTTCGAAGGTAGTTTTCGAAGGTAGTTCGAGTGTAGGTTCGAGAGTCGAAGGCAGTCGGAAAAGAGATTCGAAAATACAGATTCGAAATGTAGATTCGAAATGCAGATTCGAAAATGTAGTTTCACTGGCAGATTGGAAATACAGTTTGACTGGACTGGACCTATTTACATTGCAACCTATACCCATCTACACATTTAAGTATTATACTTAAATTACAATGTAAATAACGAAATACCCCCCATTTGGATTCAAAGAAAAATACTAGAAAAATTAATTCCCATTATTTCAAAATGTGAAATTTGGGATTTAGTGTAAAATCTCGGAAAAACCCAAAAGTTCGTAGTGGTGAATTTTTGGAAAGTGGGGTTAGACATCTCAGAAAAATCCCCAAAAATCAGATTATCTTATTTATGCTATGGGAACCCAATGCCGGGACTTTTGATTTCAAGAAAATAGGCTGCTATGGGTACTTCCTTGGGAAATCAAGGATTGAGGATTTACTTGTGGAGACTGGCTACAGTTCCAAAGGAAATGTCGAGAATGACATGCCATACTCATGTTAGTATGTTGGTGTGAGGTATTGGGGCATGGACTCCGTGACTTGTTTGGGTTCTCACCGTGATGCACCGATGGTGCTATGTGGTTGACGTGGCCAGGCATATGCACCGATGGCAGGCCCGTGTGGCGACCGTGGCCGGGCATATTGAGCGTGGACAGGCTAAGGCCTGAGTTGAGCCGTTGAGCTCGTGGAGCTAGGGCTGAGTGCCCCGAGCCGGGATCCCATGGAGGATCGTGGACAAGTTGTCCTGATGTTTGTTGCAGGCCGAGTCCCGATGATTGTGCACACTACACGGTGCACGAGTACACTAAGCATATAGTATAGACTTATATGTGTTGCATGATGTGGAGTGTTAGGGTCACCTACTGAGCTTGTCGCTCACCCCTACTTGTTGCTTACCCTTTTCAGGTGTGACCCGAGACTAGTGGAGGACTTTCTTCCAGGAGGACGCCCACTACTCGATGTATGATACGATTATATTCCGTATTGTTTTATGTGATATCCCGGACATGGGTCCGTGGACGATTGTATTTGCATACTGTATGATGTGATGTCCGTATGATTGTTTGACTATTTGTATGCATGATGATATATGGGAAAGTACAGGATTACCCTTGATGTATGATCGTACGGGGTTGCATATTTGAGACAGCACCCGCGGTGTAGTCTCTATTGGTGCTAGTCACCAACCCCTTGACCTTTCGGGTGCGGGCAAGGGGAAGTCATGTACCCGGTTCCGGGTTCCCTGGAATTCGGGGGCGTGACACTTCCACAGCCACCGGGTTCCACAAAACAGTCCCGGGCTTCCACAGATATAAATAATATAACAGATATAACTCATATTCTGCCCTAGGACCCTAGGACAGAGGAGGACTTAGGAAGAACAGAATCCCTACCTCAAGTAAAACGCAACAACACAGCAAAGTCCCGATCCCACGTCGAACGCCGTCCACCCACGAGTCACCGACCACCCACGCAAGACACCCGGCAGCAACCAGGAGCTCTCCTTCCCTCTCTCTCTCTCTCTGCGACGGCTGGTGGAGCAACAAACCCTAACCCTAAAACAGAGGGCTTCTCCTCCTTATATAGACAACACAACATCAAAACGACGTAGTTTTGATTAAGTGAATCCCAGTATCAAAACGACGTAGTTTTGATTACACAAGTTAGCACCTTTCCGCACCCATACAGGCCAAAATACTCAGAATTTCAACATGGTCCTTTGGAGAAAGTTCCTTAGAATGTCAAAACCAAGGGAACCATGCAAAAATAAGCCTGCATGCCAATTTGCACGTGAATTCCCCAATTCACGTGCACCTCCATATGGACTCCAAATGCTCTCAAACTTCACCCCTAGCCTCCTTGCATCAATTAGAAGACAATTACACTTGCACGTGAATTGGACCCATATCACGTGCACCTCACATACATGTCCATTTGTCCTGAAACTTCTGTGGTAGATAGAGGACACCATTCTAAGCATCTTTCCTTTTGCACGTGAATTCATTGGAGTCCATTTACTAGGTCAAAATCTAGAAAAACTCTACTCAGGAGGCAAAACTGACTAACTCAAGGTACGGGTCCTTACATATCATGATGAAATGGGAATTTAAGCATTAAAATGAGTTATAACTTAGTTCATTCATGTCCATATCCCTAGTCCAACAACCATGCAATATCATTACTTAAATTTCAGATATGAGTAAGCAATCCATGATAAAATAGCACCTAGTTTCCCTTTAAGTTCTTACCAAGGATAAGCAGCCTCACTCAAATATAATAATTCTCAAGCCCAATACCTATCAATGAACAATGGATGGAAAAACTCTATCTCTACACTCGCCATTAGCTATTGATTAAGTACTTGCCAAGCAATCATGAGAGTTCCCTATTGTGCTCATCAAAGAAAACACACTCTCTATTCTACTTTAATTGAACTCACACGCTAGACTAAACTCAATAAACTCACACGCTAGACTAAACTCAATAAACTCACACTCTATTCTAATAACTGATAAAACAAAACCTGAGCCAAAGAATTGAGCTCAAAACTCTCAAAACAAAACACAATTCAGCCAATGTGGCATCACAAATAAATAATCACACATAAACATCAAGCCATTGTGGCTTTTATTCTGAATCTTTTTTTTTTAGTAATAACCTTACAAGGTTGCATTTTAGGCTCTCCCTTGATGGATTATTCACTCTTGTTTTTTTTTACTCATATAACACATAAATAAGACTGTTTTTTTTATGCATACCCCTTTTCAAAATGTGATGGGCTTTTTCCACAATGTGCATCACAGCCTTTTCCAATAATATCACACAATAAAGAAAAGAATGCAAAAGACAGTCACAGTGACTCAGAGGTCTTGCATCCTAACTAAACACCAAACACTGAGCACTAACAAGTAATCACATGCTTACTTGACTCCTACCATTAAATAACCAATGTTGAATGCAAGAAGAGTAGCAATTATTACCCATACCCTAAAATGGCACTCAAAGGCTAAAAGAAGCTGTTCTCATTTTTTATTTCTTTTTCACTCAACTTTAAGGGTTACTTAGGTCTATCATAGCATTTCATGCTCAGCTAATATTCAAAACTCAGCTCCAAAAACATGGCGATATCATTCAATAGATAAAGACATGATTAAACCAATTCAGAGCACATTTTAACTACTTTAACACCCTTATCACAACATGATACTAATGTGGCATAAAAAATTAAATTTTAAGCCAAAATTGCATACTTAATATCCATGCCTCCACAAGCAAATCATTCAAGCAAACAACTCAAACAATCATGCAACTAAAAACAGTTTTTGTTTTTTTTGTTTTTTTGTTGTTTTTTTTATAAAATTATAAATAAAACATGCAATCACAACATAAAAGACAAGCAAGTGGCTCAAGTCACTCCCCATACACCACACTTAAAATATGCTATGTCCTCATGGCATGAAATAGGGAGTAGGAAAATACTTACCTCTCAGTTGGCAAGCTGTAATAGTAGATGACATTGGCCACCATTCATCGCACCTGAGCCACAAAGTCAACCGACGTCTCGCCGCGCACTTCCCAAGTTTCCTTCCCTTGCAGAATAACCATCATGTAGTAGCAAGCAAAGATCCCACACCTAAATTGGTCAGGCTGCTAAGGGATTTCCATTTCGTTGCAGTGAATAAGAGGTAGCTTGTCGGCCAATAAGCCTTCTTTGATCATTGCCGCTTTGATTCGTTTGATGAACCCATGCACTAACTGTCTTTTCCGTCTGGCAAACCCTTCGCCTTGGCTTGAGTCATATAGCACGGCATGTCCTACATCCAGATTCAAACGGACCAATACATAGTGGCGGTCAATGTGCACCGGAATCAGCACCTCATGCATACTATGCCAAGGGCGGTGCCCTTCATTCTCACCATTGATGCGTTTGCGCCACACCTCTTCGGACAAGGGTTGATTGAATATCTCGCACAGCATGATGGAAGTGAACTGAGCTAAGGGGTAGTTATGAGGCTCAGCCTCCACTACAAAGCGCATGGTCCTACAGAAGAGGTCTATCTCGTCGCAGTAGAGATATTCATTCTCTGAGATCCTCTTTAGGCTAAAAGGGGTGAAGTTATCATTATCCCGTATAAAGCGAGCCCTCTGAACCGTGGAATTGATGAACTCTTCAAATGCTGCTTGGCTCTCGTCAGATGATAAAACTGGATTAATGATTAAATGGATAGGAGGGCCAAGAAGATCTTCAGGTTCAGCGAGGCATGTATGCACCCCAAGAAAGGAAGTATAGCAGACACAAGAGCCTGAGAATATGCAGGATTAGTAAAAGGCCGGAAGGGTGAATACCCCCGCCACCGGCTTTGTCTCCTCTTGAGGCCGGGAAGGGTGAATACCTCGTTGCCGGCTCGCCTCCTCTGGGTGATAGTAGGATGGCCGAGCTGAAGGTTCTGGTTGAGGTGGATCTGCTTGGGCTGGATAAGAAACTTAAGGGGATGGAGAGGGTTCTTCATCAGATATCTCTACTATAGGAGAACATTTTGATGCTTTCCTCTTGCTCAAGGCCTTCTAGATTTTGCCTAGGAGGCCTTTGACTTCTTTGTTGTCCTTCCTCGGGGCTTCCACCTGCGCCGGGTTCCTGGCATTTGCCTCCCTGAGCCGCTGTGTTTCTTGCCTCCAAGCTTCGGTAGATGCGGCAGGAGGAGCCTCTCGGGGCTTCCCATGCTCTAGGAGATGCATGAGCGGCTACGTCCTGGGGCCTCCCATGCTCTGGTTCTAGGTTGTGAAGTAGCGTGTTGGTCTTTAGAGATGAGGGCCATTAATTCCTCAAATTGGGCACTAGTGATGTGCCCATTAGTGACTGCCCAATTGATGACCTCCACTTCGCTCACCACCTGCCCACTAATACCTTGAAAGAAATTGAAAATATCTTCTTTGTGTACATTGAACTGCATGTAGATGGCAGTGAGTCTGTATAGAGTCTGCTTCCTTTGATCCAAATGAGGAGAGGTCTCCCTTGCAACGTCAGTGGATCGCTCCACATGAACACTGTGCCTAGCGGGCTGTGATGGAGGAGGAACATTGGTTGCCCAATGACCTCTCCCGGTACTGATCCCCAAACCCCCTTCAGCATGCAATACTCTTAACACCCAGTGAGAAGGAAAAGTGATGCTATCCATGGAGGAAAAATGCAAAGCAGGCATGCTTTGAAATATCAAACACAAAAATCTGCCATTTATCTGCTTTGATGAGTTTTTCTTCCACCATTTAAAAATGGTAGTGGCCTAATCCACATTTAGCATATAATCAATGCTATACATCAACTCCAGGTGTGGCTTAGGCATACTATCTATCCCACTGGTCTGAATCAATAAGCATTTCCCTACCAGGTAAGCTAGGCATCTAAATCTTCCAACAAAACCATTCTTGGTATACTGCCTTCTACTTTGAAATTTTCTAGCATAGTTGCATGCAGTACCAAATTCTCCTAGGCTTAGCTGAGGAAGGCTATCACTGGGTGCAGGGAGGTTAAAGCAATGTCTAATAATTTCAGGGGTAATTCTGACATAAACCCCTTGCACAACCCCTATTGGTTCATCCTCACTCATAGAGACAGATGCATAAAATTCTTGTAGGGCAGAGTAGGAAATAGCTGGCTGGGCAGATACTAACCTTTGTAATCCCAGGTTTTGAATTTTAAGAGCTACCTCTCTAGCCCAGCCCAGCTCTGAAGCCTCCAAAGCCTGCATATCAAGAGCATGCCCCAAGAGTATCTCCTCCTCAGGTTGGCTATCAGCACTAGGTGAGTGCACCTCCTCCTGGCCAGTCCTCCTTGTGCGCACCATCTTTAGAATGAGAATAAAGAGCAAAGAGCAGAAAACTAAAGAGCAAGAGAGCAAAAGAGCATAGTTTCTCTAATACTCAGATCTGGAGTGATTTTGGTGTGGAAACCTTTGAAGATGGCCTCTCTTTATATAGCGTGCAAAAGGAAAGATGCTCCAATTGGCGTGATACACGTGCCCCTAAATTTTCAGAGTGTTCTGACCAAAATAGCCCTTGCACGTGAATTGGTTGAATTGGCGTGCAGGTCAGAATCGTCCCAAACTTTGGTGGTTGGTCCCCCTTGAGCTGACAAGCAATAGTCTCTTCTGCACGTGAATTGTTGGAAGCTTCTAGGAGGGCTAAAATCGGTAGTTTTCATTTTTGAGCCTTCATATGACAGCTACAAATTCGCGTGCAAGAGTAAACGTGATTCACATGGTCTTCATCTACTATTACAGAAAGTTACAGCTCAAAAGGAGGTGCACGTGAATTGGGCAATTCACGTGCAAATTCACGTTCAGGCCCAAACTGGCCCAAATTTCTCCACCTTGTTGCTTGTGCATTATGGACCATCTTTAAGTCTTGCACGTGAATTGGTTGAGCCCATCTTCAAGCACTTTTGGGCTTCACTTGCTCCTTGCTCCTTGACTTTGACTTTAAAAATAATTCCACAAGTTCAGGACCCAATAATTTGCTCATCCCGCAAATGGTTAGTTAAGAAAGAAGCAAAGTCTCCTGCACAATGGTTAGCTTGCAAACAAATTTATTGAATAAAATAAATAAAAGAAAATAACATAAAATAAAACATAGCAATAAACATTGGGTTGCCTCCCAACCAGCGCTTTATTTAAAGTCTGTAGCTAGACTTTCAGTTATGATCATGCAATGGTGAAAGAGAGGGAATCAACTAAAATTTCAGTCTGTTGAGTTGAATCAAAGTATGGTTTCAGTCCTTTGAGTTGAATCAAAGTATGGTTTCAGTCTGTTGCCATTCACCCAAAATTTCTTGCCATCTACAGCTTGGAGCTCAAAGCTCCCATATGGCTTCTTATCAACTATCACAAAAGGTCCCATCCACTTGGACCTTAATTTTCCAGGAAATAACCTCAACCTTGTGTTAAATAGAAGAACTTTCTGCCCTAAGGTTAAAGTTTCATTGTTGAGTTGCCTATCGTGCCATTTCTTAGTTCTTTCTTTGTAAAATTTAGCACTATCATAGGCATCCAGCCTAAGCTCATCTAACTCAATTAATTGAGTCATCCTAAGCTCCTTGATCTCGTGTGGGTTAAAATTTAACTTCTTCAAGGCCCAATGAGCCTTGTGTTCTAGTTCCATAGGCAAGTGACATGCCTTACCATATAGAATACGGTAAGGTGACATCCCAATGGGAGTTTTGTAAGCTGTCCTATATGCCCATAAGGCTTCATCAAGCCTTTGAGACCAATCTTTCCTATTGGCTCAAACAGTTTTATCTAAAATGGCCTTAATCTCTCTGTTGGACACTTCTGCTTGTCCATCAGCTTGTGGGTGGTAAGCTAAAGACTTCCTATGAGTGACACCATACTTGTTCAATAATTTGTCAAACAATTTGTTGCAGAAATGACTACCCTCATCACTGATTATAGCCCTTGGTATCCCAAAACGGCTAAAGATGTTCCTAGTAAGGAAGTGAGTCACAACCCTAGCATCATTCACTCTAGTAGGAATAGCTTCTACCCACTTAGACACATAATCCACAGCAAGCAAAATGTATGAATACCCATCAGAATTGGGGAATGGCCCCATGAAGTCAATGCCCCAAATGTCAAAAATTTCAACTGGAAGGATTCCAGTTAAGGGCATCTCATTTTTCCTAGACAGACCACCTACACTTTGACATCTATCACACTTTTTGATGTAGACATAGGTGTCTTTCACCATGTGAGGCCAATAAAAGCCACACTGCATGATTTTAGCCACAGTTCTTTGCACCCCAAAGTGGCCCCCATAATGTGATGCATGACAATGATGTATTATGTCATCTACCTCCTCCTCAAGGACACACTTTCTAATGAGTTGGTCTGAATACCTCCTATAAAGAATTGGGTCTTCCCAAATGAATTTCTTAGCATCCACTACCAATTTCTTTCTTTGGTGGTAGTCTAACTGCTTGGGTATGAACCCAGTGGCTAAATAATTTGCTATGTCAGCAAACCAAGGAAGATGATGCACCTCAAACAACTTCTCATTAGGAAAGTCATCTACAATGGGTAGAGACTTAGGTGCATTTTCCACACGGGAGAGGTGATCAACCACAGAATTTAGGGCTCCCTTTGTGTCTCTAATTTCAAGGTCAAATACCTGTAAGAGGAGAACCCACCTAATCAAGCGTGGCTTAGCTTCTTTTTTAGCGAACAAATATTTCAATGCAGCATGATCAGTATAAACAATGACTTTAGACCCAAAAAGGTAGGGTCTAAACTTGTTGCACCCATAAACCACGGCTAGCAACTCTTTCTCAGTGGTGGTATAGTTCTGTTGAGCATCATCTAAGGTCTTACTAGCATAGTAAATGACCCTAAACACCTTTTCTCGCCTTTGCCCTAAGACTACCCCCATAGCATAATCACTCGCATCACACATTAGCTCAAAAGGCCGAGCCCGGTCAGGTGTGACTATAACAGTGCGATGACTAACTTACCCTTGAGGATGTTGAAAGCTTCTAAGCAATCTGCATTAAACTCAAAGCTTGTGTCTTTTTCTAACAACCTACTCATGAGTTTTGCAATTTTTGAGAAGTCCTTAATGAATCTCCTATAAAAGCCAGCATGGCCAAGGAAACTTCTCACTCCTTTTTCATTGGTTGGAGATGGCAGAGTCTCAATAGTGGAGATTTTTGCCTTGTCTACCTCCAAACCATGTGTAGACACCTTGTGCCCTAGAACTATCCCCTCAGTTACCATGAAATGACATTTCTCCCAATTTAGGACTAGTTCCTTCTCCTCACATCTCGCTAAGACCACATCTAGATTTTTCAAGCACTGTTGGTAGGAGGAACCAAACACCAAGAAGTCATCCATGAAGACCTCCATGATCTCCTCAACCAAACCTTGAAAAATAGCCATCATACACCTTTGAAAGGTGGCAGGGGCATTACAAAGCCCAAATGGCATTCTCCTAAATGCAAAAGTGCCAAAAGGGCACGTGAAGGTGGTCTTTTCTTGATCCTCGGGTTTAACCATGATCTGATTATACCCAGAATAGCCATCTAAAAAGCAGTAGTGACTATAGCCAGCTAACTTATCCAACATTTGATCAATGAAAGGAAGAGGAAAATGATCCTTCCTAGTAGCCTTGTTCAGCTTTCTATAGTCAACACACACTCTCCACCCTGTCACAGTGCGAGATGGGATCAATTCATTTTTCTCATTTTTAATCACGGTCATGCCCCCTTTCTTGGGCACAACATGCAATCGACTCACCCACTCACTATCGGAGATAGCATAAATTATACCCGTATTTTTCCATTTTAAAATTTCTTTTCTTACCACTTCTTTCATGGCAGGGTTTAATCTTCTTTGTCTTTCAGCAGTGGGTTTAAAATCATCATTCATCAAAATTTTATGCATGCAAATCCCTGGACTAATACCCCTAATGTCTTCAATGTTCCATCCTAGGGCCTTTTTGTGTTTCCTAAGGACTTATAGCAATTGAGTACACTCCACATCATTCAAATTAGAAGCAACAATGACAGGGAATTGATTTGTAGAGTCTAGAAATTCGTACCTTAGGTGTCCAGGCAGCTCCTTCAGTTCTGGAGCTGGAGGCACGTCATCTTCTTTCTCCTCCTCAGCTTGCTCCAGAGAGTTTGTAGTTTGCTCATCTACTTTAGCTGTCAAGTACATCTCTTTATCTTGTTGAGCTTCTATAAGCTGAAGGGCTCCATTATTGGTGGTGGTAATTTCTTCTGCCAAGTAATCTTCCACCAATTCCTCAAGGTCTTCAACCCAAAGGCATTCCTTCTCCTCTTGACCTTACAAAGCCTTCCCCATGTGGAAGACTAAGGTCTCCTCATTAATTCTCAGAGTTAGCTGCCCTTAAGCAACATCAATCAATGCACAACCCGTTCTGAGAAACGGTCTTCCAAGGAGTAGCTGAACTCCTCTATCTTCTTCCATCTCCAAAACTACAATGCCCGTTGGAAATATGAAGGAGCCCACTTTGACTAACACGTCTTCAATTATCCCTTCAGGCCTTCCAGTAGACCGGTCAGGAAACTGCAATGATATGGAAGTGGGCTTCATGCCCTTAAGCCCAAGCTGCTTGTACAAAGCAAAGGAGATCAAATTGATGCTGGCCCCTAAATCACATAAGGCCTGCTGCTGCAGTGCATTGCCAATCACACAAGGGAGATTAAAACAGCCCGGATCTTTATGCTTGATGGGCAAACTCTGTTGAACAACACTGCTTACCTCGTTAGTGACTGCCACCATCTCATGATCCCCATATTTCCTCTTCTTCTTCACAAAATCTTTGATGTACTTTCTGTACCTCGGCATCTGCTCCAAAATTTCCACAAATGGAATATTAATCTCAAGCCGCTTGAATAAACTCAGGAAGTGCTCATACTCTTCCTCAACCCTCTAATTTCTCATCCGCTGAGGAAATGGCATGGTAGGCCTGAGCTCTTGCCTTGGTTCTTCAACTATTTTGCCTTTAGTCAGCTGATGTTCCTTTTTGTCTTGCAACCTTTCTTCTTCTTTATCTGATTTTCCTTGGTCATCAGCTTCCAAGGGTCTGCTTTGTTATTCTGGAATAGCCCTTTTCTTAGGCTCTTCAGCTTCCTTCAATGCTCTCCCACTCCTTAGAGTGATAGCCTTGTAACTCTCCTTGGGGTTCACCTCAGTGTCACCTGGAAAAGTGTTGGTTGACACCCTTTGATTAGCATTCTGTGCCATACTCACAAGTAACTTCTCCATATTCTTAATTGAAGACTCCATACTACCTACCCTTTCCTTCAAATCACCCACCTCTCTTCTAGCTGTCTCATCCTCATGCTGATATGTTCTTCTTTGCTGCTGAGGCTGAGGCTGCTGTTGCTCGAATCCAGGAGGTGGATGTAAGAAATTATCAGTAGCATACGGATTTTGCTTCATCCCTGGAGGCACATATTTATACTGAGCTGATGTATCTCCCCCTCGATTCTGATTCTTCTGATATCCCTGAGATTGTTGTTGGTTCTGATTGTACCCTTGTCCTTGTTGGTGAGGATAAAATTGCTGCTTTTGGTACAAGCCTTTCCCTCCAACATAATTTGCATCTTCAGCTCCACTCCACCCTTGCTCAGCTACTGGTGAGGCGTGTTGTGATCCTCCAACTTTAAGAGCCAACACTTCCATGTTTTTTGCTAAAGCTTGGATCTGCCCTTGCATATCATTGGAGGGAGTATCAACTGAAGATATCTTCTCCCTTGGCCTTGAAGTGCGCACATTAGACCACTGCCAATCAGCTAATGACAGCCTCTCCAAGAGCTCTGCAGCTGCGTCAGGCTCTAGATTCATCAAGCATCCTCCAGCAGCTGCATTCACCTTGTCTTGTAAGTGGGACTGAAGACCTGTGTAGAAAGATTCAATTTGAATCCACTGGGGTCTTCCATAATCAGGGCATCTTCTCACTAAGTCTTTGAAACGCTCCCAAGCTTCATAAAGAGTCTCCATCTCATCTTGCCTGAATCTGCTAATCTCCCCTCTGAGCTGGATCACCTTGGAAGGAGGGAAGTACTTTGACATGAACTTGGTCTGCATCTCCTCCCAAGTGTTGATTGAACCTGCTGGCAGATTGTTGAACCAGCCAAGAGCTCTATCCTTTAAAGAGAAAGGGAAAAGCCTTAGCTTAATTGCCTCCTCCGATACATTGTTGATCTTTATTGTGTCGCACATCTGGTAGAACCTCATCAAATGCTGGTATGGATAATCCACGGCTGTTCCTCCAAACGCGTTGTTGCTCACCATGTTGATCAACTCCGGCTTCAGCTCGAAGCTATTTGCTTGGACTCTTGTCTGCCGAATCCCAGAATAATGGTCTGACATCATCGGCCTCGCATAATCTAAGAAGGTTCTGGGCATAAACCTATTACCTTGTTCTTCTGGATATTGGCCATTGTAATTGGCCCCTCCTTGCGGTGCACCACCATCAGGCCTTAAATCTGCCATCAATTTACCTACTGAATGCTCTAAGCCTTGCAGTGCTTCTTCAGCCTCACGTGCTGCTTCCCTAGCTGCTCTACGCCGAGCTCTGAACAATCTTTCAGGTTCCTGATTAAATGGTATAAACTCTTGTCTTGGCATGCACAACTAGGAATTCCTCAAACACTTGGTGTATGTTCCTGTAAAACAACAAGAACACACCCAGCAGCTCCGAACAAAAGAAAATAAATAAATAAAAACTCAAAGAAAAATAACAGAAAATAAAAGACAAAATAAAACAACAAGATCAGAATGCAAACAATTTCACTCAATGTTGATTTCTAAAGCTAGTCAACCGTTGAATCCCCGACAACGACGCCAATTTGACGAACGGGTATTTCGTGAGCGAAAGCCAAATGAGGGTTAAGCTACTGTCATTTAAATCCCTTCTCAAAATACTAATTCCCTTAACTAATGCTAAATAGAATAGCGACAAGAAAGGGGTCGATCCCAGAGAGATTACCAAGTTATCTAGCTTTAACTCAAATCACCAAATTAATCTTGCTTAAAACAATGTCTTGGCAAAAACGAATTCTTTTTATAATTAAAGATCTAATTTTTATTTGGTTTTCTGAATAAACAAAGAAAGCAAATTGATTTTAGGATTAAGATGCAAGGATTAAAGGCATCTAGGGTCACAATTTCACCTCCCTATGTTATCTCTACTGGTTCGTGGTATTAGGGTTGTCTGATTGAAAACATGCTAAACATAAGCCAAGGACAACAAATGGTCATTGAGGTCCTTTTAAGAGTTGTATGCCAGAATAGCCATCTAAACACACAAACATGCAAAGCCAATAAATCATACTTGCAAAAGGATAATGATCACACCAATTACAAATAAGTTATGAATCTCAATTCGCCCCAGACTAGGGCTAAGAATACCAAGGTGTACATCCAAAGATAGAAATTAAGAACAGATTCATAAAACATGCAAAACTCAATCATCCAAACCCAATATTCATAAACACAGCAAAGCAACAAGGGGGCTACATTGCTCCCCTAGATTAAGAGAACTACTCACGCATGATTACAAGCAAAACCATAGCAGTAAAGCTAAACATCTTCTTCTAATCCAGGCGCGCGCAACAAGGCTTCAAATCCAGGCTCCAAAATCCGCGACGGCTGCTCTCCTAGGTCAAGGAGCAACCTCCAAGTCGTGAAGCCTCTCTCTCTCTCTAAAAACGTGTAGGGGGATCTAGGATAGGTTGCATGGGGCGTGGAGGCTGTATTTATAGAGGTTGGATGGGCTTTGAGGTGTGTACCCTAGCCCATCTATCAAAACGACGTAGTTTTGATAAGTGACACTCCAAACATTAAAATCTCTATCTTCCATCCACAATTTGGACATGGGCCTTCAGGAACAAATGATCAGCATGGAAAAACGATAGGATCGGTCCAAAAATATCTCTACACGCCAATTTGCACGTGATATGGTGAATTCACGTGCACCTCCAAATCATCTCAAACTTCTCCCCAAGCTTCCTTGCATCCTATAGAGGCCTGAGAAGCAAAAATAGGCTTGCACGTGAAATGGGTGAATTCACGTGCAGCTCCAAATGCTCTGAAATTTCTGTGGTAGGTAGAAGACATCATTCTAAGCGACTTTTGTTCTTTCATGCCAATTGTTTGAAGCCATCTACTATGTCAAAAGTGATCTCCAAAATCTGCCAAAACAGCTTAAAAACGCATGTATTTGCAAATAGTATCTTCCTAGGGGTTAGAGCAAATATATATGATATATGAAGCAATAAGGCTCTAATCATGCTCTTAAACATCCTAAATAGACACTAGAATAACGGCATAAAATGCACGTTATCAAATCTCCATCAACTACCATCACAAAACATTAAGCACCACAAGGCTGCTTGCCTTTTTTAGTATCACACTGGTGTTCCTCCTTAAGCGGTAAAGCTGCCCAAGTTCTTTTTCTTCCATCCAGCTTTAAAACCATTGTCATGGCTCGATAATCAGTAACGACCTTGCCGATACTTTTCAACCACGCAGTGCCCAGAACCACATCAACTCCCACCATAGGCAGTACATGCAAATCAGTAGTGATCCTGACTCCTTGAGCATTTATCTTTGCATTTCGAATTATTTTCTCGCATTGTAATTTTTCTCCGCTAGCCACTCTCACCACAAAAGGTTCTAGGGTAGAACCTTCTATTCCAACCTTCTCTATGATATCAGTGTTGATAAAATTGTGGGTAGAACCAGAATCTATAAGCAACGAAACTTCATGAGTTCCAATCCACGCCATGAGCCTCATAGTAGATGGCTTTGATCCTCCTGTCATGGCATCAAGAGATAACTCCGCATGACAAATATCTTTTTTTGACTTCAACCAGCCTCAATTCACCATCATCACTGATGTTGTCTTCATCGACTGAGCCGGAATCATCCATCATAAACACTTTCCCAATGTGACAACGATGACCCTTGTCCCACTTCTCGCCGCATTTGAAGCAAAGATCTTTCTTGGCTCTCTCATTAACCTCTTCATATGAAAGTGTTTGACTTTTCTTGTCGTCCCTCTTGAATCTACCTTCATTGGGCACTTTTGTTGCTTGAGAGTCTTCCATAAGTTCTGCTTTGACACTAGTGTCTCCGGAATCCTCCTTAGCAAGCTTCTTGTCGTTATGGTAACTCCCCTCCAAGACTTCTGCCATTCTCATGGCCGCAATTAGCCATTGAGGTTGCTTCAGCTTCAGTTCTCGTGCTATCCATGGCTTTAGCCCTTCGATAAAGGTACCCAACAAAGACTTTTTGGACCAACCATGAACAAGAATTTGGAGTCATCGAAACTCCTCTAGATTGTCCAGTTGCCCATGATAATTGACAACTGGAGAGGGTCCCCATTGGATTAGGAACTCTCACTCGAATGCTAACCATCCCAACCGTCGACCATCTTGTTCATACTGGGCCTTAATCCAACGCCACCAGCTGTTGGCCTTCGCATCCAAATACATGCAGGCCACTGCAACTCAGTCGTCTCTGGATAGCTCGAAAACTCGAAAGTAGTGAGCTGCTTTATCCAGCCACTCGTATGGATTGCGTCCCTTAAAGTGCGGGAACTCAATCTTTGGTTTCCTTGGACCCCAATCACAGCATCTATCGCCATCAGAATCATCAGCGTCATGCCTCTGTCCCCTTCGATGTTCATAGACTGGTCTCCGTCCATGGTTTGTCCTGTTGGACATCCCATCAGATTCATAGCCGTCTATGTTCTCTCCACTGACTGGATAATCTCGCAACCACCGCTCAACAACCATCAGACCTTGCTCCACACGCCCACCAGGCCTAAGCTAGCCATGGTAAGGATTGTATGTAGCATCTAATGAATCATCAGCCTCCTTCTCAGATCGTCGTGATCGATGATCGTCTCCATGAGTTCGTCTTCCTCCGATTGGTTCCTTGCCCTTGTTGGCAGTGAGAAGACAATTAATATTCTGGTTGGTTATATCTTGAGAACGAGCTATCTCCGCCATTGCCGTCGAAAGTTCTGTAACAGAATGCTCCAGGGCTTCGAATCGTTGTTTGTTCGTCTTTGTCGCCTCCTTCTTCATTGCTGATGACGAACGCGAGATAAAATCGAGAAATCTTAGTGAGGACCTCTCAATGAAAGCACCAAATTGTTGAGGACCTTGATTAGGATCCATCAACAATCTAGAGAAGGATAACCAAATACCCAAACTCTAGCCCAAGCAATTCAAGTAATTAACTGGAAAATCCAAAAAAAAAGTATAAACCTCTAATATGAGAGTTTATAATTGCTAATAGCCAATAATCTCAATACATAAATTGTCATAGACAAGGCCTACTTATAGGTAAGTTAGTAACTAGGAATTGGAAACCTATTACAATTAGGAAACTAAGGTAAAATACTAAAATACCCTAATACGAATTAAATAAAGGAAAGTAATAAAAAGAAAAGACTTATAATACGATAAGCAAAGTAAATATAATAAGAGTCCTAACAATAGTAGATGTCTTGCGCAACACGACACGTGCACGTGACGCATGTCACGGGCAGTTCTCATCACACTGGTTTTTATGTATTATGCAATTCCTTGTTTGATTATCTTGAATTTATGGAAATTATATTTCATCTTTCAATCCATCATATAATTGCCTAAATTACATAACAACATGGCTTATATCAATCCATACATATAATCAAGACTTTCAATAAATAGATAAATAGAGAACATGGATTTGTAGAATATTTCAGTTAACCTATTACATCAAATTCCATCCTAACCCTAATGAAAGGGTTTTAAGCTAACATATTGGGTTTACAAAATACAATAGAGAAAGAGTACATGATTGAAGGGAAAAGAAGGTAATTGTGATTGTTGAGTGTGGATTTGACCCCTTTGATATCCTGCTCTACCTGGTGGTGTTCCAAAATGTTGTTGATGCTCTAATCCTCACTACAATAAAAATAGTCAATGATGACGCTTTTAAAGCATCATCCACTGCCCTGTCGTTAAACAATTTTCAAGAAAAGACAATGCTTTTAAAAGCGTCATTAAATGTATTTTTAATGACGTTATTAAAAGTGTCGTCGTAAGTAAGAGGCAACACTTTTAAAAGCCTCATTAGGAATACATTTAACGATGCTGTTAAAAACATCATTAAAAATATATTACACTTTTAAAAGCATCGTTAATATGTTACATGATGATGCTTTTAAAAGCGATATCTTTTTTGTTTTATTTTTTTTAAAAAATATGCATTCGTTTTTTCAAATTGATATTAATATAAGATGCTACATGACAAATAACTAATTAAATTAATAGCCTTGGCAACAATTTCTGTAGGAACAAAATCAAGTTTAGCATACACAGGTCCAAGATTTGGCGCAGCTAGAAACTATCATTACCTTATTCAATTCACATTATAATGTTTGAAATGTCTTATGCTACATGCCTCAGCAATGATGACATATATAGCACAACATTACAAGTTTTTTTTATTGTAAATACAAATTTAATGTCGTTGTCCATGGCTATTTATGATGCCAAAGGTCTAACATGGCCGATATATAGCCCCGCCTCTCCAAAAGAAGATCTACTGAAAATCTGAAATGCAGCGACTTATTACAGCATCCATCCAGTGATGCGTAGCTTCAGATGACTGGTCTGAACCCACATAATTGTACCTGTTGTTGGTCCCTAGGAGCCTAGAGGGGGGTGAATAGGCTCTTATCGAAAACTCTTCTTCTTCTCTGGCACAATACTTTTCTGGTTAAAAGATAAAATCAATGCGGAAGATAACCAGATAGTGGAAGTATTATGTTTTATTATCAAAAGATAATTACAATAAAATAATAGCAGATTAAAGCTGATAATAAGATTTTGGATCTATTGAATCTCTCTAGCACTCTGTTTTACAATAACACACACACTAGCCAAATTAATCTCGGAGAGCTCTTGAACATGTACGAGCATAAGTGAAAATATACAAAGCTTAATATATATGGACATCCCTGGGAAACATTTTTGGAATCGGATTTTCCGAGTACCGTGTAGCATTTAAGTTCTTCTCGGAAAATTTCTCTGCTTTAATTGCTGCGGATATGGTGCTCAAAATCTTGGGACTTTAAACATATTGATTTTCTTCGCGTGATCCCAATTGCATTTAAGGCTCTGTCCACATCTCTATGTGATCCACGTGTAAGATGAGTAAGATGTTCAATGAGTCTTTCTTACGTCGGGACACAGCAAGCTGATGACTTAAATGTGAAGCTAATAAAGTGAAGCAGCGCCTTCTTAATCTGTTATAAGGTTTCACACTCTGTGTTAATGAAGCTCGGATCCTTACTCCGTGTCAGTAGTTGCTTACTCCGTATCAAATTTATACTGGAATCTTTATTCCATGTTAGCGATTCCTTACTCTGTATGAATGAAAGGTTCAGAGGGCTTACTCCGTATCAGTGCTTCCTTACTTCGTATGAATGAAAGGTTCGGAGGGCTTACTCCGTATAAGCGCTTCCTTACTCCGCTTGAGTTCCTTACTCCGCATGAGTAAAAGGTTCAGATGGTTTACTCCCTATCAGCATATCCTTACTTCGCTCGAGTAAAAGGTTCAGATTCCTTACTCCACTTCAATTTTCCTTAGTCCGTGCAAACAAAGAACTTGAGTCCTTATTCTGTACAAGTCCTTCCTTACTCCGTGTGAATGAAAGACTCGGATTACTTACTTCGTGTCTTCTTGTCCTTAGTTTGCTTGAGTAAAAGACTTAGCTTTTTATTCCGTAACAGTTCTCTCTTACTCCGGTGCGAGTTGTAGACTAGAATTCTTATTCCGCATCTATTTAACTTTGTACGTTTGAGTTTAAGACACAAATTCCATAGTCCATATCATTAACTGTTTAGTTCACACAAATGATCCTTACTCTGCATGAGAACTTGATTATTTACCAAGTGCTTGACGATACTCACGTTGGTCCGGATCAGGATTATGTATCCTGTCCTTAGCTTTGCTCTCATGAGTGAAGATCCGATTTAGAGTTTTATCTTCTGCAACAACTTAGAATAGACATAGAAGATCTCAAACCATATTACATAGGGTTTTAACCGTATCATCCAAATTCTGGGTTTGATCCAACAATCTCCTCCAATATGAATATTCCAAAACCCTTTGTAATCTGATCGGGTAAGTGAGGCAACAAGATACACAAATAGAAATAAAGATAAATTCCACATTCCATTCATTTAGCAACATGAATACATTTTCAGCCTTAGTACAAAAATATTACATTAAGGAACATAAGGCTTACTATACTTGAAGATCATTGTTGCTGCATTCTCACGAAGCTCTATCATCTGCTCCATCGTAAAGTTAACGATATTATTCCAGTCTTCATCTACCTTGATAAAGAACTTTTTGAAGAAGCAGACAAAAGCTCCACAGCTATCTCCTTCGGGCTATTAAGGCACATTTTTCTTGCTCCGGATCGCCACTTTCAGCTTTTTAGTAGGAGCCAAGGGTGATTGACCCATATCTTCATAAAGCTTGGTTTGTCTTACTGCTTCTGACAGTCGAAGCCGTAAAGGTTCCAATTGATCCTTTCTTACCATGTGTTCCACAATCTGATGAGAATCAATTAAGAGCAGCTGCTTTGAAGGGATCAGAAAGACAATAAGCATGAAATGCGGAGTCTTGACTCGGTATAGAATGAGGACAAAGGTAAGATTTTTCCAAGGTTTGCTGTCCTCAGTAGTTCCGTTAATGAAGGTTCAGATGTGGGCTATATCTGGAAGATAACCCTCAGACCAACACGGCAGTACGTCAATAATGTGACCATCCTCGTACAGAGACAGAAACAACCTCATCTCCATCTTTACTGCCCGAGAAAAGTTATCAATGTCATCAATAGTGAACAAGCCCTTCTCAGAATGTGAAGTACTTAGATCTTGAGGTGAGAAGGGAGACATATTTGTCAGACATCTTCGCTCGGCAGTAGGGGTGGCGTACTTAGTCATAGCATTGTAAACACTTCCATTCGCATCATGTGGATCGAGTTCCGCGTATGATGGGAGGAAGGTGAGAAGTTGAAGGAAGAGCTGCATTGGAGGAGCTTGGTTGAGTGAAGCAGATGCGTTTGGGGATAGGTATTCCTGGAGGAAGTGTAGGTGTAGGCCACTTGCCAGCAGGTTGGTTACCAGCATGAGCAAAGGGAGCTGCAGCAGGATTAGATGGTGCATTCTCCCCCGATTTGGCAGATCGGCTAGGAGGGACGGGGGCGCGAGCCATGGTGTGAGCCAAGTCCGCAAATGATGTAGACAGGGAGTGAACGGAAGAGGCCACAAGATCCATCTTTTGCTCAATGGAAGTGGAAGAGTTGGTTAGCGCAGAGAGGAGTTGGGTGCCTAGGGCATCAACGTTAACGGCGATGGCAGTGATTAGGGCGCTCTAGGCCTAAGCATGGCGGTCTAGGTGGGCGGAGATCACAGCGTCGGAATGGACCGTGCCATAAGAAGTGCGCCCAAGTGCAAACTCCAGAGCTTTGGAGGACTCCCACGCATGAAGAGGGGTAGGAGTGCGTTGGGCAGAGGAGTCGGCAGGAGGAAAGAGAGGTTAAGCAGCGGCAGCAGCAAAAGGGACATCCGGAGCATCAGAGGCATTAGGAGCAGCAGATCCACTGTGACCAGAGAGGTCAACAACGGGAATTGTAGCAGGAGAAGAGGGCCCGACCTCAGCAAGGGAAGGAATCCGTGCGTCATGGGCCGGTCCGGAGGGAGCAGCAGTAATTGGTGCATCGGGAAGAGAAGCCGGTGAAAGAAAGCCGTGGTCTAGGTTCCAGATGATCATATCATCCGGGGTTTGGGTATGGCGTGTATAACACACCCAGAGATCGTTATCGGGGATGGTGGCGGTGCATGCAAGGCTAAAATGGAACCAGAGATCCATAAGAATGTTGGGAGAGAGATGGTTCAAGTAGTATTGAGGTTGAGGGAGTGGGCTTAGAGGCACGACCAGAGGAGATGCAAGAACATCAGCAACAACAGTAGCAATACCGGTAGCAACGACAATAACAACGTTAGGGGAATCAGGTGCGGGGGTATCAACAACAAAGGGTGCTGATGAGATAACCAGAAGATAACTAGGCTAAGACGGCCCCACAACTTCGAATGGATCAGCGCGAACGCTGTGCTGGGAGCCACGCGAGATGGAGAGAGTGGTTACAAACCGAATCCGTGAGGACCGGTGGGCAGAGCTGACCTTGGGGACGGAGTTGTCGGCTGGGTCACCAATCGAATTGCCCTATTGTTCCGGAGCGGGAAGGAGGTGAATAGAAGCAGAAGGCCAACGAGCAGTCAGAGTCTCGTCAGGCGATAGATGTCGGAGATAGTATGCCTGAGGGAAGGTGACGACAAAATGTCCATTGAAATGAGATTGATTCTTTAGGTTGTTGCCCAGTAGCTAAATAAAAAGGTCCCCCAATCCATTTGGAGGCTCTCAAAGACTCCGTACATTGCTAGAAGCAGATCGTATGGGACGGAGTCGAGGGCTGATGTACGAGCCAGAAAGCACCGGCTCAGAATGGTGGCCATACAACGATAGTGACCCTGGAAGGACTTCAGCTTGTATTCCTTCCCTTTATAAGTACAGCCCATTGAGGTTGCCATCGGCTCTGGGTCCGGTCGCTGGTAAGTACCGGAGGGGAAATGGAGAGTGGCACGAAGAACAACAAGTGTGATGACAATGGATTCACCCCAAACTGTGGATTTGATAGAGTCAGCGGTGCAACGAATGTTCTAGTAGTATTCAATGATGTCTTCAATACGAAGGTCGACCGAATTAGTGACCAGATTTAAAAGATGGCTGGCTTCAAGTAATGGGCGTAGTTCTAGAAACCACGCCGGAGGATTGGGAACAGTGTTTCAATCAACCAGATGGCCTGGATTGACACCAGATAGTGCAGCTTTGGGTGCCATGGAAGTTGGATAGGGAGAAGGGAAAGGAAAGCTAGGGTTATGAAAAGATGAAGAACAACGGCTGTGGATTTGAGAGTGCAAAGTCGCTCTTCACTTGAATGCTTGAGATATATATAATGGGTCAGTGGATGCTGTCGGGTCTAGGGTTTAAGCAAAATGAATAGTGAGCCACATGACAATCCTATGTCATTAGACTTGATAGTTGAGCGTCTCTGGGTAAAGAGATGACGTAGAGGTAGCAGAACCAAGCATTTATGACAGCTGTATGCCTTCTTCCGAAAAGTGAAGGGACTAATTGCCCGGCTCGAGACGTGCATTTAATGAATCATCATTATTCCTCCTCAAAAATACGCGATGTAAGATAATACTTGGATTATCGCGATTTAAGAATTTTAAGAGTCAGGAGGAAATGAACCAACTATTATCCAGGGTAAGGTATATCCATAGTAAGAACATCTGGATGAATGACAGACTGAGTCCGTAGAAACAGGTGTTGAACTAGAGAGAAGTATATTCCTTTGCTGTCTTGAAGTCAAGACAATATGAGGTACCACAATACCTCAGATCCTAGACATTAGACAAGATATATTATTCAATTGCGAAGAAAATCTGAACCTAAGGCTTCATAAAGATAAACTAAAAAAAACAAAAGACTCAAAATAGGTTGAAATTAGTATGGATATGAGATAAATACATAAAACGCAGCATAATCCAAACTAATGAGAAATAACAGAACTTATGCATTAAAAATGAAAGTGCTACACATACATACGAGTTAAGGATCATTTTGCTAAAATCAATGCATATGACAGATAAGAAACACATAAGTTCATATAGGTCAACATAGTGAAACCTTCATGCTAAAAGACGTAGCTAAGATTAATTAAATCTATATGATTTATCCAACTAAAGGTTCATGAGTGATAATGGATGAAGAACACATGTCAGGAATAATTAATTGATTGTCATACCTAAGATGCACACTTGAAGAAACAAAAACATTCAATCATGTTACAATTCTAATTCAACAATGCATGTCCAGTCAGATTCAAAAGTGAGAGTTTATAAGGTTGAGCATCTGAGACATATCAGGGGGTCATTACTTAAGTAATAAAAGAAGCCCTTGCTCCCCATTAGATCATGTGATCCTCTCGAGAAAGACTCCCCCTCAAATAGACAACTAGGAAAGAGGTCACAAGACATATAAGGGGGGTATTACTTAGGTAATTGATAAAGCATTTTCTCCCTCTTAGACCATGCGATCCTCTCGATGGAAGTTTCCTGCTTAATATTTAGATCTTGAGAAATTGTTGTTTATCCTTGATGAACTCCACTCAAAAAGCTGATCAGACTGCAAAAGTGAATTTATCCACCAGGCATTCCGAGCTAACCCATTTCATTTCTTCAACTAAGCATGTTAGTAATTCAAACAATATAAAAATTCATTAGACATGTGGTGAGAGATGAAAGTAGGAATCATGAAATCATAAGGAGGTTTTATTTATATATCTTTAATTATGTTAGCTTAAACGACTTCAGTCTGGAGACGCAAGCATCCTTCCATTTGACAGTATGTGAATATTATCAGAAATATAATGCATGACACAAGTAAGAATAATCAGCAGGAAGTACAGTAAGTATCTATCACTCATCATGAAATACGATGCATTTTCTGAAGGATATACTGCTGGATTATAAATGAGAAGCTATGCAGAAAGGTCAAGCATACCTAACTTGAGGAGTAGTTCAAAGAATTTTGCATCAGGTAGGGGCTTGGTGAGTATGTCCGCGAGTTGATCATCCGTAGCAACATGTTCGAGAGATATGTGCTTTTTGAGAACATGATCGAGAATGAAGTGATACCTGACTTCAATATGCTTAGTCTTTGGATGCATGATAGGATTGCTGTTTATGGCAATGACACTAGTATTATCACAGTAGAGTGGAACAAATGTCATGTTGAAACCGTAGTTAGTAAGTTGACTTTGCATCCAGAGAAGCTGTGCGCAGCAACTCCCAACAGCTATGTATTCCGCCTTAGTAGTAAAGGTTGATATGGAATTCTGCTTCTTACTGAACCATGAGACCAATCTGTTTCCAAGAAACTGACAACTACCACTGGCACTCTTCCTATCGATGCAACACCCGGCAAAATCAACATCAGAATATCCGAATAAAGAGAAATTTGACTCCTTTGGATACTAGAGTCCCAAATTCACTATCCCTTTGAGGTACCGTAATATCCGTTTGACATATAGCATGTGTGACTCTTTAGCATCCGCCTGATATCTTGCACATACACAAGTTAGGAACATGATATCTAGGCAACTTGCCGTAAGATACAACAATTATCCTATCATACCTCTATATTCAGTCACATTTACTGATTCTTCGTTTAGATCAGGATCTAACTTGGCATTGACTGGCATGGGAGTCTTCAAGGGAGTTGAATTTTGCATACTGAGCTTCTTGATTTAGTCCCGTGTGTACTTAGCTTGGTTGATGAAGATTCCTTCCTTTATTTGTTTGACTTCTATTCTAAGAAAGTAGGATAGTTCTCCCATCATGCTCATTTCAAATTTGCTAGTCATCAACTTCGCAAACTACTCACATAGCTTCGGATTTGATGATCTGAAAACGATATCATCCACATAGATTTGCACGATCAGGGAGTGTCCCTTCTCTTTCCGTAGGAATAATGTGATGTCAATCTTTCCTTTTCTGAAGTTGTGTTCGAGCAAGAATTCTGACAGTGTGTCGTACCAGGCCCTTGGAGCTTGCTTCAATCCGTACAAGGCTTTCTGTAGTTTGTACACCATATGTTCAGCCTTGTGTTCAATGAAACCTGGAGGTTGTTCAACATAAACCTCCTCTTGAAGATATCCATTAAGAAAAACACTCTCGATGTCTATTTGATAAACTATGAAGTTTTCATATGATGCGTACGGTAGGAACATTCTGATCGCCTCAAGTTTAGCTACTGGAGCAAAGGTCTCATCATAGTCAATGCCTTCTTTTTGACGATATCCTTTGGTTACCAATTGAGCTTTGTTCCGAATTACTATTCCTTAAGTATCAAGTTTATTCCAGAACACCCATTTAACTCCAATAATTTGTTGCGACTTTGGCCTTGGTATAAGTGTCCACACTTCGTTCCTCTTGAACTGATTAAGCTCTTCTTGCATAGCCCTTGTTCTTACACCAACAATAGGATCACCAATCACTTGTTCTGATGGGTGGTTTTGAGTCCACCTATAATTCTGCACTTGTGGTGGTGAGTATTTAATAATTTGAAGCTCTGCCAGATTGGGTGGTTCAGGTACATCTGCTGGTTGAGCTTCTTCCGGGCCAGATATATCCATATGATGAATAGGTCGAGAAGTACTTTGAGGTTCTTTGGCATTGTGACTTTCAGTATTAACTGGTCCGGAAGGACTAGAAGGTTCTCTGGTGTTTTGGATGTCCGTATTAATTGGTACGAAGTTGAGTGGAAGTCCTGAGTCTGATTCTTCGGAAGCATCATCAATAGCATTTCTCCTTGCTTCACTAGTGCTTGGTGATTGATCAATAGTAGTGGCAGGAACATGTTTGAACTAAGAATAGTCAATCATGTTTGTGTGATCCTACACGTTTGGATTTGAAGCTCCTATACTTGACTAATCAATATTAGATTCATCAAAAGTAACATGGATAGATTCTTCAACTTTTAAACATCCTCTATTGAAAACGCGATAAGCCTTGTTATGTAAAGAGTATCCAACAAAGATCCTATCAACGGATTTTGGCTATAATTTACTCTGGGGCTCTTTGCCGTTGTTTAACACGTAGCAAGTACACCCAAAGGCTTTGAAATGGGAGATTGATGGCTTCCCGCCTCTCCACATCTCATAGGGTGTTTTATGGTAAACTTGTTAATTAGAGTTCTGTTCTGAGCATAGCATGCAGTGGACACAGCTTCAGTCCATAGATTGAGAGGAAGCTTTGTCAGAGAAGCTCTCAAGGGATTCACTAGGTTTGTGAGAGAAGCTCTGAAAGTTCTGTCTAAGAGCACAAATGACGTTCTGCATTTGGGACTGACTTCCCTCATAGAGGATTGTCAGTTTATCCCAGACAGCTTTTGCTGTCGTGTAGGCCTAGACATCCGTGAAAGCTTCAGAATCGAAAGATGACATTACGTAAGCCAGAGCCTTTTCGTTAGCGTACTACCAGACTCTTTCCTCATTGGTGAGTTTAACGTCAGTCTTTGGCCTTCTAACTCCATTTTCTTTGATGGTCATCAGAATAGGAAGCTCCTGATGAAGACAAGGCTACATCAAATGATCATGACATATCATGAACATTCTCATGCGAGCTTTCCACGGGGAGAAAAGCTTAGGTGTGAATTTTGGCGGTTTTGTCAGAGTGAATCCAGAACTCCGTTGTTGAGGAGCAGTGGGAGCAGCAGGTTGAGCAGTTGTGCTCGGATCAACATTTACGTTGCTACTGCGGTTGGGGATGGGCTCTTGCGCATCTCTGGAGTTAAGGCGGGTATTGAATAGCATGCTACTTTCTTCATCCATTTTTGAGAGAGAGAGAGTGAGATCTCTACTTTGAGTAGGTAGACTTGCTTTGATACCACTTGTTGGTCCTTGGAAGCCCAAGGGGGGCGGGGGTGAATAGGCTCTTATGGAAAACTCTTCTTCTTCTCTAGCACAACACTTTTTTGGTTAAAAGATAAAATAATTGTGGAAGATAACCAGATAGTGGAAGTATTCTGTTTTATTATCAAAAGATAATTACAAACAAAATAATAGCAGATTAAAGTTGATAACAAGCTTTTGGGTCTACTGAATCTCTCTAGCACTCTATTTTACAATAACACACACACTAGCCAAATTAATCTCTAAGAGCTCTTGTACACGTACGCGCATAAGTGAAAATATACAAAGCTTAATATATATGGACATCCCTGGGAAACATTTTTGGAACTGGATTTTCCGAGCACCGTATAGTATTTAAGTTCTTCTCGGAAAATGTCTCTACATTAACTGTTGCGGATGTGGTGCTCAAAATCTTGGGACTTTAAACATATTGAATTTCTTTGCATGATCCAATTACATTTAAGGCTCTGTCCACATCTCCGTGTGATCCACATGTAAGATGACTTAGATATTCAACGGGTCTTTCTTACATCGGGACACAACGAGCTGATGACTTGAATGCAAAGCTGATAAAGTGGAGCAGCATCTTCTTAATCTGTTATAAGGTTCCATAGTCCGTGTTAATGAAGCTCGGATCTTTACTCCGTGTCAGTGGTTGCTTACTTCGTGTCAAATTGATACTGGAATCCTGATTCCGTGTCAGTGCTTCCTTACTCTGTATGAACGAAAGGTTCGGAGGGCTTACTCCGTATCAGCGCTTCCTTACTCCATATGAACAAAAGGTTCGGAGGGCTTACTCTGTATAAGCGCTTCCTTACTCCGCTTGAGTTCCTTACTTCGCATGAGTAAAAGGTCCAGATGGCTTACTCCGTATCAGCATATCCTTACTCCGCTCGAGTAAAAGGTTAGGATTCCTTACTCCGCTTCAATTTTCCTTAGTTCGTGCAAACAAAGAACTTGAGTCCTTATTCCACACAAGTCCTTCCTTATTCCGCGTGAATGAAAGACTCGGATTCCTCACTCTGTGTCTTCTTGTCCTTAGTCCACTTGAGTAGAAGACTTAGCTTTTTGTTCCGGAATAGTTCTCTCTTACTCTGGTGTGAGTTGTAGACTAGGATTCTTATTCCGCGTCTATTTAACTTAGTCCATTTGAGTGTAAGACACGGATTGCATAGTCCATATCATTAACTGTTTAGTTCGCACGAATGATCCTTATTCTGCATGAGGACTTGGTTATTTACCAAGTGCTTGATGACACTCATGTTGGTCCGGATCAGGATTATGTATCCTGTCCTTAGCTTTGCTCTCACGAGTGAAGATCCGATTTAGAGTTTTATCTTCTGCAACAACTTAGAATAGACATAGAAGATCTCAAACCAGATTACATAGGGTTTTAACCGCATCATCCAAATTCTGGGTTTGATCCAACACCTGGTTTTCATGCAATTTTTTTTTTAAAATTTTCTAGGTAAACAAATGAACATTATTGCATATCACTTATATTAACTACTAGAATGCCATTTAATTAAAAAACTTTACCAAATAAATAAATTAACTTTAGTTGAGCATGCCCCAACTTCCATCAGATTAAATGCTCATTGAGGGGAAAACGTCTGAATGTGTAAGTATATATATAATGCCAAGAATATGAAAACATAATAATGGTGATTAATGTTAAACATGATGTGGAGTTTGTGAAATTTCCAAATTGTTAGCACAACATCAAAAGTATTATTTGTTAAATAAATAAGTATAGAAAATATTTTTCAGGGTTACCCCATTTGAAGTTGGAGGGATCTGAGTTGGCTGCGGATGTTCATTTTATCCGCACAGTGCAGCTAAATTAATTCGATTATGTCACATCATCAATTCATATGATCTAACAGTTAGAATTAAAAATAATTTCAAATGTGGCACATAATGTCATTTAAAGGATTCATGTCGTTAGCCGTCCCTACCAAATGCTTCCCTCCTTTCTCTGCGGCGATGAATCGAGAAAAAAACCTAACAATTACATATCCGATTTGTAAAGACTCGTATTTGAGTAGGACTGAGAAATAGGCATTCTAGGCAGCTGGAAACATCTGGACGATATTGTGTTCACCAATGTTGTAGGTCCCAAAGTGAGTCTGGGGGGGGGGGTGAATAGACTTTCTTCGTGCGCGGAAGCTAGACTGTTAGCTGGTTTATACTAATTCTATGGATAACTATGATGGAAGTATTTATGGAGAAAATGACAGTAGTAATGTGAGTGATAATGTGAGGTGTAATGAACTATCAGACAAATCTGAGATGGGAGTAAATGTTCTTTGCTAAACAGATCTCAGATGTAACAGGAATGAACTGTGATAGTTTGGATTGTGGGAAATAACACAGAGATGAGACTCGATGATAGTGCTGGATCTTTGATGAATAAGAGTTTTTGATTAATCAACAGATTTGTTCTTGATCTTCGTTTAACTCGATGCACAGCACTTGGAAGTTCTTTTTCTCTCTCTAAGTCTTTCTCTATAGCGTTGGAACTCTTCTCTTTGAATTCTTCAAAAGATATCTCTTAATGTGTGTAAGAATCCTTTTTCTTGTATTCTATGGATTCCACGCTTTCAGAGAAAGAGACTAACTCATCTTTTTGACGTTTAGTGTGAGAGAGATATATATTTTAAGTTTAGATTGCTGTGCACCTAGTTGTTCATCCGACAGACTGACTTCCCGCCACTGGATATGCGGGATGTCAGGGGATGGGTTGATCTGCTTTGATTTGCAGATCTGTTACCCATGCTGCGCAGTTGCATGCCCATACTTGCGCAGTCGATCTTGGCCGTTCATTCGTGGAAAGTGATTGATCGCAATTAATGCGACATTAATTACACTCCACCTGCTCGAGACGGCGCAGGCTTACTATACAAACCCTAACTGAATATATCGCTAAGTGAATATGCTTAGGGTTTTAAGTATGCCTTGAAGGTGGGTGCCTCGTAGGTTTGATGACTTGAAGGTTTCAGTTAGAGCCTGTTGAAGTTGCGGAAATTTACTTCAGGTTACAGTGTTGATATCTGCGAGTCTTCGACTCACATATCTTCAAGTCTCCGAGGCTAGAGTTCGAGTTAGATTAAGTTTGTTGTGTCACTCTATTAACTGTAAGTCTGAGACTCTGCGAGTCTATGACTCTACGAGTCTGCCACTATCCTAATGGCTCTTAGAGTGATTTCTTCGAAGTGCGCCTAATCTACCCGTGGTTACAGCTACGAGTCTATGACCCTAGCTCTGCAGGTCTACGACCTTCGGGTTTCTCAACTTATTTACTTGATTAAGAGGCTCTTCGATTCTGTGAGTCTTCGACCTTGAAAACCTTCAACTCTACGAGTCTTAGACTTTACATTTCTTCCTTAGCCTTTCGCATTTACTCATGTACTAAGTTTCCGTATTCTACGAGTCTTCGACTCTGCGGCTGCGACCCTTCAACTATAACGCTCAGCCTTTCAGATCTCCGAGTCTGTGACGTCTGACAATTTCTTTAGATTAACAGTATCTCTTTCTACGACCCTTGAATCTACGACTCTACGACCGTTGAGTTACAGTTACACTTGTATTTGCCAGTCATTGTTGCTTCGACTCTTCGACCTTCGACCTACGAGTTTGCGAGTCCTATTGACCAAACAGTGTTCTAAGGCTTTGACTCTATGACCCTTGAGTCTTCGAGTCTAGTTGCACTTTAAGTTCTGTTATGTGACTTGAGCGCTTTAGGCACTCTACAGTTCTACGGGCTTCGAGTCTTCGAGTTATTTAAGTTTGTTTACTGCTTTTTTAGAATTCTTCGACTCTACGAGTCTCTGAATTTAATCGTCGCTTACAGTAATGCTCTCTTTTTTGTACTGTGACTCTACGACCTTCGACCCTGGATCTACGAGTCATAATGTGTTCTGTCACAAATATGCTTCGAGTCTCCAGACCGTACGAGTCTACAAGCCTCTCGCCTATATGTTCTGTGACAGGTTTATTTCTACGAACTTCAACTCTTCGACCCTACGACCTTCGGATCTTCGAGTCTCCAGACTTCAACTATATTTTGGCAGCTTCATCAAATCCTATATTTCCAACAAATGTGAGCATTTTGACTGTATTTGGGCCCGATTCCGAGTGAGGGCCTGAAAGGCTCATTGGTTGACATTTTGGGGATTTATTAGTTGACCTTGTGTTTGAGCAGTCATTTGAGTTGGAAAACATCTAGATAGTGATGTGCTTGTCATTTTCAAGCGTTTTGGCTGTATTTGAGCTCAATTTGGAGTTCGTGACCTCGAAAGGCTAGTAGTATAATTTTAAGTGTGTATTACTTAAAAAATTAGCAGAAAATATAAATAGGGGGGAGAGAGAGAACATAATGAAAGGGAGAGCATTGTCATTCCCCTGATTCTAGGTACCTAGATTTGGGAACATGACTTCCCCTTGCCTACACTCGAAGGGTCAAGGGGTTGGTGACAAGCACCGAAAGAGACAAAACCACGAGTGCTGTGTCAATCCCAAACTAGTATAGTCCTGCATCAAGGGTAATCCTGTACTTTCTGATACATCATCATGCATACAATATGCCAAACAATCATACATACATCATATCACAAGCAGTGTGCATATATAATTGTCCACAAACCCATGTTCGGGATATAACACATAAATAATACAAAATACAGTACTGTATCATACATTAGAGTAGTGGGCACGTTCTTCTGGAATAAAGTCCTCCACTAGCCTTAACAACACCTGAAAGGCAAATAACAACAAACAACAAAAACAAGAGGTGTGAGCCATAAGTAGGGGAAACCTACACCTTACTATGCAATACATCCTCAATGCACAATCAAACAAACAACAAACATCAGGATTCAGCCTGAAGCAAACTAAACTCAAGGAATGGATTCCCAACTCAAAGCATTTAACTCTCACGACAACTCTTAAAGCATCCATCTCAAGAGTCGGCATGTCCCCTATGATCTAAAAAGATCATTGGAAAATCACATAAGTAAGCATAACCATAGCCACACAGGCTAGCACAATCACGGCCATACTGCCTACCACAATCACAGCCACACAGGCTTCCATAATCACAGCCACACAAGCTTTCACAAGCACAACTACATTGGTTGTATCAGTCTTAGGACGCAACCTATCCACATAAGACAGTTTTTGTCCATGATCCTCAACTGGATCTCAGCTCATTAGGCCGCAGCCTCACCCAACAAGGTACATCACAAACTCAGGGGCCTTAGCCACCTGTCATGTCACACCTCCTGAGTCCAGGAACTTAGAACTGGGAACATGACTTCCCCTTGCCCGCACCCGAAAGGGTCAAGGGGTTGGTGACAAGTACCGAAAGATACAAAATCACGGGTGCTATCTCACTCACCAACTAGTACAATCATACTACACGGCTAATCATATACACTACCATTAAACCACATCATCTATACAATATATCAGAAGATAGATATACAAGCAAGCATGTACACCGCACCTCAGAGTACGAACAAGCAAAGTCCTTCGGGAAGGAAAGCCTCTACTAGCCTCAATAACACCTGTAGGGCAAACAACAACAACAAACAACCACAAAAAACAAACAATAGGAGTGAGCCATAAGCTTTGTAGGTAACTTACGACTTTACACCCTACCATGCAATACATGCTTAATGCACAACCAAATAAATAAACATCAGAACTCAGCCTGAACAAACTAAATTCAGGGAATGGATTCCCAACCCAAGGATTCAACAGCTCAGGGCTCACAGCCCAAGTAACTCATCTGTCACAATCATCACCAGGACATCCTATCCATTGTACTTGGCACGTCCCCCACGATCCAAAAAGGATCACCTCAGGATAGCCTATCCAAAAAGGACTCGGCATATCCACCACAATCCCACACAGGATCCATGATGTATCAAGACACAACCTGTATCAATCTCAGGACACAAGTTGTCCCCATCAGGACAGCTTGTCCATGATCCTCAATAGGATCCCAATAACTAGACATAGCTTGCCTTCACTAGGGCATAGCTCGTCCATGATCTTCAATAGGATTCGCTCATTAAGAGCTCATCAGGCCATAGCCTCACCCGACAGGGTACATCTCTGTAAGGACCCGTATTTGAGGGGCCTTAGAGATAGCCTTGAGTTAGAGACCTTATTTTAACAAATGAATATCAGCACAATGATGTGCTCATCAAATGGAGAATTTTGACTGTACTTGGACTAAATTTGGGATTTGAGGCCCTGAGGGGTATTTTCAGGATTTCATAAACAATTTTATATTCTATGGAAGGTAGCGGACATCATTCTGAGAAACATTAGTTCTGCACGCCAATTCATTTGAGGCCATCTACTTGGTCAAAATTAATCTCCAAAACCTGACAAAACAGCCTAAAAGCGCATGTATATGCAAATAGCATCTTCCTAGGGGTTAGAGCAAATATAAATGAAATATGATACAATAAGGCTCTAATCATGCTCTTAAACACCCCTAAATAGGCAATAGAATAACGGCATAAATGCACGTTATTTGATGTAGAGCATTCTAGATCATTGGAAGATAATCTAGATGAGCAGGAAACCAATCCGGATCAAGGACTGCTCAGATCCCTTATTCCATGCTAAGGAATAGCTCGAATTCCTTACTCCGTGTCAAGGTTAGCTCAGATCCTTACTCCATATCAATGGAGGCTTAGTTCAGATCAATGGAAGGCTCAGATCCTTACTCCATGTCAGTGGAGGTTTAGTCCGGATCAATGGAAGGCTCGGATCCTCACTCTGTGTGAGTGGAGGCTTAGTCCGGATCAATGGAAGGCTCGGATCCTTACTCCGTGTCAGTGGAGGCTTATTCTGGATCAATGGAAGGCTCGAATCCTTACTCTATATTAGTGGAGGCTTAGTCCGGATCAATGGAAGGCTCAGATCCTTACTCCGTGTCAATAGAGGCTTAGTCTAGATCAATGGAAGGCTTAGATCCTTACTCTGTGTCAATGGAGGCTTAGTTCGGATCAATGGAAGGCTCAGATTCTTACTCCATGTCCAGATCAGTGAAAGGCTCGGATCCTTACTCCATATTTAGACTCCGTATTCCGGATAAGTGGATAGCTCAGGTTTGACCTGATGATCCGAATTTGACTTGATGATCCGAATTTTGACCTTGATGATCCGGATTTGACTTGATGATCCGGATTTTGACCTTGATGTTCTGGATTTGACTTGATGATCCAGATTTTGACCAGGGGCATTGACCGTCTTTTCATAAGTTGGACTTTTTATGACCAAAACTGTTTTGGCCATAACTTCCTCATTTTAAGCTAGAATTGAGCACAGTCAAGTGCGTTAGTCTATAAATTTCATCCTCTATCCTTTGGTATTGGTCTTGTGGCATCTTGAGGTTTTAGCTTCCTTATTGAGTTTGGCTGTGATCTTACCTTATCAAAATAGGGTACAACAGGATTGTGATATTTGAAATATTTCTTTTTTATTTCATTCTTTTTTTTACTCAATAATTGCCCATGTGTGGAATCTTGACATTTATAACTGACCCTAGTGTGGGGTGAACTATGTCTTATTGGAGGCTTAGTTCAAATTAGTGATGACTTGGAATCCTTACTCCGTATCAATGATGCTTTAATCCGGATTAGTGGAAGGCTCGGATCTTTACTCCGTATCAGTGAGGCCTTAGTCTAGATCAGTGGAAAGCTCAGATCCATACTCCATGTCAATGATGCTTTAAATTGAATTAGTGATAACTCAGATCCTTACTCCATATCAGTGAGGCCTTAATACAGATCAATGGAAGGCTCGGATCCTTACTCCGTGTCAATGGAGTCTTAGTTCGGATTAGTGACGTCTCAGACTTGACCACGATGCTTCGAATTTGACTATGATCCTTACTCTGAGGTTGAGTTTTCGTCATAACTTAACTCGGAATAGTACTTGGTTAGCTACATTGGCCTGACTCAATGCTTGAGGATAGAGTTGTGGTCTTGCGAACCGGCCTCATCATCGAGGGAGTGTTGTGAAACCCTAGTGGTTGACTTGTGTTGTTATAGTATGCATTAAGTTGCATGATTAGGGGACCTTTGGTCCGAGAGTTATATTATGGGTTGTTCAGTTGTGTTACGTTGTTGGTTTGTCCGTCATATGTGTGTTTAACTCCAAGTTGGAAGAAGGTAGGTGACAGACAGATTTTTAACCTCTCTAAAAGAGCTAGCTAATGTCGTTAAATCTCTCTTCAAGATAATAAATTCCCTAAGTTTGCACTAAAAGAATAGCAGCAAGCAAGGGGTCGAACCTATAGGGATTAGCCTAGTTCTCTAGTTCTCAAATCAAAACACCCAATTACTCTTGTTCTATAAAATGTCTTGGCAAAAAGTTTTCTTTTTAAACTAAAGATCTAATTTTTATTTGGTTTTCTGAATAAACAAAGAAAGTAAACTGATTTTAGGATTAAGATTCAAGGATTAAAAGCATCTAGGGTCACAATTTCACCTCCCTTTGTTATCTCTACTGGTTCATGGTATTAGGGTTGTCTGATTGAAAACATGTTAAACATAAGCCAAGGACAACAAATGGTCATTGAGGTCCTTTTAAGAGTTGTATGCCAGAATGGTCATCTAAACACACAAACATGCAAAGCCAATAAATCATACTTGCAAAAGGATAATGATCACACCAATTACAAATAAGTTATAAATCTCAATCCGCCCCAGACTAGGGCTAAAAATACCAAGGTGTACATCCAAAGATAGAGATTAAGAACAGATTCATAAAACATGCAAAACTCAATCATCCAAACCCAATATTCATAAACACAGCAAAGCAACAAGGGGGCTACATTGCTCCCCTAGATTAAAAGACTACTCACGCATGATTACAAGCAAAACCGTAGCAGAAAAGCTAAACATCTTCTTCTAATCCACGCGCGCAACAAAGCTGCAAATCCAGGCTCCAAAATCCGTGACGGCTGCTGCGACAGCAGCGACGGCTGCTCTCCTAGGTCAAGGACAGCCTCCAAGTCGTGGAGCCTCTCTCTCTCTCTCTAAAAACATGTAGGGGGTCTAGGTTACATAGCAGAGGGCGTGGAGCTCTTATTTATAGAGTTTGGATGGGCCTTGAGGTGTGTACCCTAGCCCATTTATCAAAACGGCGTAGTTTTGATAAGTAACACTCGAAACATTAAAATCTCTATCTTCCATCCACAATTTGGACATAGGCCTTCAGAAACAAATGATCAGCATGGAAAAACGATAGGATCGGCCCAAAAATATCTCTGCACGTCAATTTGCACATGATATGGTGAATTCACGTGCAGCTCCAAATCAGCTCAAACTTCTCCCCAAGCTTCCTTGCATCCTGTAGAGGCCTGAGAGGCAAAAATAGGCTTGCACGTGAAATGGGTGAATTCACGTGTAGCTCCAAATGCTCTAAAATTTTTGTGGTAGGTAGAGGACATCATTCTAGGAAACTTTTGTTCTTGCACGCCAATTGTTTGAGGCCATCTACTATGTCAAAAGTGAGCTCCAAAATCTGCCAAAACAGCTTAAAAACGCATGTATTTGCAAATAGCATCTTCCTAGGGGTTAGAGCAAATATATATGATATATGAGGCAATAAGGCTCTAATCATGCTCTTAAACATCCTAAATAAACACTAGAATAATGGCATAAAATGCACGTTATCAGTAGGACCTATGACTTAGGTTATTGTTGGGGTTTCCATGGGGAATCGGGTATGAGACAACATAAGGTTCTCCATTGTGGATTGTTTGAAATAGTTTTAGACTTAAAGAAGTCCATGAGGTGCCAACCTGGCACCGTGAGAGCCTAGTGAGGCTATGTGATGAAACCTTTGTGGTTTGTCATGGTTTATTTGAGGTTATGGTTGGGCTATGTATACATACGTGTCTTGTGTGGGACCTTCAGGTGTGTTGTGATATCTATGTGATATGTGGGACTCTTGGGTCCATGTGATATGTTTGATTCTGACAGGTGGCATATTCAGTGGTTGAGCTTGAGTTGAGTTGAGCTCTATGCAGATGTACCCTTCCGTGGGTTTGACAGGTGGCTAAGGCCCCTAGGATTGAGATTGTCACGCCCCAATTTCCTTCCCCCTGGAAATGGGTAATGACTGCCCATGCCCGCACTCGAAGGGTCAAGGGTTCGGTGTAAACACCAAAGTGAGGACACCTACCGAGTCTTGTCCTATCCCTGTACCACAAGTCAACATGCCAAGGGGCATGTACCTGTTTCCATGCCAAGCACACCACCACAATA
Organism: Taxillus chinensis; assembly: GCA_023512835.1. Taxonomy (NCBI): domain Eukaryota; kingdom Viridiplantae; phylum Streptophyta; class Magnoliopsida; order Santalales; family Loranthaceae; genus Taxillus; species Taxillus chinensis. Next base: position 24,953,147 of record CM042091.1, read on the forward strand.
TATATACATACAGTATTCACAACACAATACATCAATTACATTGCTTAGAGGCTTCCAGCCCTTTTACAACCCACTAGGGAACAAGCTCCCAATAATAAAACCAGGGTACACAGTTCAAACAAACAGAATCTCAAATACAACGAAATAACCAAATGTATACATATATATAAGGCCATACAGCCCTAGCGGCCTACCAACTCAGCTCTTCCGGCTATCGCCTGCTAGGTCCTGCAAAGAACAGTTCATAGGAGGGGTGAGCACACCATAGCTCAGTAGGGATCAAGTCTCCCCAATCCTGTCCCACTCTAAAACTATGCATGTCAAGTGGATGCATGTGCTCGTGTAGTGACTTAAGTTAAAACAACAACCATCACCCAGTAAACACACCTCATACCTCTGCCTGCACAGGAGGGCAGAGGACACCCCGCCACCACGGCGACGTGACATGCCACACCAGGCAAATGTGAGTCTCATCTCAAGGGGTACAGTATAATGACTGTCCCATACTCAACTCAATCCCCGCGTTTCTGGGGTTCTCATCTCAACTCCCCGCATTTCTAGGGTCCTCAACATACACATTTCAACATATACAACTCAACAATCTCAACTCAACAAACATAACTCAACAAACACAGTACAAACATGCAACTCATTTAGCATACAAAAAACTCAACTCAGAATGTAAAACAACAGATAGTCTCAGAACAATTACATCATTTCATATAACATTATCTAACTCCTCCTGGTCCCTAAAGTCCACACATTTCTCACACTCATAGTCTGGATCATAAACAACCTTTCAAAGGAAGCTTATCCACCTCAATGGAGCCCAAAACAAGCTGCACGTGACAACCTATTTTCGTGGGCAGAGGCAAATTAACTCAAACATCATTCTAACCATCCTAGAAGGTTCAATTACCTATTGTCGTGGGCAGAGGGGTATTTTCGGGATTTCACAAATAATTTTATATTCTTTTTTAAATTACCTGTCAGAATCAAACATATCACATGGACCCAAGAGTCCCACATATCACATAGATATCACAACACACCTGAAGGTCCCACACAGTACACGTATGTATACATAGCCCAACCATAACCTCAAATAAACCATGACAAACCACAAAGGTTTCGTCACATAGCCTCACTAGGCTCTTACAGTGCCGGTTGGCACCTCATGGACTTCTTTAAGTCTAAAACTATTTCAAACAATCCACAATGGAGAACCTTATGTTGTCTCATACCCGATTCCCCATGGAAACCCCAACAATAACCTAAGTCATAGGTCCTACTGATAACGTGCATTTTATGCCGTTATTCTAGTGTTTATTTAGGATGTTTAAGAGCATGATTAGAGCCTTATTACCTCATATATCATATATATTTGCTATAACCCCTAGGAAGATGCTATTTGCAAATACATGCGTTTTTAAGCTGTTTTGGCAGATTTTGGAGCTCACTTTTGACATAGTAGATGGCCTTAAACAATTGGCGTGCAAGAACAAAAGTTTCTTAGAATGATGTCCTCTACCTACCACAAAAATTTCAGAGCATTTGGAGCTACACGTGAATTCACCCATTTCACGTGCAAGCCTATTTTTGCCTCTCAGGCCTCTACAGGATGCAAGGAAGCTTGGGGAGAAGTTTGAGCTGATTTGGAGCTGCATGTGAATTCACCATATCATGTGCAAATTGACGTGCAGAGATATTTTTGGGCCGATCCTATCGTTTTTCCATGCTGATCATTTGTTTCTGAAGGCCCATGTCCAAATTGTGGATGGAAGATAGAGATTTTAATGTTTCGAGTGTTACTTATCAAAACTACGCTGTTTTGATAAATGGGCTAGGGTACACACCTCAAGGCCCATCCAAACTCTATAAATAAGAGCTCCACGCCCTCTGCTATGTAACCTAGACCCCCTACATGTTTTTAGAGAGAGAGAGAGGCTCCACGACTTGGAGGCTGTCCTTGACCTAGGAGAGCAGCCGTCGCAGCCGTCGCAGCAGCCGTCGCGGATTTTGGAGCCTGGATTTGAAGCTTTGTTGCACGCGTGGATTAGAAGAAGATGTTTAGCTTTTCTGCTATGGTTTTGCTTGTAATCATGCGTGAGTAGTCTTTTAATCTAGGGGAGCAATGTAGCCCCCTTGTTGCTTTCTTTGTGTTTATGAATATTGGGTTTGGATGATTGAGTTTTGCATGTTTTATGAATCTGTTCTTAATCTCTATCTTTGGATGTACACCTTGGTATTTTTAGCCCTAGTCTGGGGCGGATTGAGATTCATAACTTATTTGTAATTGGTGTGATCATTATCCTTTTGCAAGTATGATTTATTAGCTTTGCATGTTTGTGTGTTTAGATGACCATTCTGGCATACAACTCTTAAAAGGACCTCAATGACCATTTGTTGTCCTTGGCTTATGTTTAGCATGTTTTCAATCAGACAACCCTAATACCATGAACCAGTAGAGATAACAAAGGGAGGTGAAATTGTGACCCTAGATGCTTTTAATCCTTGAATCTTAATCCTAAAATCAGTTTACTTTCTTTGTTTATTCGAAAACCAAATAAAAATTAGATCTTTAGTTTAAAAAAAGAAAACTTTTTGCCAAGACATTTTATAGAACAAGAGTAATTGGGTGTTTTGATTTGAGAACTAGAGAACTAGGCTAATCCTGATGGTTCGACCCCTTGCTTCGTTGCTATTCTTTTAGTGCAAACTTAGGGAATTTATTATCTTGAAGAGAGATTTAACGACATTAGCTAGCTCTTTTAGAGAGGTTAAAAATCTGTCTGTCACCTACCTTCTTCCAACTTGGAGTTAAACACACATATGACGGACAAACCAACAACGTAACACAACCGAACAACCCATAATATAACTCTCGGACCAAAGGTCCCCTAATCATGCAACTTAATGCATACTATAACAACACAAGTCAACCACTAGGGTTTCACAACACTCCTCAAGAACAGAGCAGGCCTCCGCAAGACCACAACTCTATCCTCAAGCATTGAGTCAGGCCAATGTAGCTAACCAAGTACTATTTCGAGTTAAGTTATGACGAAAACTCAACCTCGGAGTAAGGATCATAGTCAAATTCGAAGCATCGTGGTCAAGTCTGAGACGTCACTAATCCGAACTAAGACTCCATTGACACGGAGTAAGGATCCGAGCCTTCCATTGATCTGTACTAAGGCCTCACTGATATGGAGTAAGGATCTGAGTTATCACTAATTCAATTTAAAGCATCATTGACATGGAGTATGGATATGAGCTTTCCACTGATCTAGACTAAGGCCTCACTGATACGGAGTAAAGATCCGAGCCTTCCACTTATCCGGATTAAAGCATCATTGATACGGAGTAAGGATTCCAAGACATCACTAATTTGAACTAAGCCTCCAATAAGACATAGTCACCCCACACTAGGGTCAGTTATAAATGTCAAGATTCCACACATGGGCAATTATTGAGTAAAAAAAAGAATGAAATAAAAAAGAAATATTTCGAATATCACAATCTTGTTGTACCCTATTTTGATAAGGTAAGATCACAGCCAAACTCAATAAGGAAGCTAAAACCTCAAGATGCCACAAGACCAATACCAAAGGATAGAGGATGAAATTCATAGACTAACGCACTTGACTGTGCTCAATTCTAGCTTAAAATGAGGAAGTTATGGCCAAAACAGTTTTGGTCATAAAAAGTCCAACTTATGAAAAGACGGTCAATGCCCCTGGTCAAAATCTGGATCATCAAGTCAAATCCAGAACATCAAGGTCAAAATCCGGATCATCAAGTCAAATCCGGATCATCAAGGTTAAAATTCGGATCATCAAGTCAAATTCGGATCATTAGGTCAAACCTGAGCTATCCACTTATCCGGAATAAGGAGTCTAAATATGGAGTAAGGATCCGAGCCTTTCACTGATTCGGACATGGAGTAAGAATCTGAGCCTTCCATTGATCCGAACTAAGCCTCCATTGACACAGAGTAAGGATCTAAGCCTTCCATTGATCTAGACTAAGCCTCTATTGACACGGAGTAAGGATCTGAGCCTTTCATTGATCCGGACTAAGCCTCCACTAATATAGAGTAAGGATTCGAGCCTTCCATTGATCCGGAATAAGCCTCCACTAACACGGAGTAAGGATCCGAGCCTTCCATTGATCCGGACTATGCCTCCACTCACACAGAGTGAGGATCCGAGCCTTCCATTGATCCGGACTAAACCTCCACTGACATGGAGTAAGGATCTGAGCCTTCCATTGATCTGAACTAAGCCTCCATTGATATGGAGTAAGGATCTGAGCTAACCTTGACACGGAGTAAGGAATTCGAGCTATTCCTTAGCACGGAATAAGGGATCTGAGCAGTCCTTGATCCAGATTGGTTTCCTACTCATCTAGATTATCTTCCAATGATCTAGAATGCTCTACATCAAATAACGTGCATTTATGCCGTTATTCTATTGCCTATTTAGGGGTGTTTAAGAGCATGATTAGAGCCTTATTGTATCATATTTCATTTATATTTGCTCTAACCCCTAGGAAGATGCTATTTGCATATACATGCGCTTTTAGGCTGTTTTGTCAGGTTTTGGAGATTAATTTTGACCAAGTAGATGGCCTCAAATGAATTGGCGTGTAGAACTAAAGTTTCTCAGAATGATGTCCGCTACCTTCCATAGAAGTTTCAGAGCCAAAGGCCTTGAACGCTAATTGTACCAATTGGTGTGCAAGCATATTACTGCATACCAGCCTTCTATATGATGCAAGGAAGCTTGGGGAAGAATTTCACCTAATTTGGAGCTGCACGCTAATTGGGCATATGACGTTCAAATTGACATGCAGCCATATTTTTGCACTGATTCAGTCGTTTTGTTATGCTGATCATTCTTTCCTAAAGGACCTTGTTCATATTGTGCTTAGATTGAGAGATTTTAATGTTGGAAGTGTCACTTATCAAAACTACGTTGTTTTGATAAGTTGTGACAAATGGGCTAGGGCACACTTTATAATACAGCATTCAGGCCCATCCAGCAGCTATAAAAGGAGGTCTACACGTCCTTGGAGGAGGGTTTTTTACACAACACGTTGGAGGCTTCACGTTTTTGGAGGAAACCTAGGGAGCAGCCGTGATTTTGGAAACTTGGATTGAAGCTCTGCTACGTGGGTGATTAGAAGAAGATGTTGAGTTTTTCCTGCTTGTGATTGCTTGTAATCATGCGTGAGTAGTCTTTTAATCTAGGGGAGCAATGTAGCCCCCTAAGTTATTAAAATGATTATTTGAATATTGGGTTTGTTTAATTGAGATTGCATGTTTTATGAATCTGTTCTTCATCTTTTAATATCTGGGGTGTACACCTGGGTTTTTTTAGCCTTAGTCTAAGGCTGATCTTTGGTTCATAACATATTTGTGATTGGTGTGACCATTATTCTATCATGAGTATGATAATTAGGCTTTGTTTGTTGCTGCTTTGATGACCATTCAGGCAAACAACACTTAGAAGGTCTATCAATGACCATTTACAGAACCTTGGCTCATGTATAGCATGCTATCAATTAAATAATCCCAAGAACCTTAAAATCAGTAGAAACAGCGTAGGGAGGTAAAATTGTGATCCTAGATGCCTTTAATCTTCGAGTTTTAACCTTAAAATCAATTCTGCTATCTTTGATATTTTAGAAAACCACATAAAAATTAGATCTTTAGTTTAAAAAAGAGAACGTTTTGCCAAGACATTTTATAAAACAAGAGTAATTGGGTGTTTTGATTTAAGAACTAGAAAACTAGGCTAATCCCTGTGGGTTCGACCCCTTGCTTGCTGCTATTCTTTTAGTGCAAACTTAGGGAATTTATTAGCTTGAAGAGAGATTTAACGACATTAGCTAGCTCTTTTAGAGAGGTTAAAATTTGTCTGTCAAATTGGCGCCGTTGCCGGGGATTTAATGGTTGACTAGCTTTAGAAAATCAACATTGAATGAAATTGTCTGAATTCTGATCTTAGTGCTTATTTTTCTTTAGTTTTTATTTATTTTTGAATTGTTCGGAGCTGCTAGGTGTGTTCTTGTTTTCTTACAGGAACATTCACAGCGTATTTGCGAGAATTCCTAGTTGTGCATGCCAAGAGAGGAGCTTATACCATTTAATCGGGAACTTGAAAGGTTGTTCAGAGCTCGACGCAGGGCAGCTAGGAAAGCAGCACGAGAGGCTGAAGAAGCACTGCAAGGCTTAGAGCATTCAGTAGGTGAATTGATGGCAGATTTAAGGCCTGATGGTCGTGCACCGCAAGGAGGGGCCAATTACATTGGCCAATATCCAAAAGAAGAGGGTAGTAGGTTTATGCCTAGAACCTTCTTAGACTACGCGAGACTGATGATGTCAGACCATTATTCTGGGATTAGGCAAACAAGAGTTCAAGCAAATAGTTTTGAGCTGAAGCCGACATTAATTAATATGGTGAGCAACAACGCTTTTGGAGGAACAGCAGTGGATGATCCACACCAGCATTTGATGAGATTCTACTAGATGTGTGACACCATAAAGATCAACAATGTGTCGGAGGAGGCAATAAAGCTAAGGCTTTTCCCTTTCTCCTTAAGGGATAGAGCTCTTGGGTGGTTTAATAGTTTACCAGCAGGTTCAATAAATACATGGGAGGAGATGCAGATTAAATTCATGTCTAAATACTTTCCTCCTTCCAAGGTAATCCAGCTCAGAGGGGAAATCAGCAGATTCAGGCAAGATGAGATGGAACTCTTCATGAGGCTTGGGAGCGCTTTAAAGATTTGATAAGAAGATGCCCTGACCATGGAAGACCCCAATGGATTCAAATTGAATCTTTCTACACTGGTCTTCAGTCTCACTCACAAGATAAGGTAATGCAGCTGCTGCAGGATGTTTAATGAATGTAGAGCCTGATGCTGCAGTTGAACTCTTAGAGAGACTGTCTTTGGCTGATTGGCAGTGATCGAATGTACGGACTTCAAGGCCAAAGGAGAAAATAGCTTCAGTTGACATTTCTTCCAACGATATGCAAGACCAGATCCAGGCTTTAGTGAAAAGCATGGAAGTGTTGGCTCTTAAAGTCGGCGGATCTCAACAAGCCTCACCAGTAGTTGAGCAAGGATGGAGTGGAGTTGAAGAAGCAAATTATGTTGGAGGGAAAGGCTTATACCAGAAGCAGCAATATTATCCTCAACAACAAGGACAAGGGTACAATCACAACCAACAATAATCTCAGGCATATCAGAAGAACCAGAACCGAGGGGGAGATACATCAATTCAGTATAAATATGTGCCCCAAAGGATGAAGCAGAATCCGTATGCTACTGACAATTATTTACATCCACCTCCAGGATTCGAGCAGCAACAGCCTCAGCCTCAATAACAAAGAGGAAGAACATCTCTGAATGAGGATGAGATAGCTAAAAGAAAGATGGGTGATTTGGAGGATAGGGTAGGCAGCATGGAATCTTCAGTGAAGAATATGGAAAAGCTGCTCGTAAGTATGGCATAGAATGCAAATCAAGGAGTTTTAGCTAAATCTTTTCCAAGTGACACTGAAGTGAACCCCAAGGAGAGTTGCAAGGCTATCACTTTAAGGAGTGGAAAAGCATTGAAGGAAACTGAAGTGCCTAAGAAGAGGGCCATATCAAAAGAACAAAGCAGACCCTTGGAAGCTGATAACCAAGGAAAATTTGATAAAGAAGAAGAAAAGGTGCAAGAAAAGAAGGACCAACAGTTGACTAAAGCGGACACACTGAAGAATAAGGGCTGAAAGAGCTAAGGCCTACCATGCCATTTCCTCAGCGGTTAAGAAATCAAAGGGTTGAGGAATAGTATGAGCGCTTCCTGAGTTTATTCAAGCGGCTTGAAATTAATATCCATTTGTGGAAGTTTTGGAGTAGATGCCCAGGTATAGAAAATACATTAAAGATTTTGTGAAGAAGAAGAGAAGGTATGGGGACCATGAGACGGTAGCTGTCACAAACGAGGTAAGCAGTGTTGTCCAAAGGAATTTTCCCATCAAGCATAAAGATCCTGGCGTTTTAACCTCCCTTGTGTGATTGGAAATGCGCCACAAAGAGCAGGCCCTTTGTGATTTAGGGGCTAGTATCAACTTGATCTCCTTTTCTCTATAAAGCAGCTTGGGCTCACAGGAATGAAGCCAACTTCCATCTCATTGCAGTTTGCAGACCGGTCCACTGGAAGACCTAAAGGAATCATTGAAGATGTATTAGTTAAGGTGGGCTCCTTCATTTTTCCAGCAGACATTGTAGTTTTGGAAATGGAAGAAGAAAGAGGAGTTCAGCTCCTCCTTGGAAGACCGTTTCTCAGAACAGGGTGTGCACTGATAGATGTGGCTCAAGGGCAACTGACTCTGAGAATTAATGAAGAGACTTTAGTCTTCCATATGGGGAAGGCTTTACAAGGTCAAGAGGAGGAGGACTGCCTATGGGTTGAAGATTTTGAGGAGTTGGTGGAAGACTTTTTGGCAGAAGAAATTACCACAGCAAATGATGGAGTACTCCAGCTTATAGAAGCTCAACAAGATGAAGAAGTGGACTTGACAATCGAGGAGGATGAGCAAACATCAAATTCTCTAGAGCAAGCAAAGGAGGAGAAGGAAGAGGACATACCTCCAGCTCCAGAACTGAAGGAACTGCCTGGACACCTAAGGTATGAATTTCTAGACTCTACAAATAAATTTCCAATTATAGTTGCTGCTAATTTAAATGATGTAGAGTGCACTCAACTGCTAGAAACCCTTAGGAAACACAAAAAGGCCTTAGGGTGGAACATTGAAGACATTAGGGGTATAAGTCCAGGGATTTGTATGTACAAAATTCTAATGAATGATGACTTTAAACCCACAGCTGAAAGACAAAGAAGATTAAACCCTGCCATGAAAGAAGTAGTAAGAAAAGAAATTCTAAAATGGAAAAATACGGGAATAATTTATGCTATTTCAGATAGTGAGTGGGTGAGTCTGTTGCATGTTGTGCCCAAGAAAGGGGGTATGACAGTGATTAAAAATGAGAAGAATGAATTGATCCCATCTCAGACTGTGACGGGATGGAGAGTGTGTGTTGACTATAGGAAGCTGAATAAGGCCACTAAGAAGGATCACTTTCCCCTTCCTTTCATTGACCAGATGTTGGATAGGTTAGCTGGCTATAGTCACTACTGCTTTTTAGATGGATACTCCGGGTATAATCAAATCATGGTTAAACCCGAAGACCAAGAAAAGACCACTTTCACGTGAACCTTTGGCACCTTTGCTTTTAGGAGGATGCCATTTTGGCTATGCAATGCACCTGCCACCTTTCAAAGGTGCATGATGGCCATTTTCCAGGGCCTGGTGGAGGAGATCATGGAGGTTTTCATGGATGACTTTTTGGTGTTTGGTTCCTCCTACCAACAGTGTTTGAAAATTTTAGATGTGGTCTTAGAAAGATGTGAGGAGAAGGAACTAGTCCTAAATTGGGAAAAATGCTATTTTATGGTAACTAAGGGGATAGTTCTAGGGCACAAGGTGTCTTCACAAGGTTTGGAGGTGGACAAGGCAAAAATCTCCACTATTGAGACTTTGCCACCTCCAACAAATGAAAAAGGGGTGAGAAGTTTCCTTGGCCATGCTGGCTTTTATAGGAGATTCATTAAGGACTTCTCTAAAATTGCAAAACCCATGAGTAGGCTGTTAGAGAAGGACACAAGCTTTGAGTTCAATGCAGATTGCTTAGAAGCTTTCAACATCCTCAAGGGTAAGTTAGTCACTGCACCAGTTATAGTCACACCAGACTGGGCTCAGCCTTTTGAGCTAATGTGTGACGCAAGTGATTATGCTGTGGGAGTAGTCTTAGGGCAAAGACGTGATAAGGTGTTTAGGGTCATTTACTATGCTAGTAAGACCTTAGATGATGCTCAACAGAACTACACCACCACTGAAAAAGAGTTGCTGGCCGTGGTTTATGGCTGCAATAAGTTTAGACCCTAGCTTTTTGGGTCTAAAGTAATTGTTTATACTGATCATGCAGCTTTGAAATATCTATTTGCTAAAAAGGAAGCTAAGCCACGCTTGATTAGGTGGGTACTCCTTTTACAGGAATTTGATCTTGAAATTAGAGACACAAAGGGAGCCCTAAATTCTGTGGCTGACAACCTCTCCCGTGTGGAGAATGCACCTAAGTCTCTACCCATTGTAGATGACTTTCCTGATGAGAAGTTGTTTGAAGTGCACCAACTTCCTTGGTTTGCTGATATAGCAAACTATTTAGCCACTGGGTTTATACCCAAGCAATTGGACTACCATCAGCGAAAGGGGTTGGTAGTGGATGCTAAGAAATACATTTTGGAAGACCCTATTCTCTATAGGAGGTGTCCAGACCAAATAATTAGAAGGTGTGTCCTTGAGGAGGAGATAGATGACATAATATACCATTGTCATTCATCACATTATGGGGGCCACTTTGGCGTGCAGAGAACTGTTGCTAAGATCATGCAGTGTGGCTTCTATTGGCCTCACATGGTGAAAGACACCTATGTCTACATCAAAACCTGTGATAGATGTCAAAGGGTAGGTGGTCTGTCTAGGAAGAATGAGATGCCATTAACTGGAATTCTTCCAGTTGAAATTTTTGATATATGGGGCATTGATTTTATGGGGCCATTCCCCAATTCTGATGGGTATTCATATATCCTATTGGCTGTGGATTATGTGTCAAAGTGGGTAGAAGGTATACCAACCAGAGTGAATAATGCTAGAGTAGTGACTCACTTCCTTACCAGAAACATCTTTAGCCGATTTGGGACACCAAGGGCTATAATTAGTGATGAGGGTAGTCACTTCTGCAATAAATTGTTTGACAAGTTGTTGAACAAATATGGGGTAACTCATAGGAAGTCTTTAGCTTACCACCCACAAGCTAATGGACAAGCAGAGGTGTCCAACAGAGAGATTAAAGCCATTTTAGAGAAAACTGTTGGAGCAAATAGGAAAGATTTGTCTCAAAGGCTTGATGAAGCCTTATGGGCATATAGGACAGCCTATAAAACTCCCATTGGGATCTCACCTTACCGTATTCTTTATGGGAAGGCTTGTCACTTACCTGTGGAATTAGAGCACAAGGCTCACTGGGCCTTGAGGAAGTTAAATTTTGATCCACAAGAGGCCAAAGAGCTTAGGATGACTCAATTAATTGAATTAGATGAGTTCAGGATGGATGCCTATGAAAGTGCTAAAATTTATAAAGAAAGAACCAAGAAATGGCATGATAGGCAAATAACCAATGAACTTTAACCTTGGGGCAGAAAGTTCTCTTATTTAACACAAGGTTAAGGCTATTTCCTGGAAAATTAAGGTCCAAGTGAATGGGACCTTTTGTGATAGTTCATAAGAAGCCATATGGGAGCTTTGAGCTCCAAGCTGTAGATGGCAAGAAATTTTGGGTGAATGGCAACAGACTGAAACCATACTTTGATCCAACTCAGAGGGAGATTGTTGATTCCCTCTCTTTCACCACCTCATGATCTTAATTGAAAGTCTAGCTACAGACTTTAAATAAAGCGCTGGTTGGGAGGCAACCTAATGTTTTATTTTATTTATTTTTATTCAATAATTTTGTTTGCAAGCTAACCCTAGTGCGGTAGATTTTGTTTCTTTCTTGACTAACCATTTGCAGGATGAGCCAAAATTATTGGGCCTTGGACTTCTGAATTTATTTTAAGGAATAAGTCCTGGAGCAAGGAACAAGTGAAGCCCACAAGTACTTGAATTTAAGCCCAACAAATTGGCGTGCAAGCATAGAAGTTGATCCATACTGCAAAAGCAACTCAGCGGAAAAGTTTGGGCTAATTTGGGCCTGCACGCCATAGTGAACGCCAATTGACCAATTGGCGTGCACCTCTTTTGCCTCTACAAATTTCTGGCTTCAAGAATATCACGTGCAGAAGAGACTATTGCTTGACAGCTCATGAGGGACCCACCACAAAACTTTGGGATGATTCTGACCTAAACGCCAATTCACTCATATGACGTGCAAGGGCTAAAATGGTCCAAACGCTCTGAAATTTTGGGAGCACGTGTATTATTGCAATTGGAGCACATGTCCTTCTGCACGCTATAAGTAAGGAGGCCTGCATCTAGGTCTTCCACACCAAAAACGATTTCAGATTTGAAATTGGGGATACACTGTTCTTTGCTCTGTTATTTGCTCTGCTCTCTGCTCTTTGCTCTGGCTCTTGTTTTAAATATGGTGCGCACAAGGAGGTCAGGCAAGGAAGAGGTGCACTCACCTAGTGCTGATAGCAGCACTAAAGAGGAGATACTCTTGGGGCATGCTCTGGATATGCGTGCTTTGGAGGAATCAGAGCTGGGTTGGGCTAGAGAGGTGGCTTTGAAGATTCAAAATCTGGGTTTACAAAGGAGGTTTGGGGGTCAGTACAAGAGGTCATTGGGCAACCAGTGTTCCTCCTCAATCACAGCCATCTATAGGCACAGCATTCATGTGGAGAGATCCACTGACTTTACAAGGGACACCTCTTTTCCAATGGATGACAGGAAGCAAACTCTCTTCAGACTCACTGCCATGTACATGCAGTTCAATATGCACAAGGAAGATATTTTTAACTTCTCTCAAGGTATAAGTGGGCAAGTAGTGAGTGAAGTGGAAGTTATAAATTGGGCATTCACCAATGGGCACATCACTAGTGCCCAGTTTGAAGAGTTAATGGCCCTTATCACTCAAGATCAACAAGCCACTTCCAGACCTAGAACCAGAGCATGGGAAGCTCCTGCTACTGCATCTACTGAAGCGTGGAGACAAGAAACACAAGAGCTCAGGGAGGCAAATGCTAGAACCCAACGTGAAGTGGAAGCATTAAGGAAGAATAACAAGGAAGTCAAGGGCCTCCTAGGCAAAATTTGGAAGGGCTTGAGCAAAAAGAAAGCATCCAAACACTCTCCCGTAGTGGAGATATCTGAAGAAGACTCACCTTCAGTCCATGAAGACTCTTATCATGCCCAGGAAGACCCACCACAACCAGAAACTTCAGCCAGGCAAGCTTATTATCCCGAAGAGGTAGAGCCAGAAGCAGGGCATTCACCTTTTCAGCCCTTTATGGATCCTACCTACTCTCAGGCTATTGTTCCTATGGTGCTTCCTGTCTCATGGTTTCCTGCTGCACCTCAAGACCTGCTTGGAGAGCCTATACGTTTAATCATAGATCCAGCCCTATCATCTGCTGAGAGTCAAGTAGAATTTGAGAACTTCATTAACTCCCAGGTGTTAAGGGCTCGCTTTGCAAGGGATATGGACCTCTTCACCTCGTTTGTCCTTCAATGGATCTAAGGTGATGAATATCTATACACAGATGAGGTGGACTTATTTTGCAGGACTATGCATTTTGTAGTGGAGGCTGAGCCTCATAACTACCCACTATCCCAGTATACCTCTATTATGTTGTGCGAGCATTATGAGCAACCTTTGTCTGAAAGTGTGTGGCGCCAGCATATAAATGATCAGAATGAAGGGCACCGTCCTTGGCATGGTATGCATGAGGTGCTGATCCCTGTGCACATTGATCGTCACTATGTCTTGGTGCGTGTAGATTTGAGTGCAGGGCATGCAATGCTTTATGATCCAAGCCAAGGCGAAGGGTTCACCAGAAGAAAGAGACAGCTTGTTCATGGGCTCATAAAAAGAATCAAGGATGCAATGAAAAAAGAAGGATTGTTGCAGGACAAGCTCCCTCTTATTCACCTCAATAAAATTGAACTCCCTCAACAGCCTAACCAATTCAGCTGTGGGATTTTTGTTTACTTCTATATGATGGCTATTCTGCAAATGAGGGAAAGTTGGGAAATACGCGGAAAAACCTCAGCCGATTTTGTTACTCGTGCACGTCGAATGGTGGCCAATGTTATCTACTACTACAGCTTGCCAACTGAGAGGTAAGTATTTTCCTACTCCCTATTTCATGCCATGAGGACATAGCATATTTTAAGTGTGGTGTATTGGGGAGTGACTTGAGCCACTTGCTTGTCTTTTATGTTGTGTGATTGCATGTTTTATTTATGGTGTTTGTTCTTAGATTGTTTGTTAGTCATTTAAAAAAAAATTGCATGATTGTTTGAGTTGCCTGCTTAAGTGATTTGCATGTGGAGACATGGATATTAAGTATGTAATTTTGGCCTAAAAATTTTACTTTTTGTGCCACATTAGTATCATGTTGTGATAAGGGTGTTAAAGTAGTTAAAATGTGCTCTGATTTGGTTTAATCATGTCTTTATCTTTTGAATGATATCACCATGTTTTTGGAGTTGAAGTTTGAATATTAGCTAAGCATAACATGCTAAGATAGACCTTAGTGACCCTTAAAGTTGAGTGACAAAGAAAATAAAAAGAAAACATGAGAAAAGCTTCTTTTTAGCCCTTGAGTGCCATTTTTGGGCATGGGTAATAGTTTGCTTACTCTTCTCTGCTTTCAACATTGGTTATTTAATGGTAGGATTCAAGTAAGCATGTGATTACTAATTAGTGCTCAGTGTTTGGTGTGTAGTTAAGGTGCAAGGCCTTTAAGTCACTTTGACTGTCTATGCATCTTTTTCTTTATTTTGTGGTGTTTGAAAGTAAAAGAAAGGCTGTGATGCACATTGTGAAAAGGGTATGCATTAGAAAAATCTAGCCTTCCTATGTGTTTGTAAGTATTGTTATTTCATTGCAAAAAAAAAAAAAAGAAAAAAAGGCAAAAAGAAAAAGTGAGCATGAATAAAAAAAGAGAGTGAATAATCCATCAAGGGAGAGCATAAAATGCAACCTTGTAAGGTTATTATTTAAAAAAAATAAAAAAGAAAAGAAAAGAGAGATTCAAAATAAAAGCCACAATGGCTTGATATTTATGAGTAATTAGTTAGTTTTGTAGCCATAATGGCTGAGTTTTGTTTGTTTTGAGAGTGTTGAGGTCAATTCTTAGGCTCAAGGTGTGTTTAATCAGTTATTAGAGTAGAGTGTGAGTTTATCGAGATTTGAATAGCGTGTGAGTTTCAAATAAAGTAGAATAGAGAGTGTGTTTTCTTTGATGAGCACAATAGGGAACTCTTATGATTGCTTGGAAAGTACTTAATCAATAGTTGATGGCGAATATAGTGAGGAGTTTACCAATCCTTTGTTAATTGTTAGGTACTGTCATTGGGCTTGAGATTGAGAGAAAAGAGAAATTATATTTGAGTGAGGCAGGTTTATCCTTGGTGAGAACTTAAAGGGAAACTAGGTGCTATTTTATCATGGAATACTTGTTGATATCTGAATTTTCAGTGCTGAAATTGCATGGTTCTTGGACTTAGGAATGGATATGAATGAACTAAGCTATGGCTCATTTTGGTTGCTTAAATTCCCATTTCATCATGATAGAGTGCATGCTTAGGAAACCATGATTCTCCTTGATTGTTATTTTATTTCCAGTTTGACTGAGTGTTTATTTTATTTCTGCATGCTTGAGGACAAGCAATGGTTCAAGTGTGGTGTATTTGATAACGTGCATTTATGCTGTTATTCTATTGCCTATTTAGGGGTGTTTAAGAGCATGATTAGAGCCTTATTGTATCATATTTCATTTATATTTGCTCTAACCCCTAGGAAGACGCTATTTGCATATACATGCGCTTTTAGGCTGTTTTGTCAGGTTTTGGAGATTAATTTTGACCAAGTAGATGGCCTCAAATGAATTGCTGTGCAGAACTAAAGTTTCTCAGAATGATGTCCGCTACCTTCCACAGAAGTTTCAAAGCCAAAGGCCTTGAACGCCAATCGGACCAATTGGCGTGCAAGCATATTACTGCATACCAGCCTTCTACATGATACAAGGAAGCTTGGGGAAGAATTTCACCTAATTTGGAGCTGCACGCCAATTGGGCATATGACGTTGAAATTGACGTGCAGCCATAATTTTGCACTGATTCAGTCATTTTGTTATGCTGATCATTCTTTCCTAAAGGACCTTGTTCATATTGTGCTTAGATTGAGAGATTTTAATGTTGGAAGTGTCACTTATCAAAACTATGTCGTTTTGATAAGTTGTGACAGATGGGCTAGGGCACACTTTATAATACAGCATTCAGGCCCATCCAGCAGCTATAAAAGGAGGTCTACATGTCCTTGGAGGAGGGTTTTTTACACAACACGTTGGAGGCTTCACGTTTTTGGAGGAAACCTAGGGAGCAGCCGTGATTTTGGAAACTTGGATTGAAGCTCTGCTGCGTGGGTGATTAGAAGAAGATGTTGAGTTTTTCCTGCTTGTGTTTGCTTGTAATCATGCATGAGTAGTCTTTTAATCTAGGGGAGTAATGTAGCCCCCTAAGTTGTTAAACTGATTATTTGAATATTGGGTTTGTTTAATTGAGATTGCATGTTTTATAAATCTGTTCTTCATCTTTTAATATCTGGGGTGTACACCTGGGTTTTTTTAGCCTTAGTCTGAGGCTGATCTTTGGTTCATAACATATTTGTGATTGGTGTGACCATTATCCTATCATTAGTATGATAATTAGGCTTTGTTTGTTGCTGCTTTGATGACTATTCAGGCAAACAACACTTAGAAGGTCTATCAATGACCATTTGCAGAACCTTGGCTCATGTATAGCATGCTATCATTTAAATAAACCCAAGAACCTTAAAATCAGTAGAAACAGCGTTGGGAGGTGAAATTGTGATCCTAAATGTCTTTAATCTTTGAGTTTTAACCTTAAAATCAATTCTGCTATCTTTAATATTTTAGAAAACCACATAAAAATTAGATCTTTAGTTTAAAAAAGAGAACTTTTTGCCAAGACATTTTATAGAACAAGAGTAATTGGGTGTTTTGATTTAAGAACTAGAAAACAAGGCTAATCCCTGTGCGTTCAACCCCTTGCTTGCTGCTATTCTTTTAGTGCAAACTTAGGAAATTTTTTATCTTAAAGAGAGATTTAACGACATTAGCTAGCTCTTTTAGATAAGTTAAAATCTGTCTGTCAGCATCATTGATGATCCAGATTCCCTATTCCACATGGGTGATAATCCGGATTATCTTATTTCCGCATCAATGATGATTCAACAATTATCCGGATTCTACATCAATGATTACCTGAAAATCTCCTTCGTGATTTTCTCCTTTCATACCAAGGCGTCTAAATGCGTCTAGAATTAAAAAAGGGAAATATAAATTTGCAATGCTGGGAAAAGAAGAAATCTCACTTGCCCATATTATCCAATCAATTAATTTAAATGAGGTAGTATTAAAAAAATCAAATAATCCTAATTGATTTAATTGGCCGTCTTGGGGGATAAAAAATCCTATTTACCTTAATTATTTCAATTAAGGATTAAATGCAAGAAACTATCCTTTGGAAGCCTAGCCTACCTAGCTTATAAATAGGCTGCTCATTTGACAACAAAGGGGGGGATTAGTGATCGATCATTAGCATCTGGGGATGACCGTGTGAGAAAGAGAGGTCTTTAGAGAGATATTCTTGAGGACTCGTGGGAGGAGCACATTTTGGCGGAGCTGAATACCATACGAATTTCTGAAGAATTATCTTGCGTAATCATTCAGGTTTTTCTTCTTCCTTTCTTGTTATTAAACTGTTAAAAAACCTTTTTTCTCAGATGTTTTGAAGTAAAACAGTTTTTCTTGAAGCTTGTATTTCTTTTTTCTTTAAAGATTAAAAAGGATAATCAAAATCAACCTTTTCTAGAAAATTAAATCAAAGGCCCGAGTGGCCGTGGGGTTGAGCCCTTGATGCTCATACCCTAGTTACTCTGGCCAACATTGATTGTAGCAGTGCTATTATTTCAAAACCATTTTATTTTATTTCTTTTTCTGAAAAAGGAATAGCATTGCCACATAGGCCTAGATCTCACATATTTTTTTCTAAAATTGTTGGTCCCTGGGAGCCTAGAGGGGGGTGAATAGGCTCTTATCGAAAACTCTTTACTCACTCTTTAGCACAACACTTATCTAGTTAAGAGATTAAATCAATGTGGAAGATAACCAGATAGTGGAAGTATTTTGTTTCGTTATCAACTGATAAGTACAACAATATAGAAGTAGATTAAAGCTTGTAAAGCTTTTCGATCTACTCTAACAACTCTCTTACTCTCTGTTTACAGAAGACTCACACACTAGCCTCTATGATCTCGATGAGCTCTTGTACATACACCCTTATTTCAAACTCACAAACATCATCCACTTTTAATATACAAGTATTACAGTATATATAGAAACATCCTTGAGAGACAATCTTGGAACTTGTTCTTCCGAGCAATGTGTAGCATTGACTGTTCCTCGAAATTCTCTCTGCCTTGAATGCTACGAATATGGAGCTCAAGATCTTGGGTTTGTAAAACATAAGTGTCTTTACGGGTTTAGGGTAAGCTCTCTGAACTTGTTCTTTCGAGCAATGTGCAACATTTGTTGCTTACTCCATGCCAGTTTGGTACTGGAATCCTTATTCCGTGTTAGTGCTTCCTTACTCCGTATGAACGAGAAGTCCAGAGAGCTAACTTCGTATCAGTGCTTCCTTACTCCGAATGAGTTGAAAGGACCGGATGGCTTACTCCGTATCAGCACATCCTTACTCTGCATGAGTAACTGGTTCGGATTCCTTACTCCGCATCTAGTTTCCTTACTCCGTACGAACAAAGGACTCAGGTCCTTATTCCGCACAAGTACTTCCTTACTCTACATCTATCAAAGGCTCGAATCCCTATTTCGTGTCTAGTTTTCTTAATCCGCTTGCGTGGAAGACTTAGCTTTTTAACTCCGCAAAGACTATCTCTTACTCCGTGCGACTTGTAGACTAGGATTCTTACTACGTATCTATTTGACTAGTCCGTTTAAGGTGTTCGGCGCAATTTTCATAGTTCGTAGCTTTAAGTGATTAGTCCACACGAATGATCCTTATTTCGTATGAAGTATAGACTTGGTTATTTACCAAGTGTTTGTCGACACTCACTCTTGCTCGGATCAGGATTATGTATCCTATCCTTAACTTTGCTCTCATGAGTGTAGGTCTGGATTAAGATCATATCTTCTGCAACAAACTTAAGATAAAACAACCATAGTCTCAGATCAAATTACATAGGGTTTTATCCGCATCATCCAAATTCTGGCCTTAATCCAAAACAAATTAAGATGTTTCGTTTTCTAAAATCTTTTGTTTCTTTTTGATAACGTGCATTTTATGCCGTTATTCTAGTGTTTATTTAGGATGTTTAAGAGCATGATTAGAGCCTTATTGCTTCATATATCATATATATTTGCTCTAATCCCTAGGAAGATGCTATTTGCAAATACATGCGTTTTTAAGCTGTTTTGGCAGATTTTGGAGCTCACTTTTGACATAGTAGATGGCCTCAAACAATTGGCGTGCAAGAACAAAAGTTTCTTAGAATGATGTCCTATACCTACCACAGAAATTTTAGAGCATTTGGAGCTGCACGTGAATTCACCCATTTCACGTGCAAGCCTATTTTTGCCTCTCAGGCCTCTACAGGATGCAAGGAAGCTTAGGGAGAAGTTTGAGCTGATTTGGAGGTGCACGTGAATTCACCATATCACGTGCAAATTGACGTGCAGAGATATTTTTGGACCGATCCTATCGTTTTTCCATGCTGATCATTTGTTCCTGAAGGCCCAAGTCCAAATTATGGATGGAAGATAGAGATTTTAAAGTTTCGAGTGTTACTTATCAAAACTACATCGTTTTGATAGATGGGCTAAGTTACATACCTCAAGGCCCATCCAAACTCTATAAATACAAGCCTCCACGCCTCTGCTATGGATCCCTAGACCCCCTACACGTTTTTAGAGAGAGAGAGAGGCTCCATGACTTGGAGGTTGCTCCTTGACCTAGGAGAGCAGCCGTCGCGGATTTTGGAGCCTGGATTTGAAGCTTTGCTGTGCATGTGGTTAAGAAGAAGATGTTTAGCTTTTCTGCTTTGTGTTTGCTTGTAATCATGCGTGAGTAGTTCTTTTAATCTAGGGGAGCAATGTAGCCCCCTTGTTGCTTTGCTCTGTTTATGAATATTTGGGTTTGGATGATTGAAGTTTTGCATGTTTTATGAATCTGTTCTTAATCTCTATCTTTGGATGTACACCTTGGTATTCTTAGCCCTAGTCTGGGCGGATTGAGATTCATAACTTATTTGTAATTGGTGTGATCATTATCCTTTTGCAAGTATGATTTATTGGCTTTGCATGTTTGTGTGTTTAGATGACCATTCTGGCATACAACTCTTAAAAGGACCTCAATGACCATTTGTTGTCCTTGGCTAATGTTTAGCATGTTTTCAATCAGACAACCCTAATACCATGAACCAGTAGAAATAACATAGGGAGGTGAAATTGTGACCCTAGATGCTTTTAATCCTTGAATCTTAATCCTAAAATCAGTTTACTTTCTTTGTTTATTCAGAAAACCAAATAAAAATTAGATCTTTAGTTTAAAAAAGAAAACTTTTTGCCAAGACATTTTATAGAACAAGAGTAATTGGGTGTTTTGATTTGAGAACTAGAGAACTAGGCTAATCCCTATGGGTTCGACCCCTTGCTTGCTGCTATTCTTTTAGTGCAAACTTAGGGAATTTATTATCTTGAAGAGAGATTTAACGACATTAGCTAGCTCTTTTAGAGAGGCTTAAAAATTTGTCTGTCAAATTGGCGCCGTTGCCGGGGATTCAACGGTTAACTAGTTTTTAAAATCAACATTGAGTGAAATTTTTTGAATTCTGATCTTGGTGTTTATTTTGTCTTTTATTTTCTGTTATTTTGTGTTCTTTATTTGTTTATTTTGCATTGTTCGGAGCTGCTGGGTGTGTTCTTGTTGTTTTTCAGGAACATACACCAAGTGTTTGAAGAATTGCTAGTTGTGTCCTTTAGTTTGGAGATGAGGAGGAGCTAACCATGGAAGAATGTTTGGAAAGGATGATCCAAGGCAACAAATATTTGTGGGAAAACCAAGGAAGAGATGAGGAGAATTCAATGATGGCAGACCAACATGTTTATGTTCCAGGCCATGCAGCAGATCAATTTTCATATAGTGCTTGGGATTGCACTGTCTATGATCCTCCCACAAGCAATTATTCATACCAAGAGCCTCCTTGTTATGGTGGGAGTATTAATGGAGATGGTAGAGAAGTATGGCCAACTTACACCCAACCTGAGGGTGACTACTATCCACAAGAGCCACCACCTGAGGAGTTTAATGGTTTCTTCAATGGATATTTTGAGAACATATGGGTTGGGCAATATCAAGATGAAGCTTACTCTGAAGCCCCACTCTATGGCAATTATTGTCTATATCAACAACAAGAGTGGCAGCCCCAAGTTGAAGATGAAGAAACCAGAAGAGAGGGAGAGGATTTGAATGAAAGGCTAGGAAGTTTGGAGACTACCATAAAAAATATAGAGCAATTATTGATGAGTATGGTTCAAAATGCAGATAACTGGAGTCTCATCTAACTCCTTTGCTGGTGACACAGAGATAGAGGCGAAGAGAATTGCAAAGCCATCACTCCAACTTCCATGTATCAATCTTTGACATATGCCTCACAAGAATGGGAGTTTTCTGCTAATAATGATTCTGAAGATGAAGCTCGCATTCTAGCTGGTCAAACCATTAATGATGCTATAGACCAAGAAGTGGATACAAGGGCAATGGTTCATTATGATGAGGTTGTCCTTCCACCACAATTTAATAGCCCATGTGATGTATCCACTTCAACTCTTCCCATGGTTAGAGCTTATGAGGACAATTTTTCCATCCAAGAAGAAGAGGAAGACTTGAATTGTTTTGGGGTGTTAAAAGAACATGAGAAACCAATAAATGACAACCCAAGGATGCAGCAACAAATCTTGGATGATGATGCTATAATTCTCATATCCGAAGGCACATCAAACCAAGGTACTCTTTATGAAGACAAGCTACATGAGCCCACCACTACTATGTTTGCTTTGGAATCATCTTCCCTTATACAAGAGAAGGAAGTGCTTAACAAGGGAGGTAACCATGCGTGCATCATGACTACTCCAATTGTGGAGTATGTTGAATTTGTGTTACCACCTCGATGGAATGAGAGGAAGGAGAACCATAAGTTTGTGGAGGTGCCTCCCTATCAACAATTGAATCAGGAGTTCAAGTGGCTCCCACAGCGGTTCATTCATCCGATTGCTATGGTCTATGAGACTGCTGAGGTTTACAATGCCAGGATGAAAGCCTTTCATACATTGGTTGAGCTTAGTATGACAAAGTCTAGCTACAGACTTTAAATAAAGTGCTGGTTGGGAGGCAACCCAATTGCTTTTCTTTTATATTTATTTTATTTTTGCTTGTTGTTTGCTAACCATGGTGCAGGAGATATAGTTTGGTCTTCATTAACCCTTTTGCAGGCCTTTCTATTAGGATTTGGACTTTAGGACTACTCAATAAAGCTCAAGTACTGGCTCAACTGCCAAGCTAAAGGTGGATTTTTCAAAGCTGCAACTTAAAAACACAAGGGATTTTCAAGTGGGAATCATGCAAGGGCATTTGACACATTTTGCACCTTGAAATGGGAAATCCACCGACAGGTAAGTATTTTCCTACTCCCTATTTTTTGCCATGAGGACATAACATATTTTAAGTGTGGTGTATGGGGAGTGACTTGAGCCACTTGCTTGTCTTTTATGTTGTGATTGCATGTTTTATTTATTTATTTATTTTTAAAAAATGTTTTTAGTTGCATGATTGTTTGAGTTGTTTGCTTGAATGATTTGCTGGTGGAGACATGGATATTAAGTATGCAATTTTGGCTTAAAATTTAATTTTTATGCCACATTAGTATCATGTTGTGATAAGGGTGTTAAAGTAGCTAAAATGTGCTCTGAATTGGTTTAATCATGTCTTTATCTTTTGAATGATATCACCATGTTTTTGGAGCTGAGTTTTGAATATTAGCTGAGCATGAAATGCTATGATAGACCTAAGTAACCCTTAAAGTTGAGTGAAAAAGAAATGCAAAATGAGAACAGCTTCTTTTTAGCCATTGAGTGACATTTATGGTTTTTGGGTAATAGTTTGATTTGCTACTCTTCTTGCATTCAACATTGGTTATTTAATGGTAGGAGTCAAGTAAGCATGTGATTACTTATTAGTGCTCAGTGTTTGGTGTTTAGTTAGGATGCAAGACCTCTAAGTCACTGTGACTGTCTTTGCATCCTTTTCTTTATTTTGAGATATTATTGGAAAAGGCTGTGATATAGAAAGTGAAAAAGCCATCACTTAATTGGAAAATGGGATGTGAGAATCAATGAATTTTTTTGTCTCTCCTTATGTAGCAAAATGGCAAGGGGTTTGCATTAGAAAAATCAGTCTTATTTATGTGTTATGTGAGTAAAAAAAAAGAGTGAATAATCCATCAAGGGAGAGCATAAAATGCAACCTTGTAAGGTTATTACTAAAAAAAAAAAAGGAAAGAAAGATTCAGAATAAAAGCCACACTGGCTTGATGTTTATGTGTGATTTTTTAGATTTGTAGCCACATTGGCTCAGTTTTGTTTATTTGAGAATGTTGAGCTCAATTCTTTAGCTCATGATTTTGTTTTATTGAGTTAGTAGACTAGAGTGTGAGTTCAAATAAAGTAGAATAAGGGTGTGTTTTCTTTGATGAGCACAATAGGGAACTCTCATGATTGCTTGGCAAGTACTTAATCAATAGCTGATGGCGAGTGTAGAGATAGAGTTTTCCATCCATTGTTCATTGATAGGTATTGGGCTTGAGAATTATTATATTTGAGTGAGGCTGCTTATCCTTGGTAAGAACTTAAAGGGAAACTAGGTGCTATTTTATCATGGATTGCTTGCTCATATCTGAAATTTAAGTGGAGATATTGCATGGTTGTTGGACTAGGGATATGGACATGAATGAACTAAGCTATGACTCATTTTGATGCTAAAATTCCCATTTCATCATGATAGAGTTGCATGTTTAGGAAACCATGATTCTCCTTGATTGTTATTTTATTTTTCTTCCGTTTGACTGCGTGTTTATTTTATTTTTGCATGCTTGTATGTTTTTGCTTGAGGACAAGCAATGGTTCAAGTGTGGTGTATTTGATAACGTGCATTTTATGCCGTTATTCTAGTGTTTATTTAGGATGTTTAAGAGCATGATTAGAGCCTTATTGCTTCATATATCATATATATTTGCTCTAACCCCTAGGAAGATGCTATTTGCAAATACATGCATTTTTAAGCTGTTTTGGCAGATTTTGGAGCTCACTTTTGACATAGTAGATGGCCTCAAACAATTGGCGTGCAAGAACAAAAGTTTCTTAGAATGATGTCCTCTACCTACCAAAGACATTTCAGAGCATTTGGAGCTGCACGTGAATTTACCCATTTCACGTGCAAGCCTATTTTTGCCTCTCAGACCTCTACAGGATGCAAGGAAGCTTGGGGAGAAGTTTGAGCTGATTTGGAGGTGCACGTGAATTCACCATATCATGTGCAAATTGACGTGCAGAGATATTTTTGGACCGATCCTATCGTTTTTCCATGCTGATCATTTGTTCCTGAAGGCCCAAGTCCAAATTATGGATGGAAGATAGAGATTTTAAAGTTTCGAGTGTTACTTATCAAAACTACGTCGTTTTGATAGATGGGCTAAGTTACACACCTCAAGGCCCATCCAAACTCTATAAATACAAGCCTCCACGCCTCTGCTATGGATCCCTAGACCCCCTACACGTTTTTAGAGAGAGAGAGAGGCTCCACGACTTGGAGGTTGCTCCTTGACCTAGGAGAGCAGCCGTCGCGGATTTTGGAGCCTGGATTTGAAGCTTTGCTGTGCATGTGGTTAAGAAGAAGATGTTTAGCTTTTCTGCTTTGTGTTTGCTTGTAATCATGCGTGAATAGTTCTTTTAATCTAGGGGAGCAATGTAGCCCCCTTGTTGCTTTGCTCTGTTTATGAATATTTGGGTTTGGATGATTGAGTTTTGCATGTTTTATGAATCTGTTCTTAAATTCTATCTTTGGATGTACACCTTGGTATTCTTAGCCCTAGTCTGGGGCGGATTGAGATTCATAACTTATTTGTAATTGGTGTGATCATTATCCTTTTGCAAGTATGATTTATTGGCTTTGCATGTTTGTGTGTTTAGATGACCATTCTGGCATACAACTCTTAAAAGGATCTCAATGACCATTTGTTGTCCTTGGCTAATGTTTAGCATGTTTTCAATCGACAACCCTAATACCATGAACCCAGTAGAAATAACATAGGGAGGTGAAATTGTGACCCTAGATGCTTTTAATCCTTGAATCTTAATCCTAAAATCAGTTTACTTTCTTTGTTTATTCAGAAAACCAAATAAAAATTAGATCTTTAGTTTAAAAAAGAAAACTTTTTGCCAAGACATTTTATAGAACAAGAGTAATTGGGTGTTTTGATTTGAAAACTAGAGAACTAGGCTAATCCCTGTGGGTTCGACCCCTTGCTTGCTGCTATTCTTTTAGTGCAAACTTAGGGAATTTATTATCTTAAAGAGAAATTTAACGACATTAGCTAGCTCTTTTAGAGAGGCTAAAAATTTGTCTGTGAAAAATATTAAAAACAAAAAAAATTACTACTTTTTAACTAAAACAAGCAAACATCCATAGATCAGACTAGGTGCCAAATGTGGGCGTTATAGGTGTCACACCCCGGATTTCCAACCCGAGGAAACCGGTTCATGACTCCCCTTTACCCACGCAGTGGATAAGAGGGCAGGATACAAGGCTCCACATAGGATGTCACAACCTCCACATCAGATAATCACCAAAGCAATTTAATTAGCTTTTTTAGATTTGAAACACAATTAATGTTCACAAACCAAACATGCCTTTATTACAATTAAATTTTCCCTTACAATATCTCCCCACTAGGGTAACAAAGGTCCCACAAAAATAACAACACAAAATAATATTAAATAAAGCAATAAAACAGAACTGTCTTCCACCTTGGTGTTCCCGCCTAACGCCTGTAGGTTCCTGAAAAGTAAACAAAACACAACGGGAGGGGTGAGCAACCACAGCTCAGTAGGGATTATGTCTCCCCAACCCATACCATGCTCCTAACATCTACATGTTGACGTGCACGAGTGTAGTGTCGTGACAATACTATAAAAACAGGCCATAGTCGACACTTATACAAAAACAAGCCACATCAACAGGTACAACCATTGCCACAGCTACATAGGCTCCATAACCAGCCACGGGCTTCAACAGCCACCAAGCCCCATAACCAGCCACAGGCTTCCACAGCCACCGGGCTCCATAACCAACCACGGGCTTCCACAGCCACCAGGCTCCATAACCATCTTCGAAGGCTCTAGCCACACAGGCTCCAATCTTAGCCACATAGGCATATAATTAAACACATAGCATACATCTCAGCCACACAGGCATACAATCAAACACATAACATGCATCTTAGCCACACATGCATAAAATCAAACCCATAGCATGCATCTCAGCCACACGGGCATAAAATCAAACACATAGCATGCATCTCAGCCACACAGGCATACAATCAAACACATTGCATGCATCTCAGCCACACAGACATAAAATCAAACACATAGCAAGCATCTCAGCCACACAGACATAAAATCAAACACATAGCATGCATCTGGATCAACAATCATTATATCAAGTATATTCCCCCCCCCCCTCGAAACCCCAAGGTTTCCCACGTGATCCTACAGAGGAATGAAGCCTAACGAACCATAGACATCCCAACGGCCTCTAAGGCCCACTGCCCCGCAACGAACCCAAGAGTTCCCATACCCCAGACTCAACATCATAATCAAACGAAAAATGCATTGAAGGCCAACATCCATGTAGGAGATCACACCTATATGGATTTACATATATATATATATATATATATATATATATATATATATTATAACAATAACGACAATACTCTACAAATCATCCACCACAGGGCCTAACCCCGGAATGGGTACTAGAAGAGACAGAACCCCTACCTTAGGATGATTCTTTTTGCTCTTGCTCCCACCCTAGACGCCATCCACCCACGCGAGTCACCCCAGCAGCAATGACCAGGAACTCTCTCTCTTTCTCTCTCTCTCTCTCTCTCTACGACGGCTACGTCGGCTGATGGAAAGAAACCCTAAACCTAAAACAAAGAGACCTCCACCTCCTTATATAGACACCTCATTTATCAAAACGACATAGTTTTGATAAGTTAAACCCAACATCAAAACGACGTAGTTTTGATAAATGAAATCTCACCATCAAAATGACGTAGTTTTGATAAATGAAATCCCACCATCAAAATGACGTAGTTTTGATAAATGAAATCCCACCATCAAAACAACGTAGTTTTGATAAATAAAACATGTTTTAACCTTTCCACTTCCACACAGGACAAACTACTCACCATTTGAATATGGTCCCTTACGAAAAGACGATCAGCATAACAAAACGAAGAAGACGGTGCAAAAACATGGCTGCACGTGACAAAGACCATTGTCATGTGCAAGCTCCAAATGCCCTAAGATTTTGCCACAAGCTTTAGAACTAAGTCTGGAAGGCTCCCATGCAAAAACACCACTGCCCATGACAAGCCATTGTCACGTGCATCCCTTAAAGGTTCCCTCTTGGGCTCATCTCTTACCTCAAGCTTGCCCATCATCATACAAAGTGTTCAAGCCAATGTGTATGGGAATAAAACTCCCTAAAACCCAACAATTGCCACCCCAAAAGGCAAAACTGTGACTATATCCATATCCCAAAATACGGGTCATTACATCCTCTCCCCCTTAAGACTTTTCGTCCACGAAAAGAAACAACATGCAAGGAATAACAAACACACGCTACCCATTTGCAGAACGGCAAGCCCTAACACCCCAAATGGGTCATACACCGCACACAGCATATAACAGGACATACGTCCGCAAACTCAACAAAGCACCACCACAATTCATAACCACATGCATCACAATGCATATAACACATACCCACATGACACAAATACACATCTCAAATATAAATACATGTCTAAAGGACAATACAAGTACACCAGATTATGAATAACTAATACAGGAAAGCACATCACAATCCCTTGGCCAACAGCCACCTCCCACCCTTAAGATTGTTCATCCTCGAACAACTCTGGGTGTTGCTCACGCATTATGGACTCACGTTCCCATGTCTCCTCCATGTTGGAAATATAGGATTTGATGAAGCTGCCAAAATATAGTCTAAGTCTGGAGACTCGAAGAACCGAAGCTTGTAGGGTCGAAGAGTCGAAATTCGTAGAAGTGAAACTGTCATAGGACGTATTGGCAAGAGACTCGTAGACTCGTAGAGTCTGGAGACTCAAGGCAAAACAATGACAAAACATTGCAACTTGTAGATCCAGGGTCGAAGGTTGTAGAGTCACAGTACGGAAAAGAGAGTATTACTGTAAGTATCAATAAGCTCGGAGACTCGTAGAGTCGAAGAAGAGTTAAGAATAGTAACCAAAGCTAAATGGCTCGTAGACTCGAAGACTCGTAGAGTCATAGGGTCGAAACCTTCTGACACTGTTAAGAAAATAAGACTCGTAGACTCGTAGATCGAAAGTCGTAGTGTCGAAGCCTTCGAATAGTGTAAAGAAAACCGAACTCGTAGACTCGTAGATCGAAAGTCGTAGAGTTGAAGCCGTCGAACACGGTTAAGCAACTCGACTCATAGACTCGTAGGTTGAAGGTCGAAGAGTCGATGCTATAAAGACTGGCAAAACAAATGAAACTGTAACTCAAGGGTCGTAGAGTCGTAGACTCGTAGACTCAAGGGACACTGTCACTATAGAGAAATTGCCATACTTCCAGACTCGGAGATCGATGGCGGAGAGCTGTAGCTAAAGAGTCGTAGCTATACAAGAACTCAGTTTATGAGCCTCTGTGAAAGACTAAGGAAGAAAAGCGAAGTTGAAGACTCGTAGAGTCGAAGATCTTCGGACCACTTAGTCAAATATAGTAAACTGAGAGACCTGAAGGTTGTAGACCCACATAACTCGATTGACTCGTAGCTACAATAACAGGTAAATTAGCTGAAATCGAAGAACTCACACTAAACACCATTCGAGGAGTCGCAGACTCGTAGATTTTAGTTAATAGAGTGACCCAAAAGTCTAATCCAACCTGAAGCTCTTGCCTCGGAGACTCGAAGATATGAGTCGTAAACTCGCAGAAACGCTGTAAAGCCTGAAGCAAACTTTCGCCACTTTCAACGGGCTCTAACTGAAATCTTTGAGTCACCGAACCTACGAGGCATCTACCTCCGAGGCAAACTTACAACCCTACATACAGTCACTTAGCGACTTTGTAAGCTAGGGTTTGTACAGCAAGTCTGCGCCGTCCCGAGCAGTTGAGCACATTAATGACGCATTAATTGCTGCCAACTACCATCCTCGGATGAACGGCCAAGATCAACTGCATGCCAAATACGCAGTATGGGCATCTGATCTATAAATCAAAGCAGAACAACCCATCCCCTGACATTCCGCATTTCCGGTGGCGGGAAGTCGATCTATCGAGATGGACATCATGGCGCACGAGCACTTTAATCTTAAAAATATATCTTTCACGCACTTAACGACAAAATCAAGAGTTTAACCTCTCTCTCAAAAGAAGGAAACACACAGAACACGAGATAATGGTTCTGATATACTTGAAAGAAATAATTTTGAAAAAAAAAAGTGTTCCAACACAAGAGAGAGTCTCTGAAAGAATCCTTCTAAGTGCTGTGCGCCGTGGTGAACCAAGAACACGAGTAATCCATCTGATTATTCAAGAACCTCTTGTTCATCAAAGATCTAGCCCTTCCATTTGATAACGTGCATTTTATGCCGTTATTCTAATGTTTATTTAGGATGTTAAGAGCATGATTAGAGCCTTATTGCTTCATATATCATATATATTTGCTCTAACCCCTAGGAAGATGCTATTTGCAAATACATGCGCTTTTAAGCTGTTTTGGCAGATTTTGGACCTCACTTTTGACATAGTAGATGGCCTCAAACAATTGGCGTGCAAGAACAAAAGTTGCTTAGAATGATGTCCTCTACCTACCACAGAAATTTCAGAGTATTTGGAGCTGATTTGAAGCTGCACGTGAATTCACCCATTTCACGTGCAAGCCTATTTTTGCCTCTCAGGCCTCTATAGGATGCAAGGAAGCTTGGGGAGAAGTTTGAGCTGATTTGGAGGTGCACGTGAATTCACCATATCACGTGCAAATTGGCGTGCAGAGATATTTTTGGACCGATCCTATCGTTTTTCCATGCTGATCATTTGTTCCTGAAGGCCCAAGTCCAAATTATGGATGGAAGATAGAGTTTTTAAAGTTTCGAGTGTTACTTATCAAAACTACGCCGTTTTGATAAGTGGGCTAGGTTACACACCTCAAAGCCCATCCAAACTCTATAAATACAGCCTCCACGCCCTCTGCTAGCCATGCCTAACCCCCCTACACGTTTTAGAGAGAGAGAGAGGCTCCACGACTTGGAGGTGCTCCTTGACCTAGGAGAGCAGCCGTGCGGCAGCACCGTCGCGGATTTTGGAGCCTGGATTTGAAGCTTTGCTGTGCGCGTGATCAAGAAGAAGATGTTGAGCTTTTCTGCTATGGTTTTGCTTGTCATCATGCGTGAGTAGTCTTTTAATCTAGGAGAGCAATGTAGCCCCCTTGTTGCTTTGCTCTGTTTATGAATATTTGGGTTTGGATGATTGAAGTTTTGCATGTTTTATGAATCTGTTCTTAATTCTATCTTTGGATGTACACCTTGGTATTCTTAGCCCTAGTCTGGGGCAGATTGAGATTCATAACTTATTTGTAATTGGTGTGATCATTATCCTTTTGCAAGTATGATTTATTGGCTTTGAATGTTTGTGTGTTTAGATGACCATTCTGGCATACAACTCTTAAAAGGACCTCAATGACCATTTGTTGTCCTTGGCTTATGTTTAGCATGTTTTCAATCAGACAACCCTAATACCATGAACCAGTAGAAATAACATAGGGAGGTGAAATTGTGACCCTAGATGCTTTTAATCCTTGAATCTTAATCCTAAAATCAGTTTACTTTCTTTGTTTATTCAGAAAACCAAATAAAAATTAGATCTTTAGTTTAAAAAAGAAAACTTTTTGCCAAGACATTTTATAGAACAAGAGTAATTGGGTGCTTTGATTTGAGAACTAGAGAACTAAGCTAATCCTCGTGGGTTCGACCCCTTGCTTGCTGCTATTCTTTTAGTGCAAACTTAGGGAATTTATTATCTTGAAGAGAGATTTAACAAAATTAGCTAGCTCTTTTAGGGAGGCTAAAAATCTTGTCTGTCAAATTGGCGCCATTGCCGGGGATTCAACGGTTAACTAGTTTTTAAAATCAACATTGAGTGAAATTGTTTGAATTCTGATCTTGGTGTTTATTTTGTCTTTTATTTTCTATTATTTTGTGTTCTTTATTTGTTTATTTTGCATTGTTCGGAGCTGCTGGGTGTGTTCTTGTTGTTTTACAGGAACATACATGAAGGATTCCTAGTTGTGCATGCAAAGAGAGGAGGATATACAATTTACTCGGGAACCTGAAAGGTTGTTCAGAGCTCATCGTAGAGTAGCTAGGGAAGCAGCACGTGAGGCTGAAGAAGCACTACAAGGCTTGGAGCAATCCGTAGGCGATCTGATGGCAGATTTAAGGCCTGATGGTGGTGCACCGCAAGGAGGGGCCAATTACAATGGCCAATATCCAGAAGAAGAGGGTAATAGGTTTATGCCTAGAACCTTCTTAGATTATGCAAGGCCGATGATGTCAGACCATTATTCCGGGGATTCGGCGGACAAGAGTCCAAGCAAATAGCTTTGGTGAAGCCGGTGTTGATCAACATGGTGAGCAACAATGCGTTTGGAGGAACAGCCGTGGATGATCCACACCAGCATTTGATGAGGTTCTACCAGGTGTGTGACACCATCAAGATCAACAATGTGTCGGAGGAGGCAATAAAGCTAAGGCTTTTCCCTTTCTCTTTAAGGGATAGAGCTCTTGGCTGGTTCAACAGTCTTCCAGCAGGTTCAATCAACACTTGGGAGGAGATGCAGACCAAGTTCATGTCAAAGTACTTCCCTCCTTCCAAGGTGATCCAGCTTAGAGGAGAGATTAGCGAGGTTCAGGCAAGATGAGATGGAGACTCTTCATGAAGCTTGGGAGCGTTTCAAAGACTTAGTGAGAAGATGCCCTGATCATGGAAGACCCCGATAGATTCAAATTGAATCTTTCTACACAGTCTTCATGCCATTCACAAGACAAGGTGAATGCAGTTCTTTGGAGGATGCTTGATGAACCTAGAGCCGACGCGAACTGAGCTCTTGGAGAGGCTATCATTAGCTGATTGGCAGTGGTCTAATGTGCGTACTTCAAAGCCGAGGGAGAAGATAGCTTAGTTGAAAATTCTTCCAATGATGTGCAAGCACGATTCAAGCTTTAGTGAAAGGCATGGAAGTATTGGCTCTTAAAGTTGAAGGATCACAAGCTTTACCGGTAGTTGAGCAAGGCTGGAGTGGAGCTAAAGAAGCAAATTATGTTGGAGGAAAGGGCTTGTAACCTAAAACAGCAATTTTATCCTCAATAACAACAACAACAAGGGTACAACCAGAATCGGCAGTAATCTCAACCATTTCGGAGAACTCGGAACCGAGGGGGAGATACCTCATTTCAAGACAAATATGTGCCCCCGGGGATGAAGCAGGAATCCGTATGCTACGGATAATTATTTACACCCACCTCCAGGATTCGAGCAGAAACAGCCTCAGCCTCAACAACAAAGAGGAAGGGTATATCAGCATGTGGATGAGCCAACCAAAAGAGAGGATAATTTGGAGGAAAGGGTAGTCACAATAGAATCTTCAATTAAGAATATGGAGAAGTTACTTGTGAGTATGGCACAGAATGCTAATCAAAGGGTGTCAACCAATACTTTTCCAAGTGACACTGAGGTGAACCCCAAGGAGAGCTGTAAGGCTATCACTCTAAGGAGTGGGAAGACACTAAATGAAGCTGAGGAGCCTAAGAAGAAGGCAACTCTAGAAGAACAAAGCAGACCCTTGGAAGCTGATGACCAAGGAAAATCAGATAAAGAAGAAGAAAGGTTGCAAGACAAAAAGGAACAGCAGCTGAGTCAAGACAGAATAGCTGAAGAACAGAGGCAAGAGCTCAGGCCTACTATGCCATTTCCTCAGAGGCTGAGGAACCAGAGGGTTGAGGAAGAGTATGAGCGCTTTCTCAGTTTGTTTAAGAAGCTTGAAATTAACATTCCATTTGAAGGGATAATTGAAGACGTGTTAGTCAAAGTGGGTTCCTTCATATTTCCAGCGGACTTTGTTGTTTTGGAGATGGAAGAAGATAGAGGAGTTCAACTACTCCTTGGAAGACCGTTTCTCAGAACGGGTTGTGCATTGATTGATGTTGCTCAAGGGCAGCTTACTCTGAGAATTAATGAGGAGACCTTAGTCTTCCACATGGGGAAGGCTTTGCAAGGTCAAGAGGAGGAGGACTGCCTTTGGGTTGAAGACCTTGAGGAATTGGTGGAAGATTACTTGGCAGAAGAAATTACCACCACCAATGATGGAGCCCTTCAGCTCATAGAAGCTCAACAAGATGAAGAGATGTACTTGACAGTTGAGGAAGATGAGCAAACTACAAACTCTTTGGAGCAAGCTGAGGAGGAGAAAGAAGATGACATGCTTCCAGCTCCAGAACTGAAGGAGCTGCCTGGACACCTAAGGTATGAATTTCTAGACTCTACAAATCAATTCCCTGTCATTGTTGCTTCTAATTTGAATGATGTGGAGTGTACTCAATTGTTAGAAGTCCTTAGGAAACACAAAAAGGCCCTAGGATGGAACATTGAAGACATTAGGGGTATTAGTCCAGGGATTTGCATGCATAAAATTTTGATGAATGATGATTTTAAACCCCACTCTTTGAAAGACAAAGAAGATTAAACCCTGCCATGAAAGAAGTTGTTAGAAAAGAAATTTTAAAATGGAAAAATGCAGGGATAATTTATGCTATTTCTGATAGTGAGTGGGTAAGTCCATTGCATGCCGTGCCCAAGAAAGGGGGCATGACCGTGATTAAGAATGAGAAAAATGAATTGATCCCATCTCGCACTGTGACGGGGTGGAGAGTGTGTGTTGACTATAGAAAGCTGAACAAGGCTACTAGGAAGGATCATTTTCCTCTTCCTTTCATTGACCAAATGTTGGATAGGTTAGCTGGCTATAGTCACTACCGCTTTTAGATGGCTATTCCGGGTATAATCAGATCATGGTTAAGCCCGAGGACCAAGAAAAGACCACCTTCACGTGCCCTTTTGGCACATTTGCATTTAGGAGAATGCCATTTGGGCTTTGTAATGCCCCTGCCACCTTTCAAAGGTGTATGATGGCTATTTTTCAGGGTTTGGTTGAGGAGATCATGGAGGTCTTCATGGATGACTTCTCGGTGTTTGGTTCCTCCTACCAACGGTGCTTGAAAAATCTAGATGTGGTCTTAGAGAGATGTGAGGAGAAGGAACTAGTCCTAAATTGGGAGAAATGCCATTTCATGGTAATCGAGGGGATAGTTCTAGGGCACAAGGTGTCCGCACATGGTTTGGAGGTAGACAAGGCAAAAATCTCCACTATTGAGACTCTGCCACCTCCAACCAATGAAGTGAGAAGTTTCCTTGGCCATGCTGGCTTTTATAGGAGATTCATTAAGGACTTCTCAAAAATTGCAAAACCCATGAGTAGGTTGTTAGAAAAAGACACAAGCTTTGAGTTTAATGCAGATTGCTTAGAAGCTTTCAACATCCTCAAGGGTAAGTTAGTCATCGCACTGTTATAGTCACACCTGATTGGGCTCGGCCTTTTGAGCTAATGTGTGATGCGAGTGATTATCTTGTGGGAGTAGTCTTAGGGCAAAGGCGAGAAAAGGTGTTTAGGGTCATTTACTATGCTAGTAAGACCTTAGATGATGCTCAACGGAACTATACCACCATCGAGAAAGAGTTCCTAGCCGTGGTTTATGGTCGCAACAAGTTTAGACCCAACCTTTTGGGGTCTAAAGTCATTGTTTATACTGATCATGCTGCATTGAAATATTTGTTTGCTAAAAAAGAAGCTAAGCCACGCTTGATTAGATGGGTTCTCCTCTTACAGGAATTTGACCTTGAAATTAGAGACACAAAGGGAGCCCTAAATTCTGTGGCTGATCACCTCTCCCGTGTGGAGAATGCACATAAGTCTCTACCCATTGTAGATGACTTTCCTGATGAGAAGTTGTTTGAGGTGCATCATCTTCCTTGGTTTGCTGACATAGCAAATTATTTAGCCACTGGGTTTATACCCAAGCAGTTAGACTACCACCAGAGAAAGAAATTGGTAGTGGATGCTAAGAAATTCATTTGGGAAGACCCAATTCTTTATAGGAGGTGTCCTGACCAAGTCATTAGAAAGTGTGTCCTTGAGGAGGAGGTAGATGACATAATACATCATTATCACGCATCACATTATGGGGGCCACTTTGGAGTGCAAAGAACTATGGCTAAGATCATGCAGTGTGGCTTTTATTGGCCTCACATGGTGAAAGACACCTATGTCTACATCAAAAAGTGTGATAGATGTCAAAGGGTAGGTGGTCTATCTAGGAAAAATGAGATGCCATTAACTGGAATCCTTCCAGTTGAAATTTTTGACATTTGGGGCATTGACTTCATGGGGCCATTCCCCAATTCTGATGGGTATTCATACATTTTGCTTGCTGTGGATTATGTGTCTAAGTGGGTAGAAGCTATTCCTACAAGAGTGAATGATGCTAGGGTTGTGACTCACTTCCTTACTAGGAACATCTTTAGCCGTTTTGGGACACCAAGGGCTATAATCAGTGATGAGGGTAGTCATTTCTGCAACAAATTGTTTGATAAATTATTGAACAAATATGGTGTCACTCATAGGAAGTCTTTAGCTTACCACCCACAAGCTAATGGACAAGCAGAAGTGTCCAACAGGGAGATTAAGGCCATTTTAGAGAAAACTGTTGGAGCCAATAGGAAAGATTGGTCTCAAAGGCTTGATGAAGCCTTATGGGCATATAGGACAGCTTACAAAACTCCCATTGGGATGTCACCTTACCGTATTCTATATGGTAAGGCATGTCACTTTCCTGTGGAATTAGAACACAAGGCTCATTGGGCCTTGAAGAAGTTAAATTTTAACCCACAAGAGATCAAGGAGCTTAGGATGACTCAATTAATTGAGTTAGATGAGCTTAGGCTGGATGCCTATGATAGTGCTAAATTTTACAAAGAAAGAACTAAGAAATGGCATGATAGGCAACTCAACAATGAACCTTTAACCTTAGGACAGAAAGTTCTTCTATTTAACACAAGGTTGAGGTTATTTCCTGGCAAATTAAGGTCCAACTGGATGGGACCTTTTGTGATAGTTGATAAGAAGCCATATGGGAGCTTCGAGCTCCAAGCTGTAGATGGCAAGAAATTTTGGGTGAATGGCAACAAACCGAAACCATACTTTGATTCAACTCGAGGGAGATAGTTGATTCCCTCTCTTTCACCATTGCATGATCATAACCGAAAGTCTAGCTACGAGACTTTAAATAAAGCGCCTGGTTGGGAGGCAACCCAATGTTTATTGCTATGTTTTATTATATGTTATTTTCTTTTATTTATTTTATTCAATAAATTTGTTTGCAAGCTAACCATTGTGCGCAGAGACTTTGTTCCTTTCTTAGCTAACCATGTGCAGGATGAGCAAATTATTGGGTCCTGAACTTGTGGAATTATTTTTAAAGTCAAAGTCAAGGAGCAAGGAGCAACTGAAGCCCAAAAGTGCTTGAAGATGGGCTTAAACAATTCACGTGCAAGACTTAAAGATGGTCCATAATGCATAAGCAACTCAGTGGAGAAATTTGGGCCAGTTTGGGCCTGAACGTGAATTTGCACGTGAATTGAACAAATCACGTGCACCTCCTTTTGAGCTGTAACTTTCTGGAATGGTAGATGAAGACCATGTGAATCATGTTTACTCTTGCACGCGAATTGCTAGCTGTCATATGGAGGCTCAAAAATGCAAAATACCGATTTTATCCCTCCTAGAAGCTTCAAACAATTCATGTGCAGAAGGGACTATTGCTTGCCAGCTCAAGGGGGACCCACCACCAAAGTTTGGGACGATTCTGACCTGCACGCCAATTTGGCCAATTCACGTGCAGAGGCTATTTTGGTCAGAACACTCTGAAAAGTTAGGGGCACGTGTATCACGCCAATTGGAGCATCTTTTCTTCTGCACGCTATATAAAGGGAGGCCATCTTCAAAGGCTTCCACACCAAAATCACTCTAGATCTGAGTATTAGAGAAACTCTGCCCTTTTGCTCTCTTGCTCTTCAGTTTTCTGCTCTTTGC
Source organism: Taxillus chinensis (assembly GCA_023512835.1). Lineage (NCBI taxonomy): Eukaryota > Viridiplantae > Streptophyta > Magnoliopsida > Santalales > Loranthaceae > Taxillus > Taxillus chinensis. Next base: position 24,990,682 of record CM042091.1, read on the forward strand.
TCTTATTTTCTCGTTTCAAAGATGGTGCGCACAAGGAGGACTGGCCAGGAGGAGGTGCACTCACCTAGTGATAGCCAACCTGAGGAGGAGATACTCTTGGGGCATGCTCTTGATATGCAGGCTTTGGAGGCTTCGTAGCCGGGTGGGCTAGAGAGGTGGCTCTTAAAATTCAAACTCGGGATTACAAAGGTTAGTATCGCCTGGCCCGCCTATTTCCTATTCTGCCCTACAAGAATTCTATGCATCCGTCTTGGGAGTGAGGATAAACTGATAGGGGTTGTGTAAGGGGTTTATGTCAGAATAACCCCTGAAATTATTAGACATTGCTTTAACCTCCCTGAACCCAGTGATAGTTTCCCTCAGCTAAGCCTAGGAGAATTTGGTACTTCATGCAATTATGCTAGAAAATTTCAAAGTCGAAGGCAGTTTACCAAGAATGGTTTTGTTGGAAAATTTAGATGCCTAGCTTACCTGGTTAGGAAATGCGTATTGATTCAGACCAGTGGGCTAGATAGTGTGTCTAAGCCACACCTGGAGTTCATGTATAGCATTGATCATATGCTAAATGTGGATTGGGCCACTACCATTTTTAAATGGTGGAAGAAAAACTCATCCAAGCAGATAAATGGCGGACTTTTGTGTGTGATATTTCAAAGCATGCCTGCTTTGCATTTTTCCTCCATGGAGAGCATTACTTTTCCTTCTCACCGGGTGTTAAGAGTATTGCATCGTGAAGGAGGTTTGGGGGTCGATACCCGAGGTCATTGGGCAACCAATGTTCCTTCTCCCTCACGACCCGCAAGGCACGGCGTTCATGTGGAGCGATCTACCGACTTTGCAAGGGAAACCTCTCCTCATATGGATCAAAGGAAGCAGACTCTATACGAGACTCACCGCCATGTACATGCGGTTCAATGTCCACAAAGAAGACATTTTCAATTTCTTTCAAGGCATTAGTGGGCAGGTGGTGAGCGAAGTGGAGGTCATCAATTGGGCGATCACTAATGGGCACATCACTAGTGCCCAATTTGAGGAATTAATGACCCTCATCTCTGGGAGACCAACAAGCTACTTCACAACCTAGAACCAGAGCATGGGAGGCTCCAGGATGTAGCCGCTCATGCATCACCTAGAGCATGGGAGGCCCGAAGCTCCTCCTGCTGCATCTACCGAAGCTTGGAGGCAAGAAACACGAGAGCTCGGGGAGGCCAATGCCGGAACCCAAGCGCGAGGTGGAAGCCCTGAGGAAGGATAATAAAGAAGTCAAAGGCCTCCTAGGCAAAATCCGGAAGGCTTTGAGCAAGAGGAAAGCATCAAAACGTTCTCCTATAGTGGAGATATCCGATGAAGAACCCTCTCCATCCCCCCGAAGATGCTTATCCAGCCCAGGCAGATCCACCTCAACAAGAACCTTCAGCTCGGCCATCTTACTATCACCCCGGAGGAGCGGCGCCGACGAAGGGTATTCACCCTTCCACCTTTTACCGATCCCGCATATTCTCAGGCTATTGTGCCCGTTATACATCCTGTCTCTTGGGGTACATACATGCCTGCCGAACCTGAAGACCTTCTTGGCCCTCCTATCTATTTAATCATTGATCCGGCCATATCATCTGCGAGAGTCAAGCGGCATTTGAAGACTTCATTAATTCTCAGGTGTTAAGGGCTCGATTTGCAAGGGACATGGACCTCTTCACCTCATTTGTCCTTCAAAGGATTTTAGGCGATGAATATCTATATTCGAGATGAGGTGGACTTTTTTTCGGAACTATGCGTTTTTGTTGTGGAGGCCGAGCCTCGGAATTACCCATTATCCCAAGTATACATCCATTATGTTGTGCGAGCTTTACGACCAACCTTTGTCTGAAAGTGTGTGGCGCCAGCGTATCAATGGGCAGAATGAAGGGCACCGTCCTTGGCATGGTATGCACGAGGTGTTGATCCCTGTGCATATTGAACGTCATTATGTCTTGGTGCGAGTGGATTTGACTGCAGGGCATGCAGTGCTGTATGATCCAAGCCAAAATGAAGGGTTCAGCAGAAGAAAGAGACGGCTTGTTCATGGGCTCATCAAACGAATCAAGGATGCAATGAAGAAAGAAGCATTGTTGCAGGACAAGCTTCCTCTTATTCACCTCAACGAAATGGAAATCCCTCAGTAGCCTGACCAATTCAGCTGTGGGATCTTTGTTTGCTACTACATGATGGCTATTCTGCAAGGGAAGGAAACTTGGGAAGTGCGCGGCGAGACGTCGGTAGACTTTGTGGCTCAGGTACGACGAATGGTGGCCAATGTCATCTACTATTACAGTGTGCCAAACCAGGGGTAAGTGTTTTTCCTACTCCTTCTTTTATGCCATGCGGACATAGCATATTTTAAGTGTGGTGTATGGGGAGTGACTTGAGCCACTTGCTTGTCTTTTATGTTGTGATTGCATGTTTTATTTATTATTTAAAAAAAAAACAAAAAACAAAAAAAAACTGTTTTTAGTTGCATGATTGTTTGCGTTGTTTGCTTGAATGATTTGCTTGTGGAGGCATGGATATTAAGTATGCAATTTTGGCTTAAAATTTAATTTTTATGCCACATTAGTATCATGTTGTGATAAGGGTATTAAAGTAGTTAAAATGTGCTCTGAATTGCTTTAATCATGTCTTTATCTTTTGAATGATATCACCATTTTTTTGGAGCTGAGTTTTGAATATTAGCTGAGCATAAAATGCTATGATAGACCTATGTAACCCTTAAAGTTGAGTGAAAAAGAAATAAAAAATGAGAACAGCTTCTTTTTAGCCCTTGAGTGACATTTTATGGTTTATGGGTAATAGTTTGATTTGCTACTCTTCTTGCATTCAACATTGGTTATTTAATGGTAGGAGTCAAGTAAGCATGTGATTACTTATTAGTGCTCAGTGTTTGGTGTTTAGTTAGGATGCAAGACCTCTAAGTCATTGTGACTGTCTTTGCATTCTTTTCTTTATTGTGTGATATTATTGGAAAACGCTGTGATACAGAATGTGAAAAAGCCATTACTTAATTGGAAAATGGGATGTGACTTCAATGAATTTTTGTCTCTCCTTATGTAGCAAAATGGCAAGGGGTATGCATTAGAAAAATCAGTCTTATTTATGTGTTATGTGAGTAAAAAAAAGAGTGAATAATCCATCAAGGGAGAGCATAAAATGCAACCTTGTAAGGTTATTACTTAAAAAAAACAAAAAAAGAAAAAAAAAAGAGAAAGATTCAGAATAAAAGCCACAATGGCTTGATGTTTATGTGTGATTGTTTAGATTTGTAGCCACATTGGCTGAGTTTTTGTTTATTTGAGAGTGTTGAGCTCAATTCTATAGCTCATGGTTTTGTTTTATCAGTTATTAGAATAGAGTGTGAGTTTATTGAATTTAGACTAGCGTGTGAGTTCAAATAAAGTAGAATAGAGAGTGTGTTTTCTTTAATGAGCACAATAGGGAACTCTCATGATTGCTTGGCAAGTACTTAATCAATAGCTGATGGTGAGTGTAGAGATAGAGTTTTCCATCCATTGTTCATTGATGGGTATTGGGCTTGAGAATTATTATATTTGAGTGAGGCTGCTTATCCTTGGTAAGAACTTAAAGGGAAACTAGGTGCTATTTTATCATGGATTGCTTGCTCATATCTGAAATTTAAGTGGAGATATTGCATGGTTGTTGGACTAGGGATATGGACATGAATGAACTAAGTTATGACTCATTTTGATGCTTAAATTCCCATTTCATCATGATAGAGTTGCATGCTTAGGAAACCATGATTCTCCTTGAATGTTATTTTATTTTTCTTCCGTTTGACTGCGTGTTTATTTTATTTTTGCATGCTTGTATGTTTTTTGCTTGAGGACAAGCAATGGTTCAAGTGTGGTGTATTTGATAACGTGCATTTTATGCCGTTATTCTAATGTTTATTTAGGATGTTAAGAGCATGATTAGAGCCTTATTGCTTCATATATCATATATATTTGCTCTAACCCCTAGGAAGATGCTATTTGCAAATACATGCGCTTTTAAGCTGTTTTGGCAGATTTTGGACCTCACTTTTGACATAGTAGATGGCCTCAAACAATTGGCGTGTAAGAACAAAAGTTGCTTAGAATGATGTCCTCTACCTACCACAGAAATTTCAGAGTATTTGGAGCTGATTTGAAGTTGCACGTGAATTCACTCATTTCACGTGCAAGCCTATTTTTGCCTCTCAGGCCTCTACAGGATGCAAGGAAGCTTGGGGAGAAGTTTGAGCTGATTTGGAGGTGCACGTGAATTCACCATATCACGTGCAAATTGGCGTGCAGAGATATTTTTGGACCGATCCTATCGTTTTTCCATGCTGATCATTTGTTCCTAAAGGCCCAAGTCCAAATTGTGGATGGAAGATAGAGTTTTTAAAGTTTCGAGTGTTACTTATCAAAACTACGCCATTTTGATAAGTGGGCTAGGTTACACACCTCAAAGCCCATCCAAACTCTATAAATACAGCCTCGACGCCCTCTGCTAGCCATGCCTAACCCCCCTACACATTTTAGAGAGAGAGAGAGAGAGGCTCCACGACTTGGAGGTGCTCCTTGACCTAGGAGAGCAGCCGTCGCAGCCGTCGCAGCAGCCGTCGCGGATTTTGGAGCCTGGATTTGAAGCTTTGCTGTGCGCGTGATCAAGAAGAAGATGTTGAGCTTTTCTGCTATGGTTTTGCTTGTCATCATGCGTGAGTAGTCTTTTAATCTAGGGGAGCAATGTAGCCCCCTTGTTGCTTTGCTCTGTTTATGAATATTTGGGTTTGGATGATTGAAGTTTTGCATGTTTTATGAATCTGTTCTTAATTCTATCTTTGGATGTACACCTTGGTATTCTTAGCCCTAGTTTGGGGCAGATTGAGATTCATAACTTATTTGTAATTGGTGTGATCATTATCCTTTTGCAAGTATGATTTATTGGCTTTGCATGTTTGTGTGTTTAGATGACCATTCTGGCATACAACTCTTAAAAGGACCTCAATGACCATTTGTTGTCCTTGGCTAATGTTTAGCATGTTTTCAATCAGACAACCCTAATACCATGAACCAGTAGAAATAACATAGGGAGGTGAAATTGTGACCCTAGATGCTTTTAATCCTTGAATCTTAATCCTAAAATCAGTTTACTTTCTTTGTTTATTCAGAAAACCAAATAAAAATTAGATCTTTAGTTTAAAAAAGAAAACTTTTTGCCAAGACATTTTATAGAACAAGAGTAATTGGGTGCTTTGATTTGAGAACTAGAGAACTAGGCTAATCCCTGTGGGTTCGACCCCTTGCTTGCTGCTATTCTTTTAGTGCAAACTTAGGGAATTTATTATCTTGAAGAGAGATTTAACGACATTAGCTAGCTCTTTTAGAGAGGCTAATAATCCATCTGATTATTCAAGAACCTCTTGTTCATCAAAGATCTAGCCCTTCCATTAAGTCTTAATCTTTGTGTTGTCTATAATCCACACTTCAATCTATCATAAGCCTTCTCTTTCACAGCTGAGATCTGAAGAGAAAAGAACATTTACTCTTATTTCAGTTTTGTCTGATAGTTCATCATCACTTACGTTGTCCTCAATACTACTGTCATCCTCTCTATAAATACTTTCATCATCGTCATCTGTAGAGGAATCCAAAACCAGCTAATAGTCTAGCTTCCGCACGCAATGAGAGTCTATTCACTCCCCCCCCCCCTAGACTCACTTCGGGACCTACAATTGGTATCAGAGCAAGTTCTAAAACTCTGTAGTGATCCCTATGGGCCGACATGGATTCCAGCAGTGCAGCTCCATTAACGAATGCATGAAGTCAAAGACTCTATTAAAATGGATAAACCTTGTTTTTTCTTTTCAATTACAAACCAAAATGCTAGAGTGTTCAAGGTTGTATTGATTACTTAGTTCATTTCTGATGCATTGAGTGGATTAATCAACAAACAAATACTAAGATCAATAAATGATTAAAAACACACATGATGTACGTGGCTGAATCAATGGGACATACTCCACAGCGGTGAGTTACATCCTTCTACGTGTCTAATCCACGCTTGTCAATAACAAACACATGAAGTCAAACACTCTACTAAAATGCATAAACCCTATTTTTGTTTTAATTACAAACCAAAAAACTAGAGTCTTGAGGGTTTTATTGACTATTTAGTTCATTTCCAACGCATTGAGTGAATCAATTAACTAACAAAGATGAATATCAATAAATGATTAAAAGGACACATAATTTACGTGTCTTAATCGATGGTACATATTCCACGGCGGTGAATTAGTTTCCTACAACGCGTATAATCAATGCTTGTCAATAACAAACGCACGAAGTCAGTGACCTTTTTAAAATGAATAAACATTGTCTTTGTTTGAATTACACCAAAATGCTAGAGTGTTCAGGGTTGTATTGATTACTTAGTTCACTTCTGACGCATTGAGTGGATTAATCCAAAAATAAATATTCAGATCAATAAATGATTAAAGGCACACATTCTGTATGTGGCTGAATCGATGGGACATACTCCACGGTGTTGAGTTACATCCTACCTCTCGTCTAATCCACGCTTGTAAATAACGAACGCACGAAGTCAAAGACTCTACTAAAATGCATTATGCTATTTTTGTTTCATTTGAAAACTAGAGTCTTCAAGTTTGAATTGATTATTTAGTTCATTTCTAATGGATTGAGTGAATCAATTGACTAACAAAGTCGAATATCAATAAATGATTAAAAGGACACATGATGTATGTGTCTCAATCGATGAGACATACTCGACGGCGGTGAGTTAGTTTCCTACGACGCGTGTAATGAATGCTTGTCAATAACAAACGCCCGAAGTCAAAGACCTTTTAAAAATGGATAAACCAGTTTTTGGTTGAATTACAAACCTAACTAAAAGAGATAAACCCTATTTTTGTTTCAATTACAAACCATAAAGCTAGAGTGTGGAGGGTTGAATTGATTATTAGTTCATTTCTGACGCATTGAGTATATCAATTAACTAACGAATATTAATATTGATAAATGATGAAAAGGACACATGACATACGTGGCTCAATCAATGGGACATACTCCTCAGTGGTGAGTTACTTCTACTCCGCATCTAATCCACGCAAGTCACTAACGAATGCATGAAGTCAAAGACTCTATTAAAATGGATAAACCTTGTTTTTTTTTCAATTACAAACCAAAATGCTAGAGTGTTCGGGGTTGTATTGATTACTTAGTTCATTTCTGATGCATTGAGTGGATTAATCAACAAACAAATAGTAAGATCAATAAATGATTAAAGACACACATGATGTACGTGGCTGAATCGATGGGACGTACTCCACAGCGGTGAGTTACATCCTAGTACGTGTCTAATCCACGCTTGTCAATAACAAACACATGAAGTCAAACACTCTACTAAAATGCATAAACCCTATTTTTGTTTTAATTACAAACCAAAAAACTAGAGTCTTGAGGGTTTTATTGACTATTTAGTTCATTTCCAACGCATTGAGTGAATCAATCAACTAACAAAGATAAATATCAATAAATGATTAAAAGGAAAGGACACATGATTTACGTGTCTCAATCGATGGTACATATTCCACGGTGGTGAGTTAGTTTCCTACAATGCGTATAATCAATGCTTGTCAACAACAAACGCATGAAGTCAGTGACCTTTTTAAAATGGATAAACATTGTCTTTGTTTGAATTACACCAAAATGTTAGGGTGTTCAGGGTTGTATTGATTACTTAGTTCATTTCTGACGCATTGAGTGGATTAATCAAAAAACAAATATTCACATCAATAAATGATTAAAGGCACACATTCTGTATGTGACTGAATCAATGGGACATACTCCACAGCGTTGAGTTACATCCTACCTCTTGTCTAATCCATGCTTGTGAATAACGAACGCACGAAGTCAAAGACTCTACTAAAATGCATAACGCTATTTTTGTTTCATTTGCAAACCAAAAAACTAGAGTCTTCAAGTTTGTAATGATTATTTAGTTCATTTCTAATGGATTGAGTGAATACATTGACTATCAAAGTCGAATATCAATAAATGATTAAAAGGACACATGATGTATGTGTCTCAATCGATGAGACATACTCGACGGCGGTGAGTTAGTTTCCTACGACGCGTGTAATGAATGCTTGTCAATAACAAACGCCCGAAGCCAAAGACCTTTTTAAAATGGATAAACCAGTTTTTGGTTGAATTACAAACCCAACTAAAAGAGATAAACCCTATTTTTGTTTCAATTACAAACCATAAAGCTAGAGTGTGGAGGGTTGAATTGATTATTTAGTTCATTTCAGACGCATTGAGTATATCAATTAACTAATCAATATTAATATTGATAACTGATGAAAAGGACACATGACATATGTGGCTCAATCAATGGGACATACTCCTCAATGGTGAGTTACTTCTACTCCGCGTCTAATCCACGCAAGTCAATAATGAATGCATGAAGTCAAAGACTCTATTAAAATGGATAAACCTTGTTTTTTTTTTTCAATTACAAACCAAAATGCTAGAGTGTTCAGGGTTGTATTGATTACTTAGTTCATCTCTGATGCATTGAGTGGATTAATCAACAAACAAATACTAAGATCAATAAATGATTACAGACACACATGATGTACGTGGCTGAATCGATGAGACATACTCCACGGCGGTGAGTTACATCCTACTACGTGTCTAATCCACGCTTGTCAATAACAAACACATGAAGTCAAACACTCTACTAAAATGCATAAACCCTATTTTTGTTTTAATTACAAACCAAAAAACTAGAGTCTTGAGGGTTTTTATTGACTATTTAGTTCATTTCCAACGCATTGAGTGAATCAATTAACTAACAAAGATGAATATCAATAAATGATTAAAAGGAAAGGACACATGATTTACGTGTCTCAATCGATGGTACATATTCCACGGCGTTGAGTTAGTTTCCTACAACGCGTACAATCAATGCTTGTCAATAACAAACGCACGAAGTCAGTGACCTTTTTAAAATGAATAAACATTGTCTTTGTTTGAATTACACCAAAATGCTGGAGTGTTCAGGGTTGTATTGATTACTTAGTTCATTTCTGACGCATTGAGTGGATTAATCAAAAAACAAATATTCAGATCAATAAATGATTAAAGGCACACATTCTGTATGTGGCTGAATTGATGGGACATACTGCACGGCGTTGAGTTACATCCTACCTCTCGTCTAATCCACGCCTGTAAATAACGAACGCACGAAGTCAAAGACTCTACTAAAATGCATAACGCTATTTTTGTTTCATTTGCAAACCAAAAAACTAGAGTCTTCAAGTTTGTATTGATTATTTAGTTCATTTCTAATGGATTGAGTGAATCAATTCCCTAACAAAGCCGAATATCAATAAATGATTAAAAGGACACATGATGTATGTGTCTCAATCGATGAGACATACTCCACGGCGATGAGTTAGTTTCCTACGACGCGTGTAATGAAAGCTTTTCAATAACAAACACCCGAAGTCAAAGACCTTTTTAAAATGGATAAACTAGTTTTTGGTTGAATTACAAACCTAACTAAAAGAGATAAACCCTATTTTTGTTTCAATTACAAACCCTAAAGCTAGAGTGTGGAGGGTTGAATTGATTATTTAGTTCATTTCTGACGCATTGAGTATATCAATTAACTAATGAATATTAATATTGATAAGTGATGAAAAGGACACATGACATATGTGCCTCAATCAATGGGACATACTCCTCGGTGGTGAGTTACTTCTACTCCGCGTCTAATCCACACAAGTCAATAACGAATGCATCAAGTCAAAGACTATTAAAATGGATAAACCTTGTTTTTTTTTCAATTACAAACCAAAATGCTAGAGTGTTCAGGGCTGTATTGATTACTTAGTTCATTTCTAATGCATTAAGTGGATTAATCAACAAACAAATACTAAGACCAATAAATGATTAAAGGCGCACATGATGTATGTGGCTGAATCGATGGGACGTACTCCACGGCGGTGAGTTACATCCTACTACGTGTCAAATCCACGCTTGTCAATAACAAACACATGAAGTCAAACACTCTAATAAAATGCATAAACCCTATTTTTGTTTTAATTACAAACCAAAAAACTAGAGTCTTGAGGGTTTTATTGATTATTTAGTTCATTTCCAACGCATTGGGTGAATCAATTAACTAACAAAGATGAATATCAATAAATGATTAAAAGGACACATGATTTACGTGTCTCAATCGATGGTACATATTCCATGGCGGTGAGTTAGTTTCCTGCAATGCGTATTATCAATGCTTGTCAATAACAAACGCACGAAGTCAGTGACCTTTTTAAAATGGATAAACATTGTCTTTGTTTCAATTACACCAAAATGCTAGAGTGTTTAGGGTTGTATTGATTACTTAGTTCATTTTTGACGTATTGAGTGGATTAATCAAAAAATAAATATTCAGATTAAATGATTAAAGACACACATTCTGTATGTGGCTGAATCGATGGGACATACTCGACGGCGTTGAGTTACATCCTACCTCTCGTCTAATCCACGCTTGTAAATAACGAACGCACGAAGTCAAAGACTCTACTAAAATGCATAATGCTATTTTTGTTTCATTTGCAAACAATAGAACTAGAGTCTTCAAGTTTGTATTGATTATTTAGTTCATTTCTAATGGATTGAGTGAATCAATTGACTAACAAAGTCGAATATCAATAAATGATTAAAAGGACACATGATGTATGTGTCTCAATCGATGAGACATACTCTACGGCGGTGAGTTAGTTTCCTACGACGCGTGTAATGAATGCTTGTTGACAACAAACACCCGAAGTCAAAGACCTTTTTAAAACAGATAAACCAGTTTTTGGTTGAATTACAAACCCAACTAAAAGAGATAAACCCTATTTTTGTTTCAATTACAAACCATAAAGCTAGAGTGTGGACGGTTGAATTGATTATTAGTTCATTTCTGACGCATTGAGTACATCAATTAACTAACGAATATTAATATTGATAAATGATGAAAAGGACACATGACATACGTGGCTCAATCAATGGGACATACTCCTCGATGGTGAGTTACCACTACTTCGCGTCTAATCCACGCAAGTCACTAACGAATGCATGAAGTCAAAGACACTAAGGTGTTACCCGAAACAAAAGTATCATTGAGTAATCCACGATGGTGAGCTCTGCTAGGGTTTGGCGATGACGGTGGCTGGTGTAGCGATTCCTTCTTCGATGGCGGATTCGGCGATCGCGGGGGTGGGTGTTCGTGCAACTGAGCCTTCGGTTGGCTTCCCCACAGCGGTTGTTGCTGGCGCCGTACGGCTTGCCAAGCGGGGGGTGCCTATTTTGGGCGCTCTTGGCGCCGCTGCGTCGGTGGGTACCGATTCTTGGTCATCGATTGTGAAAGGTCCGAGTTCCTCCTCTATGAACCTCTCCTTTATTTCCCCTCCGCCCCAATCGGGGGGACGCATTACGCTCAAACCTTCCCCTTCGGTGGCTTCTCTAGGGGTTTTGCGCTGGCAATTTACCCTTGTTGGGTTTTTTCTTGATCGACTTCCCTTCTCCTTCGTTCACAAGGGTGCGCTCAAAGCTTGGGGTTCCCTCGGCCTTTTTGAGGTGCTCAGTAATGGTGATGGGTATTTCTTCTTTCGTTTTTCCTCTGAGGTGGGTATGCAGGAAGTGCTTGTGGGTGGCACATGGCACTTTGGTGGCCGGCCGCTATTCTTGCAAAAATGGAGACCGGGTTTAAATCTCTCTAAAATTGGCTGTCGTAGGGTTCCTATTTGGGTCCATTTCTCTCATATTCCTTTGGAATATTGGACGGCTGAGGGCTTGAGTATTATTGCTAATGTGGTGGGGAAGCCTCTGTATGCTGATAAATTGACTGATTCTATTCAACGGGTTTCTTATGCACGTATTTGTGTGGAGGTGGGTGTTGATGATGATCTACCCTCTTCGGTTGATTTGGATATGGGAGATGGCGACTTGGTGGCTATTGGTATTGAATATAAATGGGTCCCTAAGAAGTGTCTCCGTTGTCGTGAGTTTGGTCATCTTACTCGGCTTTGTAAGAAGTCTCAAGTGTGGGTTCAAAAGAGTTCAGCTGTGACTGGCTATTCGACGGGCACTGATGCCGGCACTGTGTCGGTCGATCTTGGGCGTGGTAAAACGGCCGTTGTTGACTGCTCGCCTTCTCCGGCTGGTTGCTCAACGTCTACTCCTCCTGTGGCAACTTTCCAGAACACCCTTCTGTCGCGAGAGGGGGATGATGGTTCGGGTCCTTTGATAGGGGATAGCTCTGGCCTTTCTGAGCGATTGGCCTCTCCTCTTCCATTCGGAGCTGCGGGCTCTGATGGGATGGGAGTCGGCTCTCCCTGTCAGGATTTCCCCCTCGGGATTTTGAGCCGACTGAGCCCCGGACTCCCCCGGATGGGCTAGCGTCCCCAAGTTCGGATTGTAGTATGGATCCCATCACTTCTCCGGTTCTTTGGGGATGATAAACTGTCAAAGCATGCTAAGAGGAATTTGAAGCGCAAGGAAAGTTGGAAGAAACAAAAGGGGTTGGCTTCCCCTTGTTCCTCACAGCGTTCTCATGATTAAGGTTGCCACTTGGAATATTCGGGGCCTCAATGACCCTGTTAAGCAGGTTGAGGTTCGTCATTTGGTGAAGGTCCATGGCCTATCCTGTGTGGCCTTAATTGAAACGAAAGTTCAATAGTGTCATCAGAATAAGGTTGCTGCTTCACTCTTGCGGGGATGGAATTGTGTTGACAATTTCGATTGTCATCCTCTGGGACGTATTTGGGTTTGGTGGGATCCAGGTCGGTTGGATGTTTCTTGTGTTTCCTCTCATGCACAGTTTATCCATCTTACTGTCTCGGTGGGTGCTAGTCTTCAGGTTTTTCGCTTGACTATTGTGTATGGGTTTAATACGGTGGTCGGACGTCGCCACTCTGGAGTTCTCTTCTCGGTATGGCCACCGCTTCTCCTTCTCTGCCTTGGGTGGTCTTTGGGGGATTTTAATGCCCTCCGTTTTCATTGTGATCGTAGTGGTGGCTCTTTAGAGTGGCCCGAATCCATGAATGAGTTTAATGAGGCCCTTTTGGAGGCCCGGCTTGATGACTTGCGTTTTCTTGGTTTATTCTTTACATGGCATAACTCACGTGCCTCTGGTTACATTAGGAGGAAACTGGATCGGGTGCTTGTTAATTCTGAATGGCTTCACCAATTTCCCAATGCGGTTGCTGAATTTCTTCCCTTTGGTATTTCTGATCATTCTCCGGCTGTGGTTAATATTGGAGTGCAGGGTAATGGGTCCGTTCCCCTTTTAAGTTTTTTAATTATTGGGCCTCCTATGATGAATTTTTCCCGACTGTTGAAGAGGTTTGGAAGACTCCCGTGGTAGGGTATGCTATGTTCCGGCTCTATCAAAAGCTGAAGCTTCTCAAACGAGCTCTTAAGTCTCTGCACAACCGCGTAATCGGGATGATTTGTTGGATTCCTATCGTGCTGAACTTAGTCGTATTCAGACTAGTCTTGCCACCTCTGGTGGTGATACTGGGTTGATTGGTCTAGAAAGGGAGGCCCTTTTTTGCCTTACTACTGCAAGTCGAGGTGTGGAGGAGTCAGCCCATCAGAAGAGTCGAGTTCAATGGCTCAAGGAAAGAGATAGTAATACTTCTTTCTTTTTTAATTCTGTCAAATGTCGGCAAAATAGAAATAAGATTCAGGGTATTTGTTTGGCGGATGGAGTTTGGGTGTATGACCCGCATGAGATTGCTGATTCGGGTGTTCGTTTCTTTACTTCTCTGCTTGGCCATACCAATGTTGGTTCTGCTGGGCCTCCTTTGAGTGACTTTATTGAGCCCTCCCTTTCTGCTGGTCTTATTGCTGGGTTGTTGGCTCCTTTTTCTGCAGAGGACATCAAAGACTCCATGTTCAGTCTACATCCTAACAAGGTGCCTGGGCCTGATGGATTTAATGGATTCTTTTTTCAACGGACATGGCATATTGTTGGTCCAGATGTGGTGAGCGCTGTGCAAGAATTTTTCTCATCTTCTGTCCTACTTAAGGAATCCAATGCTACTATTCTGGCATTGATTCCTAAAATTCCTAACGCTTCTCATGGGAGAGATTTTCGCCCGATTTCTTGTTGCAACACTATCTATAAATGTATTACCAAATTACTGGCCGCTCGTCTGCGTAGGACTCTTCCTTTCCTTGTCAATGCCGCTCAAGCGGCTTTTATCCCGGGTAGGCACATCGGTGATAATATTTTTCTTGCTCAAGAGCTGGTATGTGGCTACTCCGCCTCTTCGTCCTCTCCTAGATGTGCTATTAAGGTGGATTTAATGAAGGCTTATGACTCTGTTCAGTGGTCTTTTCTTTGGGAGTGTTTGGCCTTGTTTGGCTTCCCCCCTCGGTTTATTGGGTGGATTCGGGCTTGTGTTTCTTCTCCTAGTTACTCTCTGGCTATTAATGGCGAGTTGAAGGGGTTTTTTGCTGGGAAATAGGGGCTCCGCCAAGGCGATCCCCTATCTCCTTATTTGTTTACCCTGTGTATGGAAGTGTTCTCTCGCATTTTGGCTCATTTTATTCGGGTGTCCCCTTCTTTTTCCTTTCACTGGCGATGCAGGGAAACGTTTTTGTCTCACCTATGTTTCGCTGATGATCTTATGGTTTTCTGTCGTGGTGATGTTTCATCTGTCTGTGTTGTTCATGCAGCTCTTCTGACTTTCTCGCTGTCTGTGATGTTTCATCTGTCTCTCGGCTATCTCCGAATCTGGAAAAGAGTGCTGTCTTTTTCTCTGGGGTGGCTCCTCAAGTTCAGAATGAGATTCTCACCACTATTGGGTTTGCTCGTGGATCTCTCCCTGTTCGCTATTTGGGGGTACCCCTTATTACTAAACGTCTTGGAGCTTCTGATTGTCAGGGGTTAGTGGATCGCATTTTGCGGCGGATACGCACTTGGACTGCTCGGTTTCTGTCCTTTGGTGGCCGCCTATTGCTTATTCAGTCTGTTCTTTTTGGCATTCAAGCTTATTGGAGTTACCATTTCATACTGCCAGCTCGTGTTATTAAATCGATTGAGAGGCTTTTAGCTGCCTTCCTTTGGTCGGGTACTGCTTTGCAGGGGAGGGGGGCTAGGGTCTCCTGGGATGAGATCTCCAAACCTAAAAGGGAAGGTGGACTTGGACTGAAGAAGTTGAAAGAATGGAATGTTGCTGCCATATCTCGGTTAATTTGGAATTTGTGTCAACCGGTTTCTACCTCGTTGTGGGTTTGCTGGATTCGAGCTCATTTGGTCAAAAAAGGTCAGTTTTGGGTGGCTAAGGTTCCTTGGAGGTGCTCTTGGACTTGGCGAAAGGTTTTGGCCTTACGTGACAGGCTTCGTTCTTGTATTTCGGTGCAGGTGGGGGATGGCTCGTCTACCTCGCTTTGGTTTGATTCTTGGCTGCCTAGAGGTCCTATTTGTTTGTCGGACGCTGCTAGGGTGATCTATGATTCAGGGCTGGGCACTGATGCTACTTTCAGTACTATTATTTCTCAGGGGTGGCGTTGGCCTCAGGCTAACTCTCCTGAGCTTCTTGTTTTAAAGGAGGAAATGGCTGCGTTGGCAGTTCCCCCTGCTGATCGGAGCGATTGTGTTCGGTGGTTGGCTTCGCCTGTTCCTTTTTCTATTACCTCTGCGTGGAATCATCTCCGCGTGCACTCTCCTTCTGTGAGTTGGAGTTCTGTGGTGTGGTTTCGGCATCATTCTCCCCAACATGCCTGCTTACTGTGGATGGCTATCCGTTGTCGCCTTCCCACACAAGACCGGTTGTTAGCATTTGGATTTGATCTTCCTGGGGGGTGCCACTTGTGTTCGGATCAGGTGGAGACCCACGACCATTTATTTTTTTCCTGCCCCTTTTCTCAGCAGGTTTGGGGGGATGTGCTATCTAAGTGTGGGCTGTCTTGTGGTTCTCTTTCTTGGTCAGCCTTCATTTCTTGGGCTGCTTTCTCTATTTCCGGTGGATCTCTTCAATCATTACTTGCGCGGTTATCCTTGGCGGCTTCGGTGTATTATCTTTGGCAGAACGCAACGCTCGCATGCATGGGCGCGGGGCTCGGTCGCTACTGCAGATTGTTAACCTTGGTTATGGACACTGTGCGGGTCCGTACTAGTATGCACTCTGGATGGCCCCATTCGATTCTTAATTCTCATTTACTGCAGGTCTGGCGGCTGTAGTTTAGAGCCTGTCATTTGGCTCTTTTTATGCTTGTAGGTGTTACGCATTTGGTGTTTTTTAGTTTACTCCTATAGTCTCTTGACTTGGGGTGGGTGTCGTTTGTTGTTTCACTCAGGGGTATGCCCCTGGTTTGTCCCGTTGTAATTGACGTTCTCCGTAATAGATTCTTTATTTTTCAAAAAAAAAAAAAAAAGAAGTCAAAGACACTATTAAAATGGATAAACCTTGTTTTTTTCAATTACAAACCAAAATGCTAGAGTGTTCGGGGTTGTATTGATTACTTAGTTCATTTCTGATGCATTGAGTAGATTAATCAACAAACAAATACTAAGATCAATAAATGATTAAAGGCACACATGATGTATGTGACTGAATCGATGGGACATACTCCACAGCGGTGAGTTACATCCCACTACGTGTCTAATCCACGCTTGTCAATAACAAACACATGAAGTCAAACACTCTACTAAAATGCATAAACCCTATTTTTGTTTTAATTACAAACCAAAAAACTAGAGTCTTGAGGGTTTTATTGACTATTTAGTTCATTTCCAACGCATTGAGTGAATTAATTAACTAACAAAGATGAATATCAATAAATGATTAAAAGGAGAGGACACATGATTTACGTGTCTCAATCGATGGTACATATTCCACGGCGTTGAGTTAGTTTCCTACAACGCGTACAATCAATGCTTGTCAATAACAAACGCACGAAGTCAGTGAACTTTTTAAAATGAATAAACATTGTCTTTGTTTGAATTACACCAAAATGCTAGAGTGTTCAGGGTTGTATTGATTACTTAGTTCATTTCTGACGCATTAAGTGGATTAATCAAAAAACAAATATTCACATCAATAAATGATTAAAGGTACACATTCTGTACGTGGTTGAATCGATGGGACATACTCCACGGCGTTGAGTTACATCCTAACTCTCGTCTAATCCACGCTTGTAAATAACGAACGCACGAAGTCAAAGACTCTACTAAAATGCATAACGCTATTTTTGTTTCATTTGCAAACCAAAAAACTAGAGTCTTCAAGTTTGTATTGATTATTTAGTTCATTTCTAATGGGTTGAGTGAATCAATTCACTAACAAAGTCGAATATCAATAAATGATTAAAAGGACACATGATGTATGTGTCTCAATCGATGAGACATACTCCACGGCGATGAGTTAGTTTCCTACGACGCGTGTAATGAATGCTTTTCAATAACAAACACCCGAAGTCAAAGACCTTTTTAAAATGGATAAACTAGTTTTGGGTTGAATTACAAACCCAACTAAAAGAGATAAACCCTATTTTTGTTTCAATTACAAACCATAAAGCTAGAATGTGGAGGGTTGAATTGATTATTTAGTTCATTTCAGACGCATTGAGTATATCAATTAACTAATCAATATTAATATTGATAAATGATGAAAAGGACACATGACATATGTGGCTCAATCAATGGGACATACTCC
This sequence comes from Taxillus chinensis, assembly GCA_023512835.1. NCBI lineage: Eukaryota > Viridiplantae > Streptophyta > Magnoliopsida > Santalales > Loranthaceae > Taxillus > Taxillus chinensis. The sequence continues at coordinate 25,008,446 of CM042091.1, forward strand.
TCGGTGGAGAGTTACTTCTACTACGCGTCTAATCCACGCAAGTCAATAACGAATGCATGAAGTCAAAGACTCTATTAAAATGGATAAACCTTGTTTTTTTTTTCAATTACAAACCAAAATGCTAGAGTGTTCGGGGTTGTATTGATTACTTAGTTCATTTCTGATGCATTGAGTGGATTAATCAATATACAAATACTAAGATCAATAAATGATTAAAGACACACATGATGTACGTGGCTGAATCGATGGGACATACTCCACGGCGGTGAGTTACATCCTACTACGTGTCTAATCCACGCTTGTCAATAACAAACACATGAAGTCAAACACTCTACTAAAATGCATAAACCCTATTTTTGTTTTAATTACAAACCAAAAAACTAGAGTCTTGAGGGTTTTATTGACTATTTAGTTCATTTCCAACGCATTGAGTGAATCAATTAACTAACAAAGATGAATATCAATAAATGATTAAAAGGAAAGGACACATGATTTACGTGTCTCAATCGATGGTACATATTCCACGGCATTGAGTTAGTTTCCTACAACGCATACAATCAATGCTTGTCAATAACAAACGCACGAAGTCAGTGACCTTTTTAAAATGAATAAACATTGTCTTTGTTTGAATTACACCAAAATGCTGGAGTGTTCAGGGTTGTATTGATTACTTAGTTCATTTCTGACGCATTGAGTGGTTTAATCAAAAAACAAATATTCAGATCAATAAATGATTAAAGGCACACATTCTGTATGTGGCTGAATCGATGGGACATACTCCACGGCGTTGAGTTACATCCTACCTCTCATCTAATCCACGCTTGTAAATACGACCACACGAAGTCAAAGACTCTACTAAAATGCATAACGCTATTTTTGTTTCATTTGCAAACCAAAAAACTAGAGTCTTCAAGTTTGTATTGATTATTTAGTTCATTTCTAATGGGTTAAGTGAATCAATTCACTAACAAAGTCGAATATCAATAAATGATTAAAAGGACACATGATGTATGTGTCTCAATCGATGAGACATACTCCACGGCGATGAGTTAGTTTCCTACGACGCGTGTAATGAATGCTTTTCAATAACAAACACCCGAAGTCAAAGACCTTTTTAAAATGGATAAACTAGTTTTTGGTTGAATTACAAACCCAACTAAAAGAGATAAACCCTATTTTTGTTTCAATTACAAACCATAAAGCTAGAGTGTGGAGGGTTGAATTGATTATTTAGTTCATTTCAGACGCATTGAGTATATCAATTAACTAATCAATATTAATATTGATAAATGATGAAAAGGACACATGACATATGTGGCTCAATCAATGGGACATACTCCTCAGTGGTGAGTTACTTCTACTCCGCGTCTAATCCACGCAAGTCAATAACGAATGCATGAAGTCAAAGACTATTAAAATGGATAAACCTTGTTTTTTTCAATTACAAACCAAAATGCTAGAGTGTTCGGGGTTGTATTGATTACTTAGTTCATTTCTGATGCATTGAGTAGATTAATCAACAAACAAATACTAAGATCAATAAATGATTAAAGGCACACATGATGTATGTGACTGAATCGATGGGACATACTCCACAGCGGTGAGTTACATCCTACTACGTGTCTAATCCACGCTTGTCAATAACAAACACATGAAGTCAAACACTCTACTAAAATGCATAAACCCTATTTTTGTTTTAATTACAAACCAAAAAACTAGAGTCTTGAGGGTTTTATTGACTATTTAGTTCATTTCCAACGCATTGAGTAAATTAATTAACTAACAAAGATGAATATCAATAAATGATTAAAAGGAGAGGACACATGATTTACGTGTCTCAATCGATGGTACATATTCCACGGCGTTGAGTTAGTTTCCTACAACGCGTACAATCAATGCTTGTCAATAACAAACGCACGAAGTCAGTGAACTTTTTAAAATGAATAAACATTGTCTTTGTTTGAATTACACCAAAATCCTAGAGTGTTCAGGGTTGTATTGATTACTTAGTTCATTTCTGACGCATTAAGTGGATTAATCAAAAAACAAATATTCACATCAATAAATGATTAAAGGTACACATTCTGTACGTGGTTCAATCGATGGGACATACTCCACGGCGTTGAGTTACATCCTAACTCTCATCTAATCCACGCTTGTAAATAACGAACGCACGAAGTCAAAGACTCTACTAAAATGCATAACGCTATTTTTGTTTCATTTGCAAACCAAAAAACTAGAGTCTTCAAGTTTGTATTGATTATTTAGTTCATTTCTAATGGGTTGAGTGAATCAATTCACTAACAAAGTCGAATATCGATAAATGATTAAAAGGACACATGATGTATGTGTCTCAATCGATGAGACATACTCCACGGCGATGAGTTAGTTTCCTACGACGCATGTAATGAATGCTTTTCAATAACAAACACCCGAAGTCAAAGACCTTTTTAAAATGGATAAACTAGTTTTTGGTTGAATTACAAACCCAACTAAAAGAGATAAACCCTATTTTTGTTTCAATTACAAACCATAAAGCTAGAGTGTGGAGGGTTGAATTGATTATTTAGTTCATTTCAGACGCATTGAGTATATCAATTAACTAATCAATATTAATATTGATAAATGATGAAAAGGACACATGACATATGTGGCTCAATCAATGGGACATACTCCTCGGTGGTGAGTTACTTCTACTCCGCGTCTAATCCACGCAAGTCAATAACGAATGCATGAAGTCAAAGACTCTATTAAAATGGATAAACCTTGTTTTTTTTTTTTCAATTACAAACCAAAATGCTAGAGTGTTCGGGGTTGTATTGATTACTTAGTTCATTTCTGATGCATTGAGTGGATTAATCAACAAACAAATAGTAAGATCAATAAATGATTAAAGACACACATGATGTACGTGGCTGAATCGATGGGACATACTCCACGGCGGTGAGTTACATCCTACTACGTGTCTAATCCACGCTTGTCAATAACAAACACATGAAGTCAAACACTCTACTAAAATGCATAAACGCTATTTTTGTTTTAATTACAAACCAAAAAACTAGAGTCTTGAGGGTTTTATTGACTATTTAGTTCATTTCCAACGCATTGAGTGAATCAATTAACTAACAAAGATGAATATCAATAAATGATTGAAAGGAAAGGACACATGATTTACGTGTCTCAATCGATGGTACATATTCCACGGCATTGAGTTAGTTTCCTACAACGCGTACAATCAATGCTTGTCAATAACAAACGCACGAAGTCAGTGACCTTTTTAAAATGAATAAACATTGTCTTTGTTTGAATTACACCAAAATGCTGGAGTGTTCAGGGTTGTATTGATTACTTAGTTCATTTCTGACGCATTGAGTGGTTTAATCAAAAAACAAATATTCAGATCAATAAATGATTAAAGGCACACATTCTGTATGTGGCTGAATCGATGGGACATACTCCACGGCGTTGAGTTACATCCTACCTCTCATCTAATCCACGCTTGTAAATACGACCACACGAAGTCAAAGACTCTACTAAAATGCATAACGCTATTTTTGTTTCATTTGCAAACCAAAAAACTAGAGTCTTCAAGTTTGTATTGATTATTTAGTTCATTTCTAATGGGTTGAGTGAATCAATTCACTAACAAAGTCGAATATCAATAAATGATTAAAAGGACACATGATGTATGTGTCTCAATTGATGAGACATACTCCACGGCGATGAGTTAGTTTCCTACGACGCGTGTAATGAATGCTTTTCAATAACAAACACCCGAAGTCAAAGACCTTTTTAAAATGGATAAACTAGTTTTTGGTTGAATTACAAACCCAACTAAAAGAGATAAACTATATTTTTGTTTCAATTACAAACCATAAAGCTAGAGTGTGGAGGGTTGAATTGATTATTTAGTTCATTTCTGACGCATTGAGTATATCAATTAACTAATGAATATTAATATTGATAAGTGATGAAAACGACACATGACATATGTGCCTCAATCAATGGGACATACTCCTCGGTGGTGAGTTACTTCTACTCCGCGTCTAATCCACGCAAGTCAATAACGAATGCATGAAGTCAAACACTATTAAAATGGATAAACCTTGTTTTTTTTTAAATTACAAACCAAAATGCTAGAGTGTTCAGGGTTGTATTGATTACTTAGTTAATTTCTGACGCATTGAGTGGTTTAATCAAAAAACAAATATTCAGATCAATAAATGATTAAAGGCACACATTCTGTATGTGGCTGAATCGATGGGACATACTCCACGGCGTTGAGTTACGTCCTACCTCTCGTCTAATCCACGCTTGTAAATACGAACGCACGAAGTCAAAGACTCTACTAAAATGCATAACGCTATTTTTGTTTCATTTGCAAACCAAAAAACTAGAGTCTTCAAGTTTGTATTGATTATTTAGTTCATTTCTAATGGATTGAGTGAATCAATTCACTAACAAAGCCAAATATCAATAAATGATTAAAAGGACACATGATGTATGTGTCTCAATCGATGAGACATACTCCACGGCGATGAGTTAGTTTCCTACGACGCGTGTAATGAATGCTTTTCAATAACAAACACCCGAAGTCAAAGACCTTTTTAAAATGGATAAACTAGTTTTTGGTTGAATTACAAACCCAACTAAAAGAGATAAACTATATTTTTGTTTCAATTACAAACCATAAAGCTAGAGTGTGGAGGGTTGAATTGATTATTTAGTTCATTTTCGACGCATTGAGTATATCAATTAACTAATGAATATTAATATTGATAAGTGATGAAAAGGACACATGACATATGTGCCTCAATCAATGGGACATACTCCTCGGTGGTGAGTTACTTCTACTCCGCGTCTAATCCACGCAAGTCAATAACGAACGCATGAAGTCGAAGACTCTATTAAAATGGATAAACCTTGTTTTTTTTTTCAATTACAAACCAAAATGCTAGAGTGTTCAGGGTTGTATTGATTACTTAGTTCATTTCGATGCATTGAGTGGATTAATCAACAAACAAATACTAAGACCAATAAATGATTAAAGGCGCACATGATGTATGTGGGTGAATCGATGGGACGCACTCCACGGCAGTGAGTTACATCCTACTACGTGTCAAATCCACGCTTGTCAATAACAAACACATGAAGTCAAACACTATAATAAAATGCATAAACCCTGTTTTTGTTTTAATTACAAACCAAAAAACTAGAGTCTTGAGGGTTTTATTGATTATTTAGTTCATTTCCAACGCATTGAGTGAATCAATTAACTAACAAAGATGAATATCAATAAATGATTAAAAGGACACATGATTTACGTGTCTGAATCGATGGTACATATTCCATGGCGGTGAGTTAGTTTCCTACAATGCGTATAATCAAAGCTTGTCAATAACAAACGCACGAAGTCAGTGACCTTTTTAAAATGGATAAACATTGTCTGTGTTTCAATTACACCAAAATGCTAGAGTGTTCAGGGTTGTATTGATTACTTAGTTCATTTTTGACGCATTGAGTGGATTAATCAAAAAACAAATATTCAAATTAAATGATTAAAGGCACACATTCTATATGTGGCTGAATCGATGGGACATACTCCACGGCGTTGAGTTACATCCTACCTCTCGTCTAATCCACGCTTGTAAATAACGAACGCACGAAGTCAAAGACTCTACTAAAATGCATAATGCTATTTTTGTTTCATTTGCAAACAAATGAACTAGAGTCTTCAAGTTTGTATTGATTATTTAGTTCATTTCTAATGGATTGAGTGAATCAATTGACTAACAAAGTCGAATATCAATAAATGATTAAAAGGACACATGATGTATGTGTCTCAATCGATGAGACATACTATACGGCGGTGAGTTAGTTTCCTACGACGCGTGTAATGAATGCTTGTCGACAACAAACATCCGAAGTCAAAGACCTTTTTAAAATGGATAAACCAGTTTTTGGTTGAATTACAAACCCAACTAAAAGAGATAAACTATATTTTTGTTTCAATTACAAACCATAAAGCTAGAGTGTGGAGGGTTGAATTGATTATTTAGTTCATTTCTGACGCATTGAGTATATCAATTAACTAATCAATATTAATATTGATAAGTGATGAAAAGGACACATGACATATGTGCCTCAATCAATGGGACATACTCCTCGGTGGTGAGTTACTTCTACTCCGCGTCTAATCCACGCAAGTCAATAACGAACGCATGAAGTCAAAGACTATTAAAATGGATAAACCTTGTTTTTTTTTTCATTTACAAACCAAAATGCTAGAGTGTTCAGGGTTGTATTGATTACTTAGTTCATTTCTGATGCATTGAGTGGATTAATCAACAAACAAATACTAAGATCAATAAATGATTAAAGACACACATGATGTACGTGGCTGAATCGATGGGACATACTCCACGGCGGTGAGTTACATCCTACTACGTGTCTAATCCACGCTTGTCAATAACAAACACATGAAGTCAAACACTCTACTAAAATGCATAAACCCTATTTTTGTTTTAATTACAAACCAAAAAACTAGAGTCTTGAGGGTTTTATTGACTATTTAGTTCATTTCCAACGCATTGAGTGAATCAATTAACTAACAAAGATGAATATCAATAAATGATTAAAAGGAAAGGACACATGATTTACGTGTCTCAATCGATGGTACATATTCCACGGCGTTGAGTTAGTTTCCTACAACGCGTACAATCAATGCTTGTCAATAACAAACGCACGAAGTCAGTGACCTTTTTAAAATGAATAAACATTGTCTTTGTTTGAATTACACCAAAATGCTGGAGTGTTCAGGGTTGTATTGATTACTTAGTTCATTTCTGACGCATTGAGTGGTTTAATCAAAAAACAAATATTCAGATCAATAAATGATTAAAGGCACACATTCTGTATGTGGCTGAATCGATGGGACATACTCCACGGCGTTGAGTTACATCCTACCTCTCGTCTAATCCACGCTTGAAAATACGAACGCACGAAGTCAAAGACTCTACTAAAATGCATAACGCTATTTTTGTTTCATTTGCAAACGAAAAAACTAGAGTCTTCAAGTTTGTATTGCTTAGTTAGTTCATTTCTAATGGATTGAGTGAATCAATTCACTAACAAAGCCAAATATCAATAAATGATTAAAAGGACACATGATGTATGTGTCTCAATCGATGAGACATACTCCACGGCGATGAGTTAGTTTCCTACGACGCGTGTAATGAATGCTTTTCAATAACAAACACCCGAAGTCAAAGACCTTTTTAAAATGGATAAACTAGTTTTTGGTTGAATTACAAACCCAACTAAAAGAGATAAACTATATTTTTGTTTCAATTACAAACCATAAAGCTAGAGTGTGGAGGGTTGAATTGATTATTTAGTTCATTTCTGACGCATTGAGTATATCAATTAACTAATGAATATTAATATTGATAAGTGATGAAAAGGACACATGACATATGTGCCTCAATCAATGGGACATACTCCTCGGTGGTGAGTTACTTCTACTCCGCGTCTAATCCACTCAAGTCAATAACGAACGCTTGAAGTCGAAGACTCTATTAAAATGGATAAACCTTGTTTTTTTTTCAATTACAAACCAAAATGCTAGAGTGTTCAGGGTTGTATTGATTACTTAGTTCATTTCTGATGCATTGAGTGGATTAATCAACAAACAAATACTAAGACCAATAAATGATTAAAGGCGCACATGATGTATGTGGGTGAATCGATGGGACGCACTCCACGGCAGTGAGTTACATCCTACTACGTGTCAAATCCACGCTTGTCAATAACAAACACATGAAGTCAAACACTATAATAAAATGCATAAACCCTGTTTTTGTTTTAATTGCAAACCAAAAAACTAGAGTCTTGAGGGTTTTATTGATTATTTAGTTCATTTCCAACGCATTGAGTGAATCAATTAACTAACAAAGATGAATATCAATAAATGATTAAAAGGACACATGATTTACGTGTCTGAATCGATGGTACATATTCCATGGCAGTGAGTTAGTTTCCTACAATGCGTATAATCAAAGCTTGTCAATAACAAACGCACGAAGTCCGTGACCTTTTTAAAATGGATAAACATTGTCTCTGTTTCAATTACACCAAAATGCTAGAGTGTTCAGGGTTGTATTGATTACTTAGTTCATTTTTGATGCATTGAGTGGATTAATCAAAAAACAAATATTCAAATTAAATGATTAAAGGCACACATTCTATATGTGGCTGAATCGATGGGACATACTCCACGGCGTTGAGTTACATCCTACCTCTCGTCTAATCCACGCTTGTAAATACGAACGCACGAAGTCAAAGACTCTACTAAAATGCATAACGCTATTTTTGTTTCATTTGCAAACCAAAAAACTAGAGTCTTCAAGTTTGTATTGATTATTTAGTTCATTTCTAATGGGTTGAGTGAATCAATTCACTAACAAAGTCGAATATCAATAAATGATTAAAAGGACACATGATGTATGTGTCTCAATCGATGAGACATACTATACGGCGGTGAGTTAGTTTCCTACGACGCGTGTAATGAATGCTTGTCGACAATAAACACCGAAGTCAAAGACCTTTTTAAAATGGATAAACCAGCTTTTGGTTGAATTACAAACCCAACTAAAAGAGATAAACCCTATTTTTGTTTCAATTACAAACCATAAAGCTAGAGTGTGGAGGGTTGAACTGATTATTTAGTTCATTTTTGACGCATTAAGCAAATCAATTAACTAACGAATATTAATATTGATAAATGATGAAAAGGACACATGACGTACGTGGCTCAATCAATAGGACATACTCCTCGGTGGTGAGTTACTTCTACTCCGCGTCTAATCCACGCAAGTCAATAACGAATGCATGAAGTCAAAGACTATTAAAATGGTTAAACCTTGTTTTTTTTTTCAATTACAAACCAAAATGCTAGAGTGTTCAGGGTTGTATTGATTACTTAGTTCATTTTTGATGCATTGAGTGGATTAATCAACAAACAAATACTAAGACCAATAAATGATTAAAGGCACACATGATGTACGTGGCTGAATCGATGGGACATACTCCATGGCGGTGAGTTACATCCTACTACGTGTCTAATCCACGCTTGTCAATAACAAACACATGAAGTCAAACACTCTACTAAAATGCATAAACCCTATTTTTGTTTTAATTACAAACCAAAAAACTAGAGTCTTGAGGGTTTTATTGACTATTTAGTTCATTTCCAACGCATTGAGTGAATCAATTAACTAACAAAGATGAATATCAATAAACGATTAAAAGGAAAGGACACATGATTTACGTGTCTCAATCGATGGTACATATTCCACGGCGTTGAGTTAGTTTCCTACAACGCGTACAATCAATGCTTGTCAATAACAAACGCACGAAGTCAGTGACCTTTTTAAAATGAATAAACACTGTCTTTGTTTGAATTACACCAAAATGCTGGAGTGTTCAGGGTTGTATTGATTACTTAGTTCATTTCTGACGCATTGAGTGGTTTAATCAAAAAACAAATATTCAGATCAATAAATGATTAAAGGCACACATTCTGTATGTGGCTGAATCGATGGGACATACTCCACGGCGTTGAGTTACATCCTACCTCTCGTCTAATCCACGCTTGTAAATACGAACGCACGAAGTCAAAGACTCTACTAAAATGCATAACGCTATTTTTGTTTCATTTGCAAACCAAAAAACTAGAGTCTTCAAGTTTGTATTGATTATTTAGTTCATTTCTAATGGATTGAGTGAATCAATTCACTAACAAAGCCGAATATCAATAAATGATTAAAAGGACACATGATGTATGTGTCTCAATCGATGAGACATACTATACGGCGGTGAGTTAGTTTCCTACGACGCGTGTAATGAATGCTTTTCAATAACAAACACCCGAAGTCAAAGACCTTTTTAAAATGGATAAACTAGTTTTTGGTTGAATTACAAACCCAACTAAAAGAGATAAACCCTATTTTTGTTTCAATTACAAACCATAAAGCTAGAGTGTGGAGGGTTGAATTGATTATTTAGTTCATTTCTGACGCATTGAGTATATCAATTAACTAATGAATATTAATATTGATAAGTGATGAAAAGGACACATGACATATGTGCCTCAATCAATGGGACATACTCCTCGGTGGTGAGTTACTTCTACTCCACGTCTAATCCACGCAAGTCAATAACGAACGCATGAAGTCGAAGACTCTATTAAAATGGATAAACCTTGTTTTTTTTTCAATTACAAACCAAAATGCTAGAGTGTTCAGGGTTGTATTGATTACTTAGTTCATTTCTGATGCATTGAGTGGATTAATCAACAAACAAATACTAAGACCAATAAATGATTAAAGGCGCACATGATGTATGTGGGTGAATCGATGGGACGCACTCACCGGCAGTGAGTTACATCCTACTACGTGTCAAATCCACGCTTGTCAATAACAAACACATGAAGTCAAACACTATAATAAAATGCATAAACCCTTGTTTTTGTTTTAATTGCAAACCAAAAAACTAGAGTCTTGAGGGTTTTATTGATTATTTAGTTCATTTCCAACGCATTGAGTGAATCAATTAACTAACAAAGATGAATATCAATAAATGATTAAAAGGACACATGATTTACGTGTCGAATCGATGGTACATATTCCATGGCAGTGAGTTAGTTTCCTACAATGCGTATAATCAAAGCTTGTCAATAACAAACGCACGAAGTCCGTGACCTTTTTAAAATGGATAAACATTGTCTCTGTTCCAATTACACCAAAATGCTAGAGTGTTCAGGGTTGTATTGATTACTTAGTTCATTTTTGACGCATTGAGTGGATTAATCAAAAAACAAATATTCAAATTAAATGATTAAAGGCACACATTCTATATGTGGCTGAATCGATGGGACATACTCCACGGCGTTGAGTTACATCCTACCTCTCGTCTAATCCACGCTTGTAAATACGAACGCACGAAGTCAAAGACTCTACTAAAATGCATAACGCTATTTTTGTTTCATTTGCAAACCAAAAAACTAGAGTCTTCAAGTTTGTATTGATTATTTAGTTCATTTCTAATGGGTTGAGTGAATCAATTCACTAACAAAGTCGAATATCAATAAATGATTAAAAGGACACATGATGTATGTGTCTCAATCGATGAGACATACTATACGGCGGTGAGTTAGTTTCCTACGACGCGTGTAATGAATGCTTGTCGACAACAAACACCCGAAGTCAAAGACCTTTTTAAAATGGATAAACCAGTTTTTGGTTGAATTACAAACCCAACTAAAAGAGATAAACCCTATTTTTGTTTCAATTACAAACCATAAAGCTAGAGTGTGGAGGGTTGAACTGATTATTTAGTTCATTTTTGACGCATTAAGCATATCAATTAACTAACGAATATTAATATTGATAAATGATGAAAAGGACACATGACGTACGTGGCTCAATCAATAGGACATACTCCTCGGTGGTGAGTTACTTCTACTCCGCGTCTAATCCACGCAAGTCAATAACGAATGCATGAAGTCAAAGACTATTAAAATGGTTAAACCTTGTTTTTTTTTTCAATTACAAACCAAAATGCTAGAGTGTTCAGGGTTGTATTGATTACTTAGTTCATTTTTGATGCATTGAGTGGATTAATCAACAAACAAATACTAAGACCAATAAATGATTAAAGGCACACATGATGTACGTGGCTGAATCGATGGGACATACTCCATGGCGGTGAGTTACATCCTACTACATGTCTAATCCACGCTTGTCAATAACAAACACATGAAGTCAAACACTCTACTAAAATGCATAAACCCTATTTTTGTTTTAATTACAAACCAAAAAACTAGAGTCTTGAGGGTTTTATTGACTATTTAGTTCATTTCCAACGCATTGAGTGAATCAATTAACTAACAAAGATGAATATCAATAAATGATTAAAAGGAAAGGACACATGATTTACGTGTCTCAATCGATGGTACATATTCCACGGCGTTGAGTTAGTTTCCTACAACGCGTACAATCAATGCTTGTCAATAACAAACGCACGAAGTCAGTGACCTTTTTAAAATGAATAAACACTGTCTTTGTTTGAATTACACCAAAATGCTGGAGTGTTCAGGGTTGTATTGATTACTTAGTTCATTTCTGACGCATTGAGTGGTTTAATCAAAAAACAAATACTCAGATCAATAAATGATTAAAGGCACACATTCTGTATGTGGCTGAATCGATGGGACATACTCCACGGCGTTGAGTTACATCCTACCTCTCGTCTAATCCACGCTTGTAAATACGAACGCACGAAGTCAAAGACTCTACTAAAATGCATAACGCTATTTTTGTTTCATTTGCAAACCAAAAAACTAGAGTCTTCAAGTTTGTATTGATTATTTAGTTCATTTCTAATGGATTGAGTGAATCAATTCACTAACAAAGCCGAATATCAATAAATGATTAAAAGGACACATGATGTATGTGTCTCAATCGATGAGACATACTCCACGGCGATGAGTTAGTTTCCTACGACGCGTGTAATGAATGCTTTTCAATAACAAACACCCGAAGTCAAAGACCTTTTTAAAATGGATAAACTAGTTTTTGGTTGAATTACAAACCCAACTAAAAGAGATAAACTATATTTTTGTTTCAATTACAAACCATAAAGCTAGAGTGTGGAGGGTTGAATTGATTATTTAGTTCATTTCTGACGCATTGAGTATATCAATTAACTAATGAATATTAATATTGATAAGTGATGAAAAGGACACATGACATATGTGCCTCAATCAATGGGACATACTCCTCGGTGGTGAGTTACTTCTACTCCGCGTCTAATCCACGCAAGTCAATAACGAACGCATGAAGTCAAAGACTGTTAAAATGGATAAACCTTGTTTTTTTTTCAATTACAAACCAAAATGCTAGAGTGTTCAGGGTTGTATTGATTACTTAGTTCATTTCTGATGCATTGAGTGGATTAATCAACAAACAAATACTAAGACCAATAAATGATTAAAGGCGCACATGATGTATGTGGGTGAATCGATGGGACGCACTCCACGGCAGTGAGTTACATCCTACTACGTGTCAAATCCACGCTTGTCAATAACAAACACATGAAGTCAAACACTATAATAAAATGCATAAACCCTGTTTTTGTTTTAATTGCAAACCAAAAAACTAGAGTCTTGAGGGTTTTATTGATTATTTAGTTCATTTCCAATGCATTGAGTGAATCAATTAACTAACAAAGATGAATATCAATAAAAAATTAAAAGGACACATGATTTACGTGTCTGACTCGATGGTACATATTCCATGGCAGTGAGTTAGTTTCCTACAATGCGTATAATCAAAGCTTGTCAATAACAAACGCACGAAGTCCGTGACCTTTTTAAAATGGATAAACATTGTCTCTGTTTCAATTACACCAAAATGCTAGAGTGTTCAGGGTAGTATTGATTACTTGGTTCATTTTTGACGCATTGAGTGGATTAATCAAAAAACAAATATTCAAATTAAATGATTAAAGGCACACATTCTATATGTGGCTGAATCGATGGGACATACTCCACGGCGTTGAGTTACATCCTACCTCTCGTCTAATCCACGATTGTAAATACGAACGCACGAAGTCAAAGACTCTACTAAAATGCATAATGCTATTTTTGTTTCATTTGCAAACAAATGAACTAGAGTCTTCAAGTTTGTATTGATTATTTAGTTCATTTCTGATGGATTGAGTGAATCAATTGACTAACAAAGTCGAATATCAATAAATGATTAAAAGGACACATGATGTATGTGTCTCAATCGTTGAGACATACTATACGGCGGTGAGTTAATTTCCTACGACGCGTGTAATGAATGCTTGTCGACAACAAACACCCGAAGTCAAAGACCTTTTTAAAATGGATAAACCAGTTATTGGTTGAATTACAAACCCAACTAAAAGAGATAAACCCTATTTTTGTTTCAATTACAAACCATAAAGCTAGAGTGTGGAGGGTTGAACTGATTATTTAGTTCATTTTTGATGCATTAAGCATATCAATTAACTAACGAATATTAATATTGATAAATGATGAAAAGGACACATGACGTACGTGGCTCAATCAATAGGACATACTCCTCGGTGGTGAGTTACTTCTACTCCGCGTCTAATCCACACAAGTCAATAACGAATGCATGAAGTCAAAGACTGTTAAAATGGATAAACCTTGTTTTTTTTTCAATTACAAACCAAAATGCTAGAGTGTTCAGGGTTGTATTGATTACTTAGTTCATTTCTGATGCATTGAGTGGATTAATCAACAAACAAATACTAAGACCAATAAATGATTAAAGGCACACATGATGTACGTGGCTGAATCGATGGGACATACTCCACGGCGGTGAGTTACATCCTACTACGTGTCTAATCCACGCTTGTCAATAACAAACACATGAAGTCAAACACTCTACTAAAATGCATAAACCCTATTTTTGTTTTAATTACAAACGAAAAAACTAGTGTCTTGAGGGTTTTATTGACTATTTAGTTCATTTCCAACGCATTGAGTGAATCAATTAACTGACAAAGATGAATATCAATAAATGCTTAAAAGGACACATGATTTACGTGTCTCAATCGATGATATATATTCCACGGCGGTGAGTTAGTTTCCTACAACGCGTATAATCAATGCTTGTCAATAACAAACGCACGAAGTCAGTGACCTTTTTAAAGTGGATAAACGTTGTCTTTGTTTGAATTACACCAAAATGCTAGAGTGTTCAGGGTTCTATTGATTACTTAGTTCATTTCTGACGCATTGAGTGGATTAATCAAAAAAACAAATATTCAGATCAATAAATGATTAAAGGCACACATTCTGTATGTGAGTGAATCGATGGGATATACTCCACAACGTTGAGTTACATCCTACCTCTCGTCTAATCCACGCTTGTGAATAACGAACGCACGAACTCAAAGACTACTAAAATGCATAACGCTATTTTTGTTTCATTTGCAAACCAAAAAACTAGAGTCTTCAAGTTTGTATTGATTATTTAGTTCATTTCTAATGGGTTGAGTGAATCAATTCACTAACAAAGTCGAATATCAATAAATGATTAAAAGGACACATGATGTATGTGTCTCAATCGATGAGACATACTCCACGGCGATGAGTTAGTTTCCTACGACGCGTGTAATGAATGCTTTTCAATAACAAACACCCGAAGTCAAAGACCTTTTTAAAATGGATAAACTAGTTTTTGGTTGAATTACAAACCCAACTAAAAGAGATAAACCCTATTTTTGTTTCAATTACAAAGCATAAAGCTAGAGTGTGGAGGGTTAAATTGATTATTTAGTTCATTTCAGACGCATTGAGTATATCAATTAACTAATCAATATTAATATTGATAAATGATGAAAAGGACACATGACATATGTGGCTCAATCAATGGGACATACTCCTCAGTGGTGAGTTACTTCTACTCCGCGTCTAATCCACGCAAGTCAATAACGAATGCATGAAGTCAAAGACTCTATTAAAATGGATAAACCTTGTTTTTTTTTTCAATTACAAACCAAAATGCTAGAGTGTTCAGGGTTGTATTGATTACTTAGTTCATTTTTGATGCATTGAGTGGATTAATCAACAAACAAATACTAAGATCAATAAATGATTAAAGACACACATGATGTACGTGGCTGAATCGATGGGACATACTCCACGGCGGTGAGTTACATCCTACTACGTGTCTAATCCACGATTGTCAATAACAAACACATGAAGTCAAACACTCTACTAAAATGCATAAACCCTATTTTTGTTTTAATTACAAACCAAAAAACTAGAGTCTTGAGGGTTTTATTGACTATTTTGTTCATTTCCAACGCATTGAGTGAATCAATTAACTAACAAAGATGAATATCAATAAATGATTAAAAGGAAAGGACACATGATTTACGTGTCTCAATCGATGGTACATATTCCACGGCGTTGAGTTAGTTTCCTACAACGCGTACAATCAATGCTTGTCAATAACAAACGCACGAAGTCGTTGACCTTTTTAAAATGAATAAACATTGTCTTTGTTTGAATTACACCAAAATGCTGGAGTGTTCAGGGTTGTATTGATTACTTAGTTCATTTCTGACGCATTGAGTGGTTTAATCAAAAAACAAATATTCAGATCAATAAATGATTAAAGGCACACATTCTGTATGTGGCTGAATCGATGGGACATACTCCACGGCGTTGAGTTACATCCTACCTCTCGTCTAATCCACGCTTGTAAATACGAACGCACGAAGTCAAAGACTCTACTAAAATGCATAACGCTATTTTTGTTTCATTTGCAAACCAAAAAACTAGAGTCTTCAAGTTTGTATTGATTATTTAGTTCATTTCTAATGGATTGAGTGAATCAATTCACTAACAAAGCCGAATATCAATAAATGATTAAAAGGACACATGATGTATGTGTCTCAATCGATGAGACATACTCCACGGCGATGAGTTAGTTTCCTACGACGCGTGTAATGAATGCTTTTCAATAACAAACACCCGAAGTCAAAGACCTTTTTAAAATGGATAAACTAGTTTTTGGTTGAATTACAAACCCAACTAAAAGAGATAAACTATATTTTTGTTTCAATTACAAACCATAAAGCTAGAGTGTGGAGGGTTGAATTGATTATTTAGTTCATTTCGATGCATTGAGTATATCAATTAACTAATGAATATTAATATTGATAAGTGATGAAAAGGACACATGACATATGTGCCTCAATCAATGGGACATACTCCTCGGTGGTGAGTTACTTCTACTCCGCGTCTAATCCACGCAAGTCAATAACGAACGCATGAAGTCGAAGACTCTATTAAAATGGATAAACCTTGTTTTTTTTTCAATTACAAACCAAAATGCTAGAGTGTTCAGGGTTGTATTGATTACTTAGTTCATTTCTGATGCATTGAGTGGATTAATCAACAAACAAATACTAAGACCAACAAATGATTAAAGGCGCACATGATGTATGTGGGTGAATCGATGGGACGCACTCCACGGCAGTGAGTTACATCCTACTACGTGTCAAATCCACGCTTGTCAATAACAAACACATGAAGTCAAACACTATAATAAAATGCATAAACCCTGTTTTTGTTTTAATTGCAAACCAAAAAACTAGAGTCTTGAGGGTTTTATTGATTAATTAGTTCATTTCCAACGCATTGAGTGAATCAATTAACTAACAAAGATGAATATCAATAAATGATTAAAAGGACACATGATTTACGTGTCTGAATCGATGGTACATATTCCATGGCAGTGAGTTAGTTTCATACAATGCGTATAATCAAAGCTTGTCAATAAAAAGCGCACGAAGTCCGTGACCTTTTTAAAATGGATAAACATTGTCTCTGTTTCAATTACACCAAAATGCTAGAGTGTTCAGGGTTGTATTGATTACTTAGTTCATTTTTGACGCATTGAGTGGATTAATCAAAAAACAAATATTCAAATTAAATGATTAAAGGCATACATTCTATATGTGGCTGAATCGATGGGACATACTCCACGGCGTTGAGTTACATCCTACCTCTCGTCTAATCCACGCTTGTAAATAACGAACGCACGAAGTCAAAGACTCTACTAAAATGCATAATGCTATTTTTGTTTCATTTGCAAACAAAAGAACTAGAGTCCTCAAGTTTGTATTGATTATTTAGTTCATTTCTAATGGATTGAGTGAATCAATTCACTAACAAAGTCGAATATCAATAAATGATTAAAAGGACACATGATGTATGTGTCTCAATCGATAAGACATACTATACGGCGGTGAGTTAGTTTCCTACGACGCGTGTAATGAATGCTTGTCGACAACAAACACCCGAAGTCAAAGACCTTTTTAAAACGGATAAACCAGTTTTTGGTTGAATTACAAACCCAACTAAAAGAGATAAACCCTATTTTTGTTTCAATTACAAACCATAAAGCTAGAGTGTGGAGGGTTGAACTGATTATTTAGTTCATTTTTGACGCATTAAGCATATCAATTAACTAACGAATATTAATATTGATAAATGATGAAAAGGACACATGACGTACGTGGCTCAATCAATAGGACATACTCCTCGGTGGTGAGTTACTTCTACTCCGCGTCTAATCCACGCAAGTCAATAACGAATGCATGAAGTCAAAGACTATTAAAATGGTTAAACCTTGTTTTTTTTTTTTCGATTACAAACCAAAATGCTAGTGTTCAGGGTTGTATTGATTACTTAGTTCATTTCTGATTGCATTGAGTGGATTAATCAACAAACAAATACTAAGACCAATAAATGATTAAAGGCACACATGATGTATGTGGCTGAATCGATGGGACATACTCTACGGCGGTGAGTTACATCCTACTACGTGTCGAATCCACGCTTGTCAATAACAAACACATGAAGTCAAACACTCTACTAAAATGCATAAACCCTATTTTTGTTTTAATTACAAACGAAAAAACTAGTGTCTTGAGGGTTTTATTGACTATTTAGTTCATTTCCAACGCATTGAGTGAATCAATTAACTAACAAAGATGAATATCAATAAATGATTAAAAGGACACATGATTTACGTGTCTCAATCGATGATACATATTCCATGGCGGTGAGTTAGTTTCCTACAACGCGTATAATCAATGCTTGTCAATAACAAACGCACGAAGTCATTGACCTTTTTAAAGTGGATAAACATTGTCTTTGTTTCAATTACACCAAAATGCTAGAGTGTTCAGGGTTGTATTGATTACTTAGTTCATTTCTGACGCATTGAGTGGATTAATCAAAAAAACAAATATTCAGATCAATAAATGATTAAAGGCACACATTCTGTATGTGAGTGAATCGATGGGATATACTCCACAACGTTGAGTTACATCCTACCTCTCGTCTAATCCACACTTTTGAATAACGAACGCATGAACTCAAAGACTCTACTAAAATGCATAACGCTATTTTTGTTTCATTTGCAAACCAAAAAACTAGAGTCTTCAAGTTTGTATTGATTATTTAGTTCATTTCTAATGGGTTGAGTGAATCAATTCACTAACAAAGTCGAATATCAATAAATGATTAAAAGGACACATGATGTATGTGTCTCAGTCGATGAGACATACTCCACGGCGATGAGTTAGTTTCCTACGACACGTGTAATGAATGCTTTTCAATAACAAACACCCGAAGTCAAAGACCATTTTAAAATGGATAAACTAGTTTTTGGTTGAATTACAAACCCAACTAAAAGAGATAAACCCTATTTTTGTTTCAATTACAAAGCATAAAGCTAGAGTGTGGAGGGTTGAATTGATTATTTAGTTCATTTCAGACGCATTGAGTATACCAATTAACTAATGAATATTAATATTGATAAATGATGAAAAGGACACATGACATACGTGGCTCAATCAATGGGACATACTCCTCGGTGGTGAGTTACTTCTACTCCGCGTCTAATCCACGCAAGTCAATAACGAATGCATGAAGTCGAAGACTCTATTAAAATGGATAAACCTTGTTTTTTTTTCAATTACAAACCAAAATGCTAGAGTGTTCAGGGTTGTATTGATTACTTAGTTCATTTTTGATGCATTGAGTGGATTAATCAACAAACAAATACTAAGATCAATAAATGATTAAAGACACACATGATGTACGTGGCTGAATCGATGGGACATACTCCACGGCGGTGAGTTACATCCTACTACGTGTCTAATCCACGATTGTCAATAACAAACACATGAAGTCAAACACTCTACTAAAATGCATAAACCCTATTTTTGTTTTAATTACAAACCAAAAAACTAGAGTCTTGAGGGTTTTATTGACTATTTTGTTCATTTCCAACGCATTGAGTGAATCAATTAACTAACAAAGATGAATATCAATAAATGATTAAAAGGAAAGGACACATGATTTACGTGTCTCAATCGATGGTACATATTCCACGGCGTTGAGTTAGTTTCCTACAACGCGTACAATCAATGCTTGTCAATAACAAACGCACGAAGTCAGTGACCTTTTTAAAATGAATAAACATTGTCTTTGTTTGAATTACACCAAAATGCTGGAGTGTTCAGGGTTGTATTGATTACTTAGTTCATTTCTGACGCATTGAGTGGTTTAATCAAAAAACAAATATTCAGATCAATAAATGATTAAAGGCACACATTCGTATGTGGCTGAATCGATGGGACATACTCCACGGCGTTGAGTTACATCCTACCTCTCGTCTAATCCACGCTTGTAAATACGAACGCACGAAGTCAAAGACTCTACTAAAATGCATAACGCTATTTTTGTTTCATTTGCAAACCAAAAAACTAGAGTCTTCAAGTTTGTATTGATTATTTAGTTCATTTCTAATGGATTGAGTGAATCAATTCACTAACAAAGCCGAATATCAATAAATGATTAAAAGGACACATGATGTATGTGTCTCAATCGATGAGACATACTCCACGGCGATGAGTTAGTTTCCTACGACGCGTGTAATGAATGCTTTTCAATAACAAACACCCGAAGTCAAAGACCTTTTTAAAATGGATAAACTAGTTTTTGGTTGAATTACAAACCCAACTAAAAGAGATAAACTATATTTTTGTTTCAATTACAAACCATAAAGCTAGAGTGTGGAGGGTTGAATTGATTATTTAGTTCATTTCTGATGCATTGAGTATATCAATTAACTAATGAATATTAATATTGATAAGTGATGAAAAGGACACATGACATATGTGCCTCAATCAATGGGACATACTCCTCGGTGGTGAGTTACTTCTACTCCGCGTCTAATCCACGCAAGTCAATAACGAACGCATGAAGTCGAAGACTCTATTAAAATGGATAAACCTTGTTTTTTTTTCAATTACAAACCAAAATGCTAGAGTGTTCAGGGTTGTATTGATTACTTAGTTCATTTCTGATGCATTGAGTGGATTAATCAACAAACAAATACTAAGACCAACAAATGATTAAAGGCGCACATGATGTATGTGGGTGAATCGATGGGACGCACTCCACGGCAGTGAGTTACATCCTACTACGTGTCAAATCCACGCTTGTCAATAACAAACACATGAAGTCAAACACTATAATAAAATGCATAAACCCTGTTTTTGTTTTAATTGCAAACCAAAAAACTAGAGTCTTGAGGGTTTTATTGATTAATTAGTTCATTTCCAACGCATTGAGTGAATCAATTAACTAACAAAGATGAATATCAATAAATGATTAAAAGGACACATGATTTACGTGTCTGAATCGATGGTACATATTCCATGGCAGTGAGTTAGTTTCCTACAATGCGTATAATCAAAGCTTGTCAATAACAAACGCACGAAGTCCGTGACCTTTTTAAAATGGATAAACATTGTCTCTGTTTCAATTACACCAAAATGCTAGAGTGTTCAGGGTTGTATTGATTACTTAGTTCATTTTTGACGCATTGAGTGGATTAATCAAAAAACAAATATTCAAATTAAATGATTAAAGGCATACATTCTATATGTGGCTGAATCGATGGGACATACTCCACGGCGTTGAGTTACATCCTACCTCTCGTCTAATCCACGCTTGTAAATAACGAACGCACGAAGTCAAAGACTCTACTAAAATGCATAATGCTATTTTTGTTTCATTTGCAAACAAAAGAACTAGAGTCCTCAAGTTTGTATTGATTATTTAGTTCATTTCTAATGGATTGAGTGAATCAATTCACTAACAAAGTCGAATATCAATAAATGATTAAAAGGACACATGATGTATGTGTCTCAATCGATAAGACATACTATACGGCGGTGAGTTAGTTTCCTACGACGCGTGTAATGAATGCTTGTCGACAACAAACACCCGAAGTCAAAGACCTTTTTAAAACGGATAAACCAGTTTTTGGTTGAATTACAAACCTAACTAAAAGAGATAAACCCTATTTTTGTTTCAATTACAAACCATAAAGCTAGAGTGTGGAGGGTTGAACTGATTATTTAGTTCATTTTTGACGCATTAAGCATATCAATTAACTAACGAATATTAATATTGATAAATGATGAAAAGGACACATGACGTACGTGGCTCAATCAATAGGACATACTCCTCGGTGGTGAGTTACTTCTACTCTGCGTCTAATCCACGCAAGTCAATAACGAATGCATGAAGTCAAAGACTATTAAAATGGTTAAACCTTGTTTTTTTTTCGATTACAAACCAAAATGCTAGTGTTCAGGGTTGTATTGATTACTTAGTTCATTTCTGATTGCATTGAGTGGATTAATCAACAAACAAATACTAAGACCAATAAATGATTAAAGGCACACATGATGTATGTGGCTGAATCGATGGGACATACTCTACGGCGGTGAGTTACATCCTACTACGTGTCGAATCCACGCTTGTGAATAACAAACACATGAAGTCAAACACTCTACTAAAATGCATAAACCCTATTTTTGTTTTAATTACAAACGAAAAAACTAGTGTCTTGAGGGTTTTATTGACTATTTAGTTCATTTCCAACGCATTGAGTGAATCAATTAACTAACAAAGATGAATATCAATAAATGATTAAAAGGACACATGATTTACGTGTCTCAATCGATGATACATATTCCACGGCGGTGAGTTAGTTTCCTACAACGCGTATAATCAATGCTTGTCAATAACAAACGCACGAAGTCATTGACCTTTTTAAAGTGGATAAACATTGTCTTTGTTTCAATTACACCAAAATGCTAGAGTGTTCAGGGTTGTATTGATTACTTAGTTCATTTCTGACGCATTGAGTGGATTAATCAAAAAAACAAATATTCAGATCAATAAATGATTAAAGGCACACATTCTGTATGTGAGTGAATCGATGGGATATACTCCACAACGTTGAGTTACATCCTACCTCTCGTCTAATCCACACTTTTGAATAACGAGCGCACGAACTCAAAGACTCTACTAAAATGCATAACGCTATTTTTGTTTCATTTGCAAACCAAAAAACTAGAGTCTTCAAGTTTGTATTGATTATTTAGTTCATTTCTAATGGGTTGAGTGAATCAATTCACTAACAAAGTCGAATATCAATAAATGATTAAAAGGACACATGATGTATGTGTCTCAGTCGATGAGACATACTCCACGGCGATGAGTTAGTTTCCTACGACACGTGTAATGAATGCTTTTCAATAACAAACACCCGAAGTCAAAGACCTTTTTAAAATGGATAAACTAGTTTTTGGTTGAATTACAAACCCAACTAAAAGAGATAAACCCTATTTTTGTTTCAATTACAAAGCATAAAGCTAGAGTGTGGAGGGTTGAATTGATTATTTAGTTCATTTCAGACGCATTGAGTATACCAATTAACTAATGAATATTAATATTGATAAATGATGAAAAGGACACATGACATACGTGGCTCAATCAATGGGACATACTCCTCGGTGGTGAGTTACTTCTACTCCGCGTCTAATCCACGCAAGTCAATAACGAATGCATGAAGTCGAAGACTCTATTAAAATGGATAAACCTTGTTTTTTTTTTCAATTACAAACCAAAATGCTAGAGTGTTCAGGGTTGCATTGATTACTTAGTTCATTTTTGATGCATTGAGTGGATTAATCAACAAACAAATACTAAGATCAATAAATGATCAGAGGCACACATGATGTACGTGGCTGAATCGATGGGACATACTCCACGGCGGTGAGTTACATCCTACTACGTGTCTAATCCACACTTGTCAATAACAAACAAATGAAGTCAAACATTCTACTAAAATGCATAAACCCTGTTTTTGTTTTAATTACAAACCAAAAAACTAGTGTCTTGAGGGTTTTATTGATTGTTTAGTTCATTTCCAACGCATTGAGTGAATCAATTAACTAACAAAGATGAATATCAATAAATGATTAAAAGGACACGTGATTTACGTGTCTCAATCGATGGTACATATTTCACGGCGGTGAGTTAGTTTTCTACAACGCGTATAATCAACGCTTGTCAATAACAAACGCACGAAGTCATTGACCTTTTTAAAGTGGATAAACATTGTCTTTGTTTCAATTACACCAAAATGCTAGAGTGTTCAGGGTTGTATTGATTACTTAGTTCATTTCTGACGCATTGAGTGGATTAATCAACAAACAATTACTAAGATCAGTAAATGATCAGAGGCACACATGATGTACGTGGCTGAATCGATGGGACATACTCCACGGCGGTGAGTTACATCCTACTACGTTGATGACGTGCATTTTATGCCGTTATTCTAGTGTTTATTTAGGATGTTTAAGAGCATGATTAGAGCCTTATTGGTTCATATATCATATATATTTGCTCTAACCCCTAGGAAGATGCTAGTTGCAAATACATGTGCTTTTAAGCTGTTTTGGCAGGTTTTGGACCTCACTTTTGACATAGTAGATGGCCTCAAACAATTGGCGTGCAAGAACAAAAGTTGCTTAAAATTATAGCCTCTAGCTACCACAGAAATTTCAGAGGATTTGGAGCTGATTTGGAGCTGCACGTGAATTCACCCATTTCACGTGCAAGCCTATTTTTGCCTCTCAGGCCTCTACAGGATGCAAGGAAGCTTGGGGAGAAGTTTGAGCTGATTTGGACGTGCACGTGAATTCACCATATCACGTGCAAATTGACGTGCAGAGATATTTTTGGACCGATCCAATCGTTTTTTCATGCTGATCATTTGTTCCTGAAGGCCCAAGTCCAAATTTTGGATGGAAGATAGAGATTTTAAAGTTTGGAGTGTCACTTATCAAAACTACGCCGTTTTGATAAATGGGCTAGGGTACACACCTCAAAGCCCATCCAAACTCTATAAATAAGAGCTCCACGCCCTGTGCTATGTATCCCTAGACCCCCCTACACGTTTTAGAGAGAGAGAGAGAGGCTCCACGACTTGGAGGTGCTCCTTGACCTAGGAGAGCAGCCGTCGCAGCAGCCGTCGCGGATTTTGGAGCCTGGATTTGAAGCTTTGCTGTGCGCGTGATCAAGAAGAAGATGTTGAGCTTTTCTGCTTTGTCTTTGCTTGTAATCATGTGTGAGTAGTCTTTTAATCTAGGGGAGCAATGTAGCCCCCTTGTTGTTTTGCTGTGTTTATGAATATTTGGGTTTGGATGATTGAAGTTTTGCATGTTTTATGAATCTGTTCTTAATTCTATCTTTGGATGTACACCTTGGTATTCTTAGCCCTAGTCTGGGCGGATTGAGATTCATAACTTATTTGTAATTGGTGTGATCATTATCCTTTTGCAAGTATGATTTATTGGCTTTGCATGTTTGTGTGTTTAGATGACCATTCTGGCATACAACTCTTAAAAGGACCTCAATGACCATTTGTTGTCCTTGGCTTATGTTTAGCATGTTTTCAATCAGACAACCCTAATACCATGAACTAGTAGAGATAACATAGGGAGGTGAAATTGTGACCCTAGATGCTTTTAATCCTTGAATCTTAATCCTAAAATCTGTTTACTTTCTTTGTTTATTCAGAAAACCAAATAAAAATTAGATCTTTAGTTTAAAAAAGAAAACTTTTTGCCAAGACATTTTATAGAACAAGAGTAATTGGGTGTTTTGATTTGAGAACTAGAAAACTAGGCTAATCCCTGTGGGTTCGACCCCTTGCTTGCTGCTATTCTTTTAGCGCAAACTTAGGGAATTTATTATCTTGAAGAGAGATTTAACGACATTAGCTAGCTCTTTTAGAGAGGCTAAAAATCTTGTCTGTCAAATTGGTGCCGTTGCCGGGGATTCAACGGTTAACTAGTTTTTAAAATCAACATTGAGTGAAATTGTTTGAATTCTGATCTTGGTGTTTTATTTTGTCTTTTCTTTTCTATTACTTTGTGTTCTTTATTTGTTTATTTTGCATTGTTTGGAGCTGCTGGGTGTGTTCTTGTTGTTTTACAGGAACATACATCAAGGATTCCTAGTTGTGCATGCAAAGAGAGGAGGATATACAATTTACTCGGGAACCTGAAAGGTTGTTCAGAGCTCGGCGTAGAGCAGCTAGGGAAGCAGCACGTGAGGCGAAAGAAGCATTGCAAGGCTTAGAGCAATCCGTAGGCGATCTGATGGCAGATCTCAGACCTGATGGTGGTGCACCACACGGAGGGGCCAATTACAATGGCCAATATCCAGAAGAAGAGGGTAATAGGTTTATGCCCAGAACCTTCTTAGACTATGCGAGACCTATGATGTCAGACCATTATTCTGGGATTCGGCAGACAAGAGTCCAAGCAAATAGCTTTGAGCTGAAGCCGGCGTTGATTAACATGGTGAGCAACAACGCGTTTGGAGGAACAGCCGTGGATGATCCGCACCAGCATTTGATGAGGTTCTACCAGGTGTGCGACACCATCAAGATCAACAATGTGTCGGAGGAGGCAATAAAGCTAAGGCTTTTCCCTTTCTCTTTAAGGGATAGAGCTCTTGGCTGGTTCAACACTGCCCAGCAGGTTCAATCAACACTTGGGAGGAGATGCAGACCAAGTTCATGTCAAAGTACTTCCCTCCTTCTAAGGTGATCCAGCTCAGAGGAGAGATTAGCAGGTTCAGGCAAGATGAGATGGAGACTCTTCATGAAGCTTGGGAGTGTTTCAAAGACTTAGTGAGAAGATGCCCTGATCATGGAAGACCCCAGTGGATTCAAATTGAATCTTTCTACAGAGTCTTCGGTCCCATTCACAAGACAAGGTGAATGCGGCTCCTGGAGGATGCTTGATGAACCTAGAGCCCGACGCGCAGCAGAGCTCTTGGAGAGGCTGCCATTAGCTGATTGGCAGTGGTCTAATGTGCATACTTCAAAGCCGAGGGAGAAGATAGCCAGGTTGAAAATTCTTCCAATGATGTGTAAGCACAGATTCAAGCTTTAGTGAAAGGCATGGAAGTATTGGCTCTTAAAGTTGAAGGATCACAAGCTTTACCAGTAGTTGAGCAGGGCTGGAGTGGAGCTGAAGAAGCAAATTATGTTTGAGGAAAGGGCTTGTACCAGAAACAGCAATTTTATCCTCAACAACAACAACAAGGGTACAACCAGAATCAGCAGCAATCTCAACCATTTCGGAGAACTCGGAACCGAGGGGGAGATACCTCATTTCGGTACAAATATGTGCCCCCAGGGATGAAGCGAGAATCCGTATGCTACGGATAATTATTTACACCCACCTCCAGGATTCGAGCGAAACGGCCTCGGCCTCAACAAGAAAGAGGAAGGGTATATCGAATGTGGATGAGCCAACCAAAAGAGAGGATAGTTTGGAGGAAAGGGTAGTCACCATGGAATCTTCAATGAAGAATATAGAAAAGCTGCTTGTGAGTTTGGCTCAGAATGTAAATCAAGGGGTGTCAACCAATACTTTTCCAAGTGACACTGAGGTGAACCCCAATGAGAGTTGCAAGGCTATCACTCTAAGGAGCGGGAAGACACTGAATGAAGCTGAAGAGCCTAAGAAGAAGGCAATTCCGGAAGAACAGAGCGCCCTTGGAAGCTGATGACCAAGGAAAATCAGATAAAGTGAAGAAAGAGAGCAAGAAAAGAAGGACAAGCAAGTGACTCAAGACAGAATAGTGAAGAACAAAGGCAAGAGCTCGGGCTACTATGCCATTTCCTCGAGAGGCTGAGGAACCAGAGGGTTGAGGAAGAGTATGAGCGCTTTCTGAGTTTGTTTAAGAAGCTTGAAATTAACATTCCATTTGTGGAAATCTTGGAGCAGATGCCTAGGTACAGAAAGTACATTAAAGATTTTGTGACAAAGAAGAGGAAATATGGGGATCATGAGACGGTGGCAGTCACTAACGAGGTGAGCAGTGTTGTTTAATAGAGTTTGCCCATCAAGCATAAAGATCCGGGAAGCTTTAATCTCCCTTGTGTGATTGGCAATGCACCGCAGCAACAGGCCCTATGTGATTTAGGGGCCAGCATCAATTTGATTTCCTTCGCTTTGTATAAGCAGCTTGGGCTTAGGGGCATGAAGCCCACTTCCATATCATTGCAGTTTGCTGACCGGTCTATGATAACGTGCATTTTATGCCATTATTCTAGTGTTTATTTAGGATGTTTAAGAGCATGATTAGAGCCTTATTGCCTCATATATCATATATATTTGCTCTAACCCCTAGGAAGATGCTAGTTGCAAATACATGTGCTTTTAAGCTGTTTTGGCAGGTTTTGGACCTCACTTTTGACTAGGTAGATGGCCTCAAACAATTGGCGTGCAAGAACAAAAGTTTCTTAGAATGATGTCATCTACCTACCACAGAAATTTCAGAGCATTTGGAGCTGAACGTGAATTCACCCAATTCACGTGCAAGCCTATTTTTGCCTCTCAGGCCTCTACAGGATGCAAGGAAGCTTGGGGAGAAGTTTGAGCTGATTTGGAGGTGCACGTGAATTCACCATATCACGTGCAAATTGGCGTGCAGAGATATTTTTGGACCGATCCAATCGTTTTTCCATGCTGATCATTTGTTCCTGAAGGCCCAAGTCCAAATTGTGGATGGAAGATAGAGTTTTTAATGTTTCGAGTGTTACTTATCAAAACTACGCCGTTTTGATAAGTGGGCTAGGTTACACACCTCAAGGCCCATCCAACCTCTATAAATACAGCATCCACGCCCTCTGCTATGCATGCCTAACCCCCCTACACGTTTTAGAGAGAGAGAGAGGCTCCACGACTTGGAGGTGCTCCTTGACCTAGGAGAGCAACCGTCGCAGCAGCCGTCGCAGATTTTGGAGCCTGGATTTGAAGCTTTGCTGTGCACGTGATCAAGAAGAAGATGTTGAGCTTTTCTGCTATGGTTTTGCTTGTAATCATGCGTGAGTAGTTCTTATAATCTAGGGGAGCAATGTAGCCCCCTTGTTGCTTTGCTGTGTTTATGAATATTTGGGTTTGGATGATTGAGTTTTGCATGTTTTATGAATCTGTTCTTAAGTTCTATCTTTGGATGTACACCTTGGTATTCTTAGCCCTAGTCTGGGGCGGATTGAGATTCATAACTTATTTTGTGATTGGTGTGATCATTATCCTTTTGCAAGTATGATTTATTGGCTTTGCATGTTTGTGTGTTTAGATGACCATTCTGGCATACAACTCTTAAAAGGACCTCAATGACCATTTGTTGTCCTTGGCTTATGTTTAGCATGTTTTCAATCGACAACCCTAATACCATGAACCAAGTAGAGATAACATAGGGAGGTGAAATTGTGACCCTAGATGCTTTTAATCCTTGATTCTTAATCCTAAAATCAGTTTACTTTCTTTGTTTATTCAGAAAACCAAATAAAAATTAGATCTTTAGTTTAAAAAAGAAAACTTTTTGCCAAGACATTTTATAGAACAAGAGTAATTGGGTGATTTGATTTGAGAACTAGAGAACTAGGTTAATCCCTGTGGGTTCGACCCCTTTCTTGCTGCTATTCTTTTAGTGCAAACTTAGGGAATTTATTATTTTGAAGAGAGATTTAACGACATTAGCTAGCTCTTTTAGAGAGGCTAAAAAATCTTGTCTGTCAAATTAGCGCCGTTGCCGGGGATTCAACGGTTAACTAGTTTTTGAAATCAACATTGACTGAAATTGTTTGAATTCTGATCTTGGTGTTTATTTTGTCTTTTATTTTCTGTTATTTTGTTTTCTTTGTTTGTTTATTTTGCATTGTTCGGAGCTGCTGGGTGTGTTCTTGTTGTTTTATAGGAACATACACCAAGTGTTTGAGGCATTGCTAGTTGTGTATGCGACGAGGGGAACTTGTGTCCTTTAATCCAGAACCTGAACAGCACTGCAATGGATAGATAGTTTGGAGATGAGGAGGAGCTAACCATGGAAGAATGTTTGGAAAGGATGATCCAAGGCAACAAATATTTGTGGGAAAACCAAGGAAGAGATGAGGAGAATTCAATGATGGCAGACCAACATGTTTATGTTCCAGGCCATGCAGCAGATCAATTTTCATATAATGCTTGGGATTGCACTGTCTATGATTCTCCCACAAGCAGTTATTCATACCAGGAGCCTCCTTGTTATGGTGAGAGTATTAATGGAGATGGTAGAGAAGTATGGCCAACTTACACCCAACCTGAGGGTGACTACTATCCACAAGAGCCACCACCTAAGGAGTTTAATGGTTTCTTCAATGGATATTCTGAGAACATATTGGTTGGGCAATATCAAGATGAAGCTTACTATGAAGCCCCATTCTATGGCAATTATTGTCCATATCAACAACAAGAGTGGCAGCCCCAAGTTGAAGATGAAGAAACAAGAAGAGAGGTAAAGGATTTGAATGAAAGGCTAGGACGTATGGAGACTACCATAAAAAATATGGAGCAATTATTGATGAGTATGGCTCAAAATGCAAATACTGGAGTCTCATCTCACTCCTTTGCTGCTGACATAGAGATAAAAACTGAAGAGAATTGCAAAGCCATCACCCCAACTTCCATGAATCAATCTTTGACGTCTGCCTCACAAGAATGGGAGTTTTCTGCTAATAATGATTCTGAAGATGAAGCTCGCATTCTAGCTGGTCAAACCATTAATGATGCTATAGACCAAGAAGTGGATACAAGGGCAATGGTTCATTATGATGAGGTTGTCCCTCCACCACAATTTAATAGCCCATGTGATGTATCCACTTCAACTCTTCCCTTGGTTGGAGCTTATGAGGACAATTTTTCCATCCAAGAAGAAGAGGAAGACTTGAATTGTTCTGGGGTGTTAGAAGAACATGAGAAACCAATAAATGACAACCCAAGGATGCAGGAACAAATCTTGGATGATGATGCTATAATTCTCATATCTGAAGGCACATCAAACCAAGGTACTCTTTATGAAGACAAGCTACATGAGCCCACCACTACTATGTTTTCTTTGGAATCATCTTCCCTTATACAAGAGAAGGAAGTGCTTGACAAGGGAGGTAACCATGCGTGCATTATGACTACTCCAATTGTGGAGTATGTTGAATTTGTGTTACCACCTCGATGGAATGAGAGG
This sequence comes from Taxillus chinensis, assembly GCA_023512835.1. Taxonomy (NCBI): domain Eukaryota; kingdom Viridiplantae; phylum Streptophyta; class Magnoliopsida; order Santalales; family Loranthaceae; genus Taxillus; species Taxillus chinensis. Next base: position 25,039,536 of record CM042091.1, read on the forward strand.
AAGGAGAACCATAAGTTTGTGGAGGTGTCTCCCTATCAACAATTGAATCAGGAGTTCAAGTGGCTCCCACAGCGGTTCATTCATCCGATTGCTATGGTTTATGAGACTGCTGAGGTTTACAATGCCAGGATGAAAGCCTTTCATACATTGGTTGAGCTTAGTATGACAAAGTCTGGCTACAGACTTTAAATAAAGCGCTGGTTGGGAGGCAACCCAATGTTTATTGCTGTGTTTTATTTTATGTTATTTTCTTTTATTTATTTTATTCAATAAATTGTTTGCAAGCTAACCATTGTGCAGGAGACTTTGCTTCTTTCTTAACTAATAAAGAGAGGCCATCTTCAAAGGCTTCCACACCAAAATCACTCCAGTGGGATCTTTGCTTGCTACTACATGATAGCTATTCTGCAAGGGAGAGAAACTTGGGAAGTGCGCGGCGAGACGTCGGTTGATTTTGTGGCTCAGGTACGATGAATGGTGGCCAATGTCATCTACTATTACAGTGTGCCAAACCAGGGGTAAGTGTTTTTCCTACTCCCTATTTTATGCCATGAGGACATAGCATATTTTAAGTGTGGTGTATGGGAGTGACTTGAGCCACTTGCTTGTCTTTTATGTTGTGATTGCATGTTTTATTTAAAAAAAAAACTATTTTTAGTTGCATGACTGTTTGAGTTGTTTGCTTGAATGATTTGCTTGTGGAGGCATGGATATTAAGTATGCAATTTTGGCTTAAAATTTAATTTTTATGCCACATTAGTATCATGTTGTGATAAGGGTGTTAAAGTAGTTAAAATGTGCTCTGATTTAGTTTGATCATGTCTTTATCTTTTGAATGATATCACCATGTTTTTGGAGCTGAGTTTTGAATATTAGCTGAGCATGAAATGCTATGATAGACCTAAGTAACCCTTAAAGTTGAGTGAAAAAGAAATGAAAAATGAGAACAGCTTCTTTTTAGCCCTTGAGTGACATTTATGGTTATGGGTAATAGTTTGATTTGCTACTCATCTTGCATTCAACATTGGTTATTTAATGGTAGGAGTCAAGTAAGCATGTGATTACTTATTAGTGCTCAGTGTTTGGTGTTTAGTTAGGATGCAAGACCTCTAAGTCATTGTGACTGTCTTTGCATTCTTTTCTTTATTGTGTGATATTATTGGAAAAGGCTGTGATATAGAATGTGAAAAAGCCATCACTTAATTGGAAAATGGGATGTGAGACATCAATGAATTTCTGTCTCTACTATTGTAGCAAAATGGCAAGGGGTTTGCATTAGAAAAATGAGTCTTATTTATGTGTTATGTGAAAAAAAAAAGAGTGAATAATCCATCAAGGGAGAGCATAAAATGCAACCTTGTAAGGTTATTACTTAAAAAAAAAAGAAGAAAGAAAAGAAAAGAAAGATTCAGAATAAAAGACACAATGGCTTGATGTTTATGTGTGATTATTTATTTGTGAAGCCACATTGGCTCAATTGTGTTTTGTTTTGAGAGTGTTGAGCTCAATTCTTTAGCTCATGGTTTTGTTTTATCAGTTATTAGAATAGAGTGTGAGTTTATTGAGTTTAGAATAGAGTGTGAGTTTAAATAAAGTAGAATAGAGAGTGTGTTTTCTTTGATGAGCACAATAGGGAACTCTCATGATTGCCTGGCAAGTACTTAATCAATAGCTGATGGCGAGTGTAGAGATAGAGTTTTCCATCCATTGTTCATTGATAGGTATTGGGCTTGAGAATTATTATATTTGAGTGAGGCTGCTTATCCTTGGTAAGAAATTAAAGGGAAACTAGGTGCTATTTCATCATGGATTGCTTGCTCATATCTGAAATTCAAGTGGTGATATTGCATGGTTGTTGGACTAGGGATATGGACATGAATGAACTAAGCTATGACTCATTTTGATGCTTAAATTCTCATTTCATCATGATAGAGTTGCATGCTTAGGAAACCATGATTCTCCTTGATTGTTATTTTATTTTTCTTCCGTTTGATTGCGTGTTTATTTTATTTTTGCATGCTTGTATGTTTTTGCTTGAGGACAAGCAATGGTTCAAGTGTGGTGTATTTGATAACGTGCATTTTATGCCGTAATTCTAGTGTTTATTTAGGACGTTTAAGAGCATGATTAGAGCCTTAATGCTTCATATATCATATATATTTGCTCTAACCCCTAGGAAGATGCTAGTTGCAAATACATGCGTTTTTAAGTGTTTTGGCAGATTTTGGACCTCACTTTTGACATAGTAGATGGCCTCAAACAATTTGCGTGCAAGAACAAAAGTTTCTTAGAATGATGTCATCTACCTACCACAGAAATTTCAGAGCATTTGGAGCTGAACGTGAATTCACCCATTTCACGTGCAAGCCTATTTTTGCCTCTCAGGCCTCTACAGGATGCAAGGAAGCTTGGGGAGAAGTTTGAGCTGATTTGGAGGTGCACGTGAATTCACAATATCACGTGCAAATTGGCGTGCAGAGATATTTTTGGACCGATCCAATCGCTTTTCCATGCTGATCATTTGTTCCTGAAGGCCCAAGTCCAAATTGTGGATGGAAGATAAAGTTTTTAATGTTTCGAGTGCTACTTATCAAAACTACGTCGTTTTGATAGATGGGCTAGGTTACACACCTCAAGGCCCATCCAACCTCTATAAATACAGCATCCACGCCCTCTGCTATGCATGCCAAACCCCCCTACACGTTTTTAGAGAGAGAGAGAGGCTCCACGACTTGGAGGTGCTCCTTGACCTAGGAGAGCAGCCGTCGCAGCCGTCGCAGCAGCCGTCGCGGATTTTGGAGCTTGGATTTGAAGCTTTGCTGTGCGTGTGATCAAGAAGAAGATGTTTAGCTTTTCTGCTATGGTTTTGCTTGTAATCATGCGTGAGTAGTTCTTTTAATCTAGGGGGAGCAATGTAGCCCCCTTGTTGTTTCTTTGTGTTTATGAATATTGGGTTTGGATGATTGAGTTTTGCATGTTTTATGAATCTGTTCTTAATTCTATCTTTGGATGTACACCTTGGTATTCTTAGCCCTAGTCTGGGGCGGATTGAGATTCATAACTTATTTGTAATTGGTGTGATCATTATCCTTTTGCAAGTATGATTTATTGGCTTTGCATGTTTGTGTGTTTAGATGACCATTCTGGCATACAACTCTTAAAAGGACCTCAATGACCATTTGTTGTCCTTGGCTTATGTTTAGCATGTTTTCAATCAGACAACCCTAATACCATGAACCAGTAGAGATAACATAGGGAGGTGAAATTGTGACCCTAGATGCCTTTAATCCTTGAATCTTAATCCTAAAATCAGTTTACTTTCTTTGTTTATTCAGAAAACCAAATAAAAATTAGATCTTTAGTTTAAAAAAGAAAACTTTTTGCCAAGACATTTTATAGAACAAGAGTAATTGGGTGATTTGATTTGAGAACTAGAGAACTAGGCTAATCCCTGTGGGTTCGACCCCTTTCTTGCTGCTATTCTTTTAGTGCAAACTTAGGAAATTTATTATCTTGAAGAGAGATTTAACGACATTAGCTAGCTCTTTTAGAGAGGCTAAAAATCTTGTCTGTCAATACGCGTTGTAGAAAACTAACTCACCGCCGTGAAATATGTACCATCGATTGAGACACGTAAATCACGTGTCCTTTTAATCATTTATTGATATTCATCTTTGTTAGTTAATTGATTCACTCAATGCGTTGGAAATGAACTAAACAATCAATAAAACCCTCAAGACACTAGTTTTTTGGTTTGTAAATAAAACAAAAACAGGGTTTATGCATTTTAGTAGAATGTTTGAATTCATTTGTTTGTTATTGACAAGCGTGGATTAGACAGGTAGTAGGATGTAACTCACCGCCGTGGAGTATGTCCCATCGATTCAGCCACGTACATCATGTGTGCCTCTGATCATTTATTGATCTTAGTATTTGTTTGTTGATTAATCCACTCAATGCATCAGAAATGAACTAAGTAATCAATACAATCCTGAACACTCTAGCATTTTGGTTTGTAATTGAAAAAAAAAACAAGGTTTATCCATTTTAATAGAGTCTTCGACTTCATGCATTCGTTATTGACTTGCGTGGATTAGACGCGAGTAGAAGTAACTCACCACCGAGGATTATGTCCCATTGATTGAGCCACGTATGTCATGTGTCCTTTTCATCATTTATCAATATTAATATTCATTAGTTAATTGGTATACTCAATGCGTCAGAAATGAACTAAATAATCAATTCAACCCTCCACACTCTAGCTTTATGCTTTGTAATTGAAACAAAAATAGAGTTTATCTCTTTTAGTTGGGTTTGTAATTCAACCAAAAAACTGGTTTATCCATTTTAAAAAGGTCATTGACTTCAAGGCGTTTGTTATTGGCAAGCATTCATTACACGCGTCGTAGGAAACTAACTCACGCCGTAGAGTATGTCCCATCGATTGAGACACATACATCATGTGTCCTTTTAATCATTTATTGATATTCGACTTTGTTAGTCAATTAATTCACTCAATCCATTAGAAATGAACTAAATAATCAATACAAACTTGAAGACTCTAGTTTTTTGGTTTGCAAATGAAACAAAAATAGCGTTATGCATTTTAGTAGAGTCTTTGACTTCGTGCGTTCGTTATTTACAAGCGTGGATTAGACGAGAGGTAGGATGTAACTCAACGCCGTGGAGTATGTCCCATCAATTCAGCCACATACGGAATGTGTGCCTTTAATCATTTAATCTGAATATTTGTTTTTTGATTAATCCACTCAATACGTCGAGAAATGAACTAAGTAATCAATACAACCCTGAACACTCTAGCATTTTGGTGTAATTGAAACAAAGACAATGTTTATCCATTTTAAAAGGTCACCGACTTCGTGCGTTTGTTATTGACAAGCGTTGATTATACGCGTTGTAGAAAACTAACTCACCGCCGTGAAATATGTACCATCGATTGAGACACGTAAATCACATGTCCTTTTAATCATTTATTGATATTCATCTTTGTTAGTTAATTGATTCACTCAATGCGTTGGAAATGAACTAAACAATCAATAAAACCCTCAAGACACTAGTTTTTTGGTTTGTAATTAAAACAAAAAGCAGGGTTTATGCATTTTAGTAGAATGTTTGACTTCATTTGTTTGTTATTGACAAGCGTGGATTAGACATGTAGTAGGATGTAACTCACCGCCGTGGAGTATGTCCCATCGATTCAGCCACGTACATCATGTGTGCCTCACGATCATTTATTGATCTTAGTATTTGTTTGTTGATTAATCCACTCAATGCATCAGAAATGAACTAAGTAATCAATACAACCCTGAACACTCTAGCATTTTGGTTTGTAATTGAAAAAAAAAAAACAAGGTTTATCCATTTTAATAGAGTCTTCGACTTCATGCATTCGTTATCGACTTGCGTGGATTAGACGCGGAGTAGAAGTAACTCACCACCGAGGATTATGTCCCATTGATTGAGCCACGTATGTCATGTGTCCTTTTCATCATTTATCAATATTAATATTCATTAGTTAATTGGTATACTCAATGCGTCAGGAAATGAACTAAATAATCAATTCAACCCTCCACACTCTAGCTTTATGCTTTGTAATTGAAACAAAAATAGAGTTTATCTCTTTTAGTTGGGTTTGTAATTCAAACAAAAAACTGGTTTATCCATTTTAAAAAGGTCATTGACTTCAGGCGTTTGTTATTGACAAGCATTCATTACACGCGTCGTAGGAAACTAACTCAGCCGTAGAGTATGTCCCATCGATTGAGACACATACATCATGTGTCCTTTTAATCATTTATTGATATTCGACTTTGTTAGTCAATTAATTCACTCAATCCACTAGAAATAAACTAAATAATAAATACAAACTTGAAGACTCTAGTTTTTTGGTTTGCAAATGAAACAAAAATAGCGTTATGCATTTTAGTAGTCTTTGACTTCGTGCGTTCGTTGTTTACAAGCGTGGATTAGACGAGAGGTAGGATGTAACTCAACGCCGTGGAGTATGTCCCATCAATTCAGCCACATACGGAATGTGTGCCTTTAATCATTTAATCTGAATATTTGTTTTTTGATTAATCCACTCAATGCGTCAGAAATGAACTAAGTAATCAATACAACCCTGAACACTCTAGCATTTTGGTGCAATTGAAACAAAGACAATGTTTATCCATTTTAAAAAGGTCACTGACTTCGTGCGTTTGTTATTGACAAGCGTTGATTATACGCGTTGTAGAAAACTAACTCACCGACGTGAAATATGTACCATCGATTGAGACACGTAAATCACGTGTCCTTTTAATCATTTATTGATATTCATCTTTGTTAGTTAATTGATTCACTCAATGCGTTGGAAATGAACTAAACAATCAATAAAACCCTCAAGACACTAGTTTTTTGGTTTGTAATTAAAACAAAAACAGGGTTTATGCATTTTAGTAGAATGTTTGACTTCATTTGTTTGTTATTGACAAGCGTGGATTAGACAGGTAGTAGGATGTAACTCACCGCCGTGGAGTATGTCCCATCGATTCAGCCACGTACATCATGTGTGCCTCTGATCATTTATTGATCTTAGTATTTGTTTGTTGATTAATCCACTCAATGCATCAGAAATGAACTAAGTAATCAATACAACCCTGAACACTCTAGCATTTTGGTTTGTAATTGAAAAAAAAAACAAGGTTTATCCATTTTAATAGAGTCTTCGACTTCATGCATTCGTTATTGACTTGCGTGGATTAGACGCGGAATAGAAGTAACTCACCACCGAGGATTATGTCCCATTGATTGAGCCACGTATGTCATGTGTCCTTTTCATCATTTATCAATATTAATATTCATTAGTTAATTGGTATACTCAATGCGTCAGAAATGAACTAAATAATCAATTCAACCCTCCACACTCTAGCTTTATGCTTTGTAATTGAAACAAAAATAGAGTTTATCTCTTTTAGTTGGGTTTGTAATTCAACCAAAAACTGGTTTATCCATTTTAAAAAGGTCATTGACTTCAGGCGTTTGTTATTGACAAGCATTCATTACACGCGTCGTAGGAAACTAACTCACCGCCGTTGAGTATGTCCCATCGATTGAGACACATACATCATGTGTCCTTTTAATCATTTATTGATATTCGACTTTGTTAGTCAATTAATTCACTCAATCCATTAGAAATGAACTAAATAATAAATACAAACTTGAAGACTCTAGTTTTTTGGTTTGCAAATGAAACAAAAATAGCGTTATGCATTTTAGTAGAGTCTTTGACTTCGTACGTTCGTTGTTTACAAGCGTGGATTAGACGAGAGGTAGGATGTAACTCAACGCCGTGGAGTATGTCCCATCAATTCAGCCACATACGGAATGTGTGCCTTTAATCATTTAATCTGAATATTTGTTTTTTGATTAATCCACTCAATGCGTCAGAAATGAACTAAGTAATCAATACAACCCTGAACACTCTAGCATTTTGGTGCAATTGAAACAAAGACAATGTTTATCCATTTTAAAAAGGTCACCGACTTCATGCGTTTGTTATTGACAAGCGTTGATTATACGCGTTGTAGAAAACTAACTCACGCCAGTGAAATATGTACCATCGATTGAGACACGTAAATCACGTGTCCTTTTAATCATTTATTGATATTCATATTTGTTAGTTAATTGATTCACTCAATGCGTTGGAAATGAACTAAACAATCAATAAAACCCTCAAGACACTAGTTTTTTGGTTTGTAATTAAAACAAAAACAGGGTTTATGCATTTTAGTTGAATGTTTGACTTCATTTGTTTGTTATTGACAAGCGTGGATTAGATAGGTAGTAGGATGTAACTCACCACCGTGGAGTATGTCCCATCGATTCAGCCACGTACATCATGTGTGCCTCTGATCATTTATTGATCTTAGTATTTGTTTGTTGATTAATCCACTCAATGCATCGAAATGAACTAAGTAATCAATACAACCCCTGAACACTCTAGCATTTTGGTTTGTAATTGAAAAAAAAAAAACAAGGTTTATCCATTTTAATAGAGTCTTCGACTTCATGCATTCGTTATTGACTTGCGTGGATTAGACGCGGTAGTAAGTAACTCACCACCGAGGATTATGTCCCATTGATTGAGCCACGTATGTCATGTGTCCTTTTCATCATTTATCAATATTAATATTCATTAGTTAATTGGTATACTCAATGCGTCGAAATGAACTAAATAATCAATTCAACCCTCCACACTCTAGCTTTATGCTTTGTAATTGAAACAAAAATAGAGTTTATCTCTTTTAGTTGGGTTTGTAATTCAACCAAAAACTGGTTTATCCATTTTAAAAAGGTTATTGACTTCAGGCGTTTGTTATTGACAAGCATTCATTACACGCGTCGTAGGAAACTAACTCACCGCCGTGAAAGTATGTCCCATCGATTGAGACACATACATCATGTGTCCTTTTAATCATTTATTGATATTCGACTTTGTTAGTCAATTAATTCACTCAATCCACTAGAAATAAACTAAATAATAAATACAAACTTGAAGACTCTAGTTTTTTGGTTTGCAAATGAAACAAAAATAGCGTTATGCATTTTAGTAGAGTCTTTGACTTCATGCGTTCGTTGTTTACAAGCGTGGATTAGACGAGAGGTAGGATGTAACTCAACGCCGTGGAGTATGTCCCATCAATTCAGCCACATACGGAATGTGTGCCTTTAATCATTTAATCTGAATATTTGTTTTTTGATTAATCCACTCAATGCGTCGAAATGAACTAAGTAATCAATACAACCCCTGAACACTCTAGCATTTTGGTGCAATTGAAACAAAGACAATGTTTATCCATTTTAAAAAGGTCACTGACTTCGTGCGTTTGTTATTGACAAGCGTTGATTATACGCGTTGTAGAAAACTAACTCACCGCCGTGAAATATGTACCATCGATTGAGACACGTAAATCACGTGTCCTTTTAATCATTTATTGATATTCATCTTTGTTAGTTAATTGATTCACTCAATGCGTTGGAAATGAACTAAACAATCAATAAAACCCTCAAGACACTAGTTTTTTGGTTTGTAATTAAAACAAAAACAGGGTTTATGCATTTTAGTAGAATGTTTGACTTCATTTGTTTGTTATTGACAAGCGTGGATTAGACAGGTAGTAGGATGTAACTCACCGCCGTGGAGTATGTCCCATCGATTCAGCCACGTACATCATGTGTGCCTCTGATCATTTATTGATCTTAGTATTTGTTTGTTGATTAATCCACTCAATGCATCAGAAACGAACTATGTAATCAATACAACCTTGAACACTCTAGCATTTTTGGTTTGCAAATGAAACAAAAATAGCGTTATGCATTTTAGTAGAGTCTTTGACTTCGTGCGTTCGTTGTTTACAAGCGTGGATTAGACGAGAGGTAGGATGTAACTCAACGCCGTGGAGTATGTCCCATCAATTCAGCCACATACGGAATGTGTGCCTTTAATCATTTAATCTGAATATTTGTTTTTTGATTAATCCACTCAATGCGTCAGAAATGAACTAAGTAATCAATACAACCCTGAACACTCTAGCATTTTGGTGTAATTGAAACAAAGACAATGTTTATCCATTTTAAAAAGGTCACTGACTTCGTGCGTTTGTTATTGACAAGCGTTGATTATACGCGTTGTAGAAAACTAACTCACCGCCGTGAAATATGTACCATCGATTGAGACACGTAAATCACGTGTCCTTTTAATCATTTATTGATATTCATCTTTGTTAGTTAATTGATTCACTCAATGCGTTGGAAATGAACTAAACAATCAATAAAACCCTCAAGACACTAGTTTTTTGGTTTGTAATTAAAACAAAAACAGGGTTTATGCATTTTAGTTGAATGTTTGACTTCATTTGTTTGTTATTGACAAGCGTGGATTAGATAGGTAGTAGGATGTAACTCACCGCCGTGGAGTATGTCCCATCGATTCAGCCACGTACATCATGTGTGCCTCTGATCATTTATTGATCTTAGTATTTGTTTGTTGATTAATCCACTCAATGCATCAGAAATGAACTAAGTAATCAATACAACCCTGAACACTCTAGCATTTTGGTTTGTAATTGAAAAAAAAAAACAAGGTTTATCCATTTTAATAGAGTCTTCGACTTCATGCATTCGTTATTGACTTGCGTGGATTAGACGCGGAGTAGAAGTAACTCACCACCGAGGATTATGTCCCATTGATTGAGCCACGTATGTCATGTGTCCTTTTCATCATTTATCAATATTAATATTCATTAGTTAATTGGTATACTCAATGCGTCAGAAATGAACTAAATAATCAATTCAACCCTCCACACTCTAGCTTTATGCTTTGTAATTGAAACAAAAATAGAGTTTATCTCTTTTAGTTGGGTTTGTAATTCAACCAAAAACTGGTTTATCCATTTTAAAAAAGGTCATTGACTTCAGGCGTTTGTTATTGACAAGCATTCATTACACGCGTCGTAGGAAACTAACTCACCGCCGTAGAGTATGTCCCATCGATTGAGACACATACATCATGTGTCCTTTTAATCATTTATTGATATTCGACTTTGTTAGTCAATTAATTCACTCAATCCACTAGAAATAAACTAAATAATAAATACAAACTTGAAGACTCTAGTTTTTTGGTTTGCAAATGAAACAAAAATAGCGTTATGCATTTTAGTAGAGTCTTTGACTTCGTGCGTTCGTTGTTTACAAGCGTGGATTAGACGAGAGGTAGGATGTAACTCAACGCCGTGGAGTATGTCCCATCAATTCAGCCACATACGGAATGTGTGCCTTTAATCATTTAATCGAATATTTGTTTTTTGATTAATCCACTCAATGCGTCGAAATGAACTAAGTAATCAATACAACCCTGAACACTCTAGCATTTTGGTGCAATTGAAACAAAGACAATGTTTATCCATTTTAAAAAGGTCACTGACTTCGTGCGTTTGTTATTGACAAGCGTTGATTATACGCGTTGTAGAAAACTAACTCACCGCCGTGAAATATGTACCATCGACTGAGACACGTAAAGCACGTGTCCTTTTAATCATTTATTGATATTCATCTTTGTTAGTTAATTGATTCACTCAATGCGTTGGAAATGAACTAAACAATCAATAAAACCCTCAAGACACTAGTTTTTTGGTTTGTAATTAAAACAAAAACAGGGTTTATGCATTTTAGTTGAATGTTTGACTTCATTTGTTTGTTATTGACAAGCGTGGATTAGATAGGTAGTAGGATGTAACTCACCGCCGTGGAGTATGTCCCATCGATTCAGCCACGTACATCATGTGTGCCTCTGATCATTTATTGATCTTAGTATTTGTTTGTTGATTAATCCACTCAATGCATCGAAATGAACTAAGTAATCAATACAACCCTGAACACTCTAGCATTTTGGTTTGTAATTGAAAAAAAAAAACAAGGTTTATCCATTTTAATAGAGTCTTCGACTTCATGCATTCGTTATTGACTTGCGTGGATTAGACGCGGAGTAGAAGTAACTCACCACCGAGGATTATGTCCCATTGATTGAGCCACGTATGTCATGTGTCCTTTTCATCATTTATCAATATTAATATTCATTAGTTAATTGGTATACTCAATGCGTCGAAATGAACTAAATAATCAATTCAACCCTCCACACTCTAGCTTTATGCTTTGTAATTGAAACAAAAATAGAGTTTATCTCTTTTAGTTGGGTTTGTAATTCAACCAAAAACTGGTTTATCCATTTTAAAAAGGTCATTGACTTCGGGCGTTTGTTATTGACAAGCATTCATTACACACGTCGTAGGAAACTAACTCACCGCCGTAGAGTATGTCCCATCGATTGAGACACATACATCATGTGTCCTTTTAATCATTTATTGATATTCGACTTTGTTAGTCAATTAATTCACTCAATCCACTAGAAATAAACTAAATAATAAATACAAACTTGAAGACTCTAGTTTTTTGGTTTGCAAATGAAACAAAAATAGCGTTATGCATTTTAGTAGAGTCTTTGACTTCGTGCGTTCGTTGTTTACAAGCGTGGATTAGACGAGAGGTAGGATGTAACTCAACGCCGTGGAGTATGTCCCATCAATTCAGCCACATACGGAATGTGTGCCTTTAATCATTTAATCTGAATATTTGTTTTTTTGATTAATCCACTCAATGCGTCGAAATGAACTAAGTAATCAATACAACCCTGAACACTCTAGCATTTTGGTGCAATTGAAACAAAGACAATGTTTATCCATTTTAAAAAGGTCACTGACTTCGTGCGTTTGTTATTGACAAGCGTTGATTATACGCGTTGTAGAAAAGTAACTCACCGCCGTGAAATATGTACCATCGATTGAGACACGTAAATCACGTGTCCTTTTAATCATTTATTGATATTCATCTTTGTTAGTTAATTGATTCACTCAATGCGTTGGAAATGAACTAAACAATCAATAAAACCCTCAAGACACTAGTTTTTTGGTTTGTAATTAAAACAAAAACAGGGTTTATGCATTTTAGTTGAATGTTTGACTTCATTTGTTTGTTATTGACAAGCGTGGATTAGATAGGTAGTAGGATGTAACTCACCGCCGTGGAGTATGTCCCATCGATTCAGCCACGTACATCATGTGTGCCTCTGATCATTTATTGATCTTAGTATTTGTTTGTTGATTAATCCACTCAATGCATCGAAATGAACTAAGTAATCAATACAACCCTGAACACTCTAGCATTTTGGTTTGTAATTGAAAAAAAAAAACAAGGTTTATCCATTTTAATAGAGTCTTCGACTTCATGCATTCGTTATTGACTTGCGTGGATTAGACGCGGAGTAGAAGTAACTCACCACCGAGGATTATGTCCCATTGATTGAGCCACGTATGTCATGTGTCCTTTTCATCATTTATCAATATTAATATTCATTAGTTAATTGGTATACTCAATGCGTCAGAAATGAACTAAATAATCAATTCAACCCTCCACACTCTAGCTTTATGCTTTGTAATTGAAACAAAAATAGAGTTTATCTCTTTTAGTTGGGTTTGTAATTCAACCAAAAACTGGTTTATCCATTTTAAAAAGGTCATTGACTTCAGGCGTTTGTTATTGACAAGCATTCATTACACGCATCGTAGGAAACTAACTCACCGCCGTAGAGTATGTCCCATCGATTGAGACACATACATCATGTGTCCTTTTAATCATTTATTGATATTCGACTTTGTTAGTCAATTAATTCACTCAATCCACTAGAAATAAACTAAATAATAAATACACACTTGAAGACTCTAGTTTTTTGGTTTGCAAATGAAACAAAAATAGCGTTATGCATTTTAGTAGAGTCTTTGACTTCGTGCGTTCGTTGTTTACAAGCGTGGATTAGACGAGAGGTAGGATGTAACTCAACGCCGTGGAGTATGTCCCATCAATTCAGCCACATACGGAATGTGTGCCTTTAATCATTTAATCTGAATATTTGTTTTTTGATTAATCCACTCAATGCGTCAGAAATGAACTAAGTAATCAATACAACCCTGAACACTCTAGCATTTTGGTGCAATTGAAACAAAGACAATGTTTATCCATTTTAAAAAGGTCACTGACTTCGTGCGTTTGTTATTGACAAGCGTTGATTATACGCGTTGTAGAAAACTAACTCACCCGTGAAATATGTACCATCGATTGAGACACGTAAATCACGTGTCCTTTTAATCATTTATTGATATTCATCTTTGTTAGTTAATTGATTCACTCAATGCGTTGGAAATGAACTAAACAATCAATAAAACCCTCAAGACACTAGTTTTTTGGTTTGTAATTAAAACAAAAACAGGGTTTATGCATTTTAGTTGAATGTTTGACTTCATTTGTTTGTTATTGACAAGCGTGGATTAGATAGGTAGTAGGATGTAACTCACCGCCGTGGAGTATGTCCCATCGATTCAGCCACGTACATCATGTGTGCCTCTGATCATTTATTGATCTTAGTATTTGTTTGTTGATTAATCCACTCAATGCATCAGAAATGAACTAAGTAATCAATACAACCCTGAACACTCTAGCATTTTGGTTTGTAATTGAAAAAAAAAAAAACAAGGTTTATCCATTTTAATAGAGTCTTCGACTTCATGCATTCGTTATTGACTTGCGTGGATTAGACGCGGAGTAGAAGTAACTCACCACCGAGGATTATGTCCCATTGATTGAGCCACGTATGTCATGTGTCCTTTTCATCATTTATCAATATTAATATTCATTAGTTAATTGGTATACTCAATGCGTCAGAAATGAACTAAATAATCAATTCAACCCTCCACACTCTAGCTTTATGCTTTGTAATTGAAACAAAAATAGAGTTTATCTCTTTTAGTTGGGTTTGTAATTCAACCAAAAACTGGTTTATCCATTTTAAAAAGGTCATTGACTTCAGGCGTTTGTTATTGACAAGCATTCATTACACGCGTCGTAGGAAACTAACTCACCGCCGTAGAGTATGTCCCATCGATTGAGACACATACATCATGTGTCCTTTTAATCATTTATTGATATTTGACTTTGTTAGTCAATTAATTCACTCAATCCATTAGAAATGAACTAAATAATAAATACAGACTTGTAGACTCTAGTTTTTTGGTTTGCAAATGAAACAAAAATAGCGTTATGCATTTTAGTAGAGTCTTTGACTTCGTGCGTTCGTTGTTTACAAGCATGGATTAGACGAGAGGTAGGATGTAACTCAACGCCGTGGCGTATGTCCCATCAATTTAGCCACATACGGAATGTGTGCCTTTAATCATTTAATCTGAATATTTGTTTTTTGATTAATCCACTCAATGCGTCAGAAATGAACTAAGTAATCAATACAACCCTGAACACTCTAGCATTTTGGTGTAATTGAAACAAAGACAATGTTTATCCATTTTAAAAAGGTCACTGACTTCGTGCGTTTGTTATTGACAAGCGTTGATTATACGCGTTGTAGAAAACTAACTTACCGCCGTGAAATATGTACCATCGATTGAGACACGTAAATCACGTGTCCTTTTATTCATTTATTGATATTCATCTTTGTTAGTTAATTGATTCACTCAATGCGTTGGAAATGAACTAAACAATCAATAAAACCCTCAAGACACTAGTTTTTTGGTTTGTAATTAAAACAAAAACAGGGTTTATGCATTTTAGTAGAATGTTTGACTTCATTTGTTTGTTATTGACAAGCGTGGATTAGACATGTAGTAGGATGTAACTCACCGCCGTGGAGTATGTCCCATCGATTCAGCCACGTACATCATGTGTGCCTCTGATCATTTATTGATCTTAGTATTTGTTTGTTGATTAATCCACTCAATGCATCGAAATGAACTAAGTAATCAATACAACCCTGAACACTCTAGCATTTTGGTTTGTAATTGAAAAAAAAAACAAGGTTTATCCATTTTAATAGAGTCTTCGACTTCATGCATTCGTTATTGACTTGCGTGGATTAGACGCGAGTAGAAGTAACTCACCACCGAGGATTATGTCCCATTGATTGAGCCACGTATGTCATGTGTCCTTTTCATCATTTATCAATATTAATATTCATTAGTTAATTGGTATACTCAATGCGTCAGAAATGAACTAAATAATCAATTCAACCCTCCACACTCTAGCTTTATGCTTTGTAATTGAAACAAAAATAGAGTTTATCTCTTTTAGTTGGGTTTGTAATTCAACCAAAAACTGGTTTATCCATTTTAAAAAGGTCATTGACTTCAGGCGTTTGTTATTGACAAGCATTCATTACACGCGTCGTAGGAAACTAACTCACCGCCGTAGAGTATGTCCCATCGATTGAGACACATACATCATGTGTCCTTTTAATCATTTATTGATATTCGACTTTGTTAGTCAATTAATTCACTCAATCCATTAGAAATGAACTAAATAATCAATACAAACTTGAAGACTCTAGTTTTTTGGTTTGCAAATGAAACAAAAATAGCGTTATGCATTTTAGTAGAGTCTTTGACTTCGTGCGTTCGTTATTTACAAGCGTGGATTAGACGAGAGGTAGGATGTAACTCAACGCCGTGGAGTATGTCCCATCAATTCAGCCACATACGGAATGTGTGCCTTTAATCATTTAATCGAATATTTGTTTTTTGATTAATCCACTCAATACGTCAGAAATGAACTAAGTAATCAATACAACCCTGAACACTCTAGCATTTTGGTGTAATTGAAACAAAGACAATGTTTATCCATTTTAAAAAGGTCACTGACTTCGTGCGTTTGTTATTGACAAGCGTTGATTATACGCGTTGTAGAAAACTAACTCACCGCCGTGAAATATGTACCATCGATTGAGACACGTAAATCACGTGTCCTTTTAATCTTTTATTGATATTCATCTTTGTTAGTTAATTGATTCACTCAATGCATTGGAAATGAACTAAACAATCAATAAAACCCTCAAGACACTAGTTTTTTGGTTTGTAATTAAAACAAAAACAGGGTTTATGCATTTTAGTAGAATGTTTGACTTCATTTGTTTGTTATTGACAAGCGTGGATTAGACATGTAGTAGGATGTAACTCACCGCCGTGGAGTATGTCCCATCGATTCAGCCACGTACATCATGTGTGCCTCTGATCATTTATTGATCTTAGTATTTGTTTGTTGATTAATCCACTCAATGCATCGAAATGAACTAAGTAATCAATACAACCCTGAACACTCTAGCATTTTGGTTTGTAATTGAAAAAAAAAACAAGGTTTATCCATTTTAATAGAGTCTTCGACTTCATGCATTCGTTATTGACTTGCGTGGATTAGACGCGGAGTAGAAGTAACTCACCACCGAGGATTATGTCCCATTGATTGAGCCACGTATGTCATGTGTCCTTTTCATCATTTATCAATATTAATATTCATTAGTTAATTGGTATACTCAATGCGTCAGAAATGAACTAAATAATCAATTCAACCCTCCACACTCTAGCTTTATGCTTTGTAATTGAAACAAAAGTAGGGTTTATCTCTTTTAGTTGGGTTTGTAATTCAACCAAAAACTGGTTTATCCATTTTAAAAAGGTCATTGACTTCGGGCGTTTGTTATTGAGAAGCATTCATTACACGCGTCGTAGGAAACTAACTCACCGCCGTAGAGTATGTCCCATCGATTGAGACACATACATCATGTGTCCTTTTAATCATTTATTGATATTCAACTTTGTTAGTCAATTAATTCACTCAATCCATTAGAAATGAACTAAATAATCAATACAAACTTGAAGACTCTAGTTTTTTGGTTTGCAAATGAAACAAAAATAGCGTTGGAAATGATTCACTCAATGCGTTGGCAATGAACTAAACAATCAATAAAACCCTCAATACACTAGTTTTTTGGTTTGCAATTAAAACAAAAACAGGGTTTATGCATTTTAGTAGAATGTTTGACTTCATTTGTTTGTTATTGACAAGCGTGGATTAGACACGTATGACAGACAAGATTTTTAGCCTCTCTAAAAGAGCTAGCTAATGTCGTTAAATCTCTCTTCAAGATAATAAATTCCCTAAGTTTGCGCTAAAAGAATAGCGACAAGCAAGGGGTCGAACCCAGAGGATTAGCCTAGTTTTCTAGTTCTCAAATCAAAACACCCAATTACTCTTGTTCTATAAAATGTCTTGGCAAAAAGTTTTCTTTTTTAAACTAAAGATCTAATTTTTATTTGGTTTTCTGAATAAACAAAGAAAGAAAACTGATTTTAGGATTAAGATTCAAGGATTAAAAGCATCTAGGGTCACAATTTCACCTCCCTATGTTATCTCTACTGGTTCATGGTATTAGGGTTGTCTGATTGAAAACATGCTAAACATAAGCCAAGGACAACAAATGGTCATTGAGGTCCTTTTAAGAGTTGTATGCCAGGAATGGTCATCTAAACACACAAACAAGCAAAGCCAATAAATCATACTTGCAAAAGGATAATGATCACACCAATTACAAATAAGTTATGAATCTCAATCCGCCCCAGACTAGGGCTAAGAATACCAAGGTGTACATCCAAAGATAGAATTAAGAACAGATTCATAAAACATGCAAAACTTCAATCATCCAAACCCAAATTTTCATAAACACAGCAAAACAACAAGGGGGCTACATTGCTCCCCTAGATTAAAAGACTACTCACGCATGATTACAAGCAAACACAAAGCAGAAAAGCTCAACATCTTCTTCTTGATCACGCGCACAGCAAAGCTTCAAATCCAGGCTCCAAAATCCGCGACGGCTGCTGCGACGGCTGCGACGGCTGCTCTCCTAGGTCAAGGAGCACCTCCAAGTCGTGGAGCCTCTCTCTCTCTCTCTCTAAAACGTGTAGGGGGGTCTAGGGATACATAGCACAGGGCGTGGAGCTCTTATTTATAGAGTTTGGATGGGCTTTGAGGTGTGTACCCTAGCCCATTTATCAAAACGGCGTAGTTTTGATAAGTGACACTCCAAACTTTAAAATCTCTATCTTCCATCCAAAATTTGGACTTGGGCCTTCAGGAACAAATGATCAGCATGAAAAAACGATTGGATCGGTCCAAAAATATCTCTGCACGTCAATTTGCACGTGATATGGTGAATTCACGTGCACCTCCAAATCAGCTCAAATTTCTCCCCAAGCTTCCTTGCATCCTGTAGAGGCCTGAGAGGCAAAAATAGGTTTGCACGTGAAATGGGTGAATTCACGTGCAGCTCCAAATCAGCTCCAAATGCTCTAAAATTTCTGTGGTAGGTAGAGGCCATAATTCTAAGCAACTTTTGTTCTTGCACGCCAATTGTTTGAGGCCATCTACTATGTCAAAAGTGAGGTCCAAAACCTGCCAAAACAGCTTAAAAGCACATGTATTTGCAACTAGCATCTTCCTAGGGGTTAGAGCAAATATATATGATATATGAAGCAATAAGGCTCTAATCATGCTCTTAAACATCCTAAATAAACACTAGAATAACGACATAAAATGCACGTTATCAAATACACCACACTTGAACCATTGCTTGTCCTCAAGCAAAAACATACAAGCATGCAAAAATAAAATAAACACGCAGTCAAACGGAAGAAAAATAAAATAACAATCAAGGAGAATCATGGTTTCCTAAGCATGCAACTCTATCATGATGAAATGGGAATTTAAGCATCAAAATGAGTCATAGCTTAGTTCATTCATGTCCATATCCCTAGTCCAACAACCATGCATTATCACCACTTAAATTTCAGATATGAGCAAGCAATCCATGATAAAATAGCACCTAGTTTCCCTTTAAGTTCTTACCAAGGATAAGCAGCCTCACTCAAATATAATAATTCTCAAGCCCAATACCTATCAATGAACAATGGATGGAAAACTCTATCTCTACACTCGCCATCAGCTATTGATTAAGTACTTGCCAAGCAATCATGAGAGTTCCCTATTGTGCTCATCAAAGAAAACACACTCTCTATTCTACTTTATTTGAACTCGCACTCTATTCTAATAACTGATAAAACAAAACCATGAGCTAAAGAATTGAGCTCAACATTCTTAAAACAAAACCTAGCCAATGTGGCTACAAATCTAAACAATCACACATAAACATCAAGCCAATGTGGCTTTTATTCTGAATCTTTCTTTTCTTTTTTTTTCTGTTTTTTTTTAGTAATAACCTTACAAGGTTGCATTTTATGCTCTCCCTTGATGGATTATTCACTCTTTTTTTTTTTTACTCACATAACACATAAATAAGACTGATTTTTCTAATGCATACCCCTTGCCATTTTGCTACATAAGGAGAGACAGAAATTCATTGATGTCTCACATCCCATTTCCCAATTAAGTGATGGCTTTTTCACATTCTATATCATAGCCTTTTCCAATAATATCACACAATAAAGAAAAGAATGCAAAGACAGTCAAGGTCTTGCATCCTAACTCCACACACCAAACACTGAGCACTAATAAGTAATCACATGCTTACTTGACTCCTACCATTAAATAACCAATGTTGAATGCAAGAAGAGTAGCAAATCAAACTATTACCCATAAACCATAAATGTCACTCAAGGGCTAAAAAGAAGCTATTCTCATTTTGCATTTCTTTTTCACTCAACTTTAAGGGTTACTTAGGTCTATCATAGCATTTCATGCTCAGCTAATATTCAAAATTCAGCTCCAAAAACATGGTGATATCATTCAAAAGATAAAGACATGATCAAACTAATTCAGAGCACATTTTAACTACTTTAACACCCTTATCACAACATGATACTAATGTGGCATAAAAAACTAAATTTTAAGCCAAAATTGCATACTTAATATCCATGTCTCCACAAGCAAATCATTCAAGCAAACAACTCAAACAATCATGCAACTAAAAACAGTTTTTTTTTTGAAATAAAACATGCAATCACAACATAAAAGACAAGCAAGTGGCTCAAGTCACTCCCATACACCACACTTAAAATATGCTATGTCCTCATGGCATAAAATAGGGAGTAGGAAAATACTTACCCCTGGTTTGGCAAGCTGTAATAGTAGATGACATTAGCCACCATTCGTCGCACCTGAGCCACAAAATCAACCAACGTCTCGGCGCGCACTTCCCAAGTTTCCTTCCCTTGCGAATAGCCATCATGTAGTAGCAAACAAAGATCCCACAAACTGAATTGGTCAGGCTGGTGAGGGATTTCCATTTCGTTGAGGTGAATAAGCGGAAGCTTGTCCTACAACAATCCTTCTTTTTTCATTGCATCTTTGATTCGTTTGATGAGCCCATGAACAAGCGGTCTCTTTCTTCTGCTGAACCCTTCATTTTGGCTTGGATCATACAAGACCTGCATGCCCCTGATCAAATCCACTCGCACCAAGACATAATGATGTTCAATATGCACGAGGATCAACACCTCGTGCATACCATGCCAAGGACGGTGCCCTTCATTCCCGCCCATTGATACGCCGGCGCCACACACTTTCGGACAAAGGTTGGTCGTAAAGCTCGCACAAACATAATGGATGTATACTGGGATAATGGGTAATTTCGAGGCTCGGCCTCCACAACAAAACGCATAGTTCTCGCAAAACAAGTCCACCTCATCCGAATATAGATATTCATCGCCTAAAATCCTTTGAAGGACAAACGAGGTGAAGAGGTCCATGTCCCTTGCAAATCGAGCCCTTAACACCTGAGAATTAATGAAGTCTTCAAATCTTGCTTGACTCTCGGCAGATGATATGGCTAGATCAATGATTAAATAGATAGGAGGGCCAAGAAGGTCTTCGAGGTTCGGCAGCATGTATGTACCCCAAGAGACCGGATGTATAACAGGCACAATAGCCTGAGAATTTGCATGATCAGTAAAAGGCTGGAAGGGTGAATACCCTTCTACTGGTTTTGTCTCCTCTTGAGGCTGGAAGGGTGAAGACCCTGTTGTTGGCGCTGCCTCCTCTGGGTGATAGTAGGATGGCTGAGCTGAAGGTTCTGGTTGAGGTGGATCTGCCTGGGCTGGATAAGAATCTTCAGGGGATGGAGAGGGTTCTTCATCAAATATCTCCACTATAGGGAGAACGTTTTGATGCATTCCTCTTGCTCAAGGCCTTCCAGATTTTGCCTAGGAGGCCTTTGACTTCTTTATTGTCCTCCCTCAGGGCTTCCACCTCGCGCCGGGTTCCTGGCATTTGCCTCCCCGAGCTGCTTGTGTTTCTTGCCTCCAAGCTTCGGTAGATGCGCCAGGAGGAGCTTCGGGGCCTCCCATGCTCTAGGTGATGCATGAGCGGCTCCATCTGGAGCCTCCCATGCTCTGGTTCTAGGTTGTGAAGTAGCTTATTGGTCTCCGGAGATGAGGGCCATTAATTCCTCAAATTGGGCACTAGTGATGTGCCCATTAAGGATCGCCCAATTGATGACCTCCACTTCGCTCACCACCTTGCCCACTAATGCCTTGAAAGAAATTGAAAATATCTTCTTTATGTACATTGAACCGCATGTACATGGTAGTGAGTCCGTATAGAGTCCGCTTCCTTTGATCCACATGAGGAGAGGTCTCCCTTGCAAAGTCCGTGGATCGCTCCACATGAACACTGTGCCTAGCGGGGTGTGATGGAGGAGGAACATTGGTTGCCCAATGACCTCGGGTATCGACCCCCCAAACCTCCTTCAAGATGCAATACTCTTAACACCCAGTGAGAAGGAAAAGTGATGCTCTCCATGGAGGAAAAATGCAAAGCAGGCATGCTTTGAAATATCACACACAAAAGTCTGCCATTTATCCGCTTGGATGAGTTTTTCTTCCACCATTTAAAAATGGTAGTGGCCCAATCCACATTTAGCATATGATCAATGCTATACATGAATTCCAGGTGTGGCTTAGGCACACTATCTACTGCCCATGGTCCGAATCAATAAGCATTTCCCTACCAGGTAAGCTAGGCATCTAAATTTTCCAACAAAACCATTCTTGGTAAACCGCCTTCGACTTTGAAATTTTCTAGCATAGTTGTATGCGGTACCAAATTCTCCTAGGCTTAGGCGAGGGAAGCTATCACTGGGTTCAGGGAGGTTAAAGCAATGTCTAATAATTTAGGGGTAATCCCGACATAAACCCCTCGCACAACCCCTATCGGTTCATCCTCACTCCCGAGACAAGATGCATAGAATTCTTGTAGGCGAGAATAGGAAATAGCCGGGTGGGCAAGATACTAACCTTTGTAATCCTAGATTTTGAATTTTAAGAGCCACCTCTCTAGCCCACCCAGCTCGAAGCCTCCAAAGCTTGCATATCAAGAGCATGCCCCAAGAGTATCTCCTCCTCAGGTTGGCTATCAGCACAAGGTGAGTGCACCTCCTCCGGCCGGTCCTCCTTGTGCGCACCATCTTTGGAATGAGAAAATAAGAGCAAAGAGCAGAAAACCGAAGAGCAAGAGAGCAAAAGGGGCGAGTTTCTCTAATACTTAGATCTGGATTGATTTTGGTGTGGAAGCCTTTGAAGATGGCCTCCCTTTATATAGCGTGCGAAGGAAAGATGCTCCAATTGGCGTGATACACGTGCCCCTAACTTTTCGAGTGTTCGACCAAAATAGCCTCTGCACGTGAATTGGCTGAATTGGCGTGCAGGTCAGAATCGTCCCAAACTTTTGTGGTGGGTCCCCCTTGAGCTGGCAAGCAATAGTCCCTTCTGCACGTGAATTGTTTGAAGCTTCTAGGAGGGATAAAATCGATATTTTGCATTTTTGGGCCTCCATATGACAGCTAGCAATTCGCGTGCAAGAGTAAACGTGATTCACATGGTCTTCATCTACCATTCCAGAAAGTTACAGCTCAAAAGGAGGTGCACGTGAATTGGGCAATTCACGTGCAAATTCACGTTCAGGCCCAAACTGGCCCAAATTTCTCCACTAAGTTGCTTATGCATTATAGACCATCTTTAAGTCTTGCACGTGAATTGTTTGAGCCTATCTTCAAGCACTTTTGGGCTTCACTTGCTCCTTGCTCCTTGACTTTCACTTTAAAAATAATTCCACAAGTTCAGGACCCAATAATTTGCTCATCCTGCACATGGTTAGCTAAGAAAGGAACAAAGTCTCCTGCACAATGGTTAGCTTGCAAACAAATTTATTGAATAAAATAAATAAAAGAAAATAACATAAAATAAAACATAGCAATAAACATTGGGTTGCCTCCCAACCAGCGCTTTATTTAAAGTCTGTAGCTAGACTTTCAGTGATGATCATGCAATGGTGAAAGAGAGGGAATCAACTATCTCCCTCTGAGTTGAATCAAAGTATGGTTTCAGCCTATTGCCATTCACCCAAAATTTCTTGCCATCTACAGCTTGGAGCTCAAAGCTCCCATATGGCTTCTTATCAACTATCACAAAAGGTCCCATCCACTTGGACCTTAATTTTCCAGGAAATAACCTCAACCTTGTGTTAAATAGAAGAACTTTCTGTCCTAAGGTTAAAGGTTCATTGTTGAGTTGCCTATCATGCCATTTCTTAGTTCTTTCTTTGTAAAATTTAGCACTATCATAGGCATCCAGCCTAAGCTCATCTAACTCAATTAATTGAGTCATCCTAAGCTCCTTGATCTCTTGTGGGTTAAAATTTAACCTCTTCAAGGCCCAATGAGCCTTGTGTTCTAGTTCCACAGGCAAGTGACATGCCTTACCATATAGAATACGGTAAGGTGACATCCCAATGGGAGTTTTGTAAGCTGTCCTATATGCCCATAAGGCTTCATCAAGCCTTTGAGACCAATCTTTCATATTGGCTCCAACAGTTTTCTCTAAAATGGCCTTAATCTCCCTGTTGGACACTTCTGCTTGTCCATTAGCTTGTGGGTGGTAAGCTAAAGACTTCCTATGAGTGACACCATACTTGTTCAATAATTTATCAAACAATTTGTTGCAGAAATGACTACCCTCATCACCGATTATAGCCCTTGGTGTCCCAAAACGGCTAAAGATGTTCCTAGTAAGGAAGTGAGTCACAACCCTAGCATCATTCACTCTAGTAGGAATAGCTTCTACCCACTTAGACACATAATCTACAGCAAGCAAAATATATGAATACCCATCAGAATTGGGGAATGGCCCCATGAAGTCAATGCCCCAAATGTCAAAAATTTCAACTGGTAGGATTCCAGTTAAGGGCATCTCATTTCTCCTAGATAGACCACCTACCCTTTGACATCTATCACACTTTTTGATGTAGACATAGGTGTCTTTCACCATGTGAGGCCAATAAAAGCCACACTGCATGATCTTAGCCACAGTTCTTTGCACCCCAAAGTGGCCCCCATAATGTGATGCATGACAATGATGAATTATGTCATCTACCTCCTCCTCAAGGACACACTTTCTAATGATTTGGTCTGGACACCTCCTATAAAGAATTGGGTCTTCCCAAATGAATTTATTAGCATCCACTACCAATTTCTTTCTCTGGTGGTAGTCTAACTGCTTGGGTATGAACCCAGTGGCTAAATAATTTGCTATGTCAGCAAACCAAGGAAGATGATGCACCTCAAACAACTTCTCACCAGGAAAGTCATCTACAATGGGTAGAGACTTAGGTGCATTCTCCACACGGGAGAGGTGATCAGCCACAGAATTTGGGCTCCCTTTGTGTCTCTAATTTCAAGGTCAAATTCCTGTAAGAGGAGAACCCATCTAATCAAGCGTGGCTTAGCTTCTTTTCTAGCAAACAAATATTTCAATGCAGCATGATCAGTATAAACAATGACTTTAGACCCCAAAAGGTAGGGTCTAAACTTGTTGCAGCCATAAACCACGGCTAGCAACTCTTTCTCGGTGGTGGTATAGTTCAGTTGAGCATCATCTAAGGTCTTACTAGCATAGTAAATGACCCTAAACACCTTTTCTCGCCTTTGCCCTAAGACTACCCCCACAAGATAATCACTCGCATCACACATTAGCTCAAAAGGTGAGCCCAGTCAAGTGTGACTATAACAGTGCAGGTGACTAACTTACCCTTGAGGATGTTGAAAGCTTCTAAGCAATCTGCATTAAACTCAAAGCTTGTGTCTTTTTCTAACAACCTACTCATGGGTTTTGCAATTTTTGAGAAGTCCTTAATGAATCTCCTATAAAAGCCAGCATGGCCAAGGAAACTTCTCACTCCTTTTTCATTGGTTGGAGGTGGCAGAGTCTCAATAGTGGAGATTTTTGCCTTGTCAACCTCCAAACCATGTGCGGACACCTTGTGCCCTAGAACTATCCCCTCGGTTACCATGAAATGGCATTTCTCCCAATTTAGGACTAGTTCCTTCTCCTCACATCTCTAAGACCACATCTAGATTTTTCAAGCACCTGTTGGTAGGAGGAACCAAACACCGAGAAGTCATCCATGAAGACCTCCACGATCTCCTCAACCAAACCCTGAAAAATTGCCATCATACACCTTTGGAAGGTGGCAGGGGCATTACAAAGCCCAAATGGCATTCTCCTAAATGCAAATGTGCCAAAAGGGCACGTGAAGGTGGTCTTTTCTTGGTCCTCGGGCTTAACCATGATCTGATTATACCCGGAATAGCCATCTAAAAAGCAAGAAAGTGACTATAGCCAGCTAACCTATCCAACATTTGGTCAATGAAAGGAAGAGGAAAATGATCCTTCCTAGTAGCCTTGTTCGGCTTTCTATAGTCAACACACACTCTCCACCCCGTCACAGTGCGAGATGGGATCAATTCATTTTTCTCATTCTTAATCACGGTCATGCCCCCTTTCTTGGGCACGACATGCAATGGACTTACCCACTCACTATCTGAAATAGCATAAATTATACCCGCATTTTTCTATTTTAAAATTTCTTTTCTAACAACTTCTTTCATGGCAGGGTTTAATCTTCTTTGTCTTTCAGCAGTGGGTTTAAAATCATCATTCATCAAAATCTTATGCATGCAAATCCCTGGACTAATACCCCTAATGTCTTCAATGTTCCATCCTAGGGCCTTTCTGTGTTTCCTAAGGACTTCTAGCAATTGAGTACACTCCACATCATTCAAATTAGAAGCAACAATGACAGGGAATTGATTTGTAGAGTCTAGAAATTCATACCTTAGGTGTCCAGGCAGCTCCTTGCTTCTGGAGCTGGAGGCATGTCATCTTCTTTCCTCCTCCTCGGCTTGCTCCAAAGAGTTTGTAGTTTGCTCATCTTCCTCAGGTGTCAAGTACATCTCTTCATCTTGTTGAGCTTCTATAAGCCTGAAGGGCTCCATTATTGGTGGTGGTTATTTCTTCTGCCAAGTAATCTTCCACCAATTCCTCAAGGTCTTCAACCCAAAGGCAATCCTCCTCCTCTTGACCTTGCAAAGCCTTCCCCATGTGGAAGACTAAGGTCTCCTCATTAATTCTCAGAGTTAGCTGCCCTTGAGCAACATCAATCATTGCACAACCCGTTTTGAGAAATGGTCTTCCAAGGAGTAGCTGAACTCCTCTATCTTCTTCCATCTCCAAAACTACAAAGTCCGCTGGAAATATGATGGAACCCACTTTGACTAACACGTCTTCAATTATCCCTTCAGGCCTTCCAGTAGACTGACAGGCAAGATTTTTTAGCCTCTCTAAAAGAGCTAGCTAATGTCGTTAATTCTCTGAACCCATAGGGATTAACCTAGTTCTCTAGTTCTCAAATCAAATCACCCAATTACTCTTGTTCTATAAAATGTCTTGGCAAAAAGTTTTCTTTTTTAAACTAAAGATCTAATTTTTATTTGGTTTTCTGAATAAACAAAGAAAGTAAACTGATTTTAGGATTAAGAATCAAGGATTAAAAGCATCTAGGGTCACAATTTCACCTCCCTATGTTATCTCTACCTGGTTCATGGTATTAGGGTTGTCTGATTGAAAACATGCTAAACATAAGCCAAGGACAACAAATGGTCATTGAGGTCCTTTTAAGAGTTGTATGCCAGAATGGTCATCTAAACACACAAACATGCAAAGCCAATAAATCATACTTGCAAAAGGATAATGATCACACCAATCACAAAATAAGTTATGAATCTCAATCCGCCCCAGACTAGGGCTAAGAATACCAAGGTGTACATCCAAAGATAGAACTTAAGAACAGATTCATAAAACATGCAAAACTCAATCATCCAAACCCAAATATTCATAAACACAAAGAAAGCAACAAGGGGGCTACATTGCTCCCCTAGATTATAAGAACTACTCACGCATGATTACAAGCAAAACCATAGCGAGAAAAGCTCAACATCTTCTTCTTGATCACGTGCACAGCAAAGCTTCAAATCCAGGCTCCAAAATCCGCGACGGCCGCTGCGACGGGCTCTCCTAGGTCAAGGAGCACCTCCAAGTCGTGGAGCCTCTCTCTCTCTAAAACGTGTAGGGGGGTTAGGCATGCATAGCGAGGGCGTGGATGCCGTATTTATAGAGGTTGGATGGGCCTTGAGGTGTGTAACCTAGCCCACTTATCAAAACGGCGTAGTTTTGATAAGTAACACTCGAAACATTAAAAACTCTATCTTCCATCCACAATTTGGACTTGGGCCTTCAGGGAACAAATGATCAGCATGGAAAAACGATTGGATCGGTCCAAAAATATCTCTGCACGCCAATTTGCACGTGATATGGTGAATTCACGTGCACCTCCAAATCAGCTCAAACTTCTCCCCAAGCTTCCTTGCATCCTGTAGAGGCCTGAGAGGCAAAAATAGGCTTGCACGTGAATTGGGTGAATTCACGTTCAGCTCCAAATGCTCTGAAATTTCTGTGGTAGGTAGATGACATCATTCTAAGAAACTTTTGTTCTTGCACGCCAATTGTTTGAGGCCATCTACCTAGTCAAAAGTGAGGTCCAAAACCTGCCAAAACAGCTTAAAAGCACATGTATTTGCAACTAGCATCTTCCTAGGGGTTAGAGCAAATATATATGATATATGAAGCAATAAGGCTCTAATCATGCTCTTAAACATCCTAAATAAACACTAGAATAATGGCATAAAATGCACGTTATCAAATACACCA
The DNA here is from genome assembly GCA_023512835.1 of Taxillus chinensis. NCBI lineage: Eukaryota > Viridiplantae > Streptophyta > Magnoliopsida > Santalales > Loranthaceae > Taxillus > Taxillus chinensis. The sequence goes on from CM042091.1 coordinate 25,068,098, forward strand.
CACTTGAACCATTGCTTGTCCTCAAGCAAAAACATACAAGCATGCAAAAATAAAATAAACACGCAGTCAAACGGAAAAAAAAATGAAATAACAATCAAGGAGAATCATGGTTTCCTAAGCATGCAACTCTATCATGATGAAATGGGAATTGAAGCATCAAAATGAGTCATAACTCAGTTCATTCATGTCCATATCCCTAAGTCCAACAACCATGCAATATCACTACTTAAATTTCAGATATGAGCAAGCAATCCATGATAAAATAGCACCTAGTTTCCCTTTAAGTTCTTACCAAGGATAAGCAGCCTCACTCAAATATAATAATGCTCAAGCCCAATACCTATCAATGAACAATGGATGGAAAACTCTATCTCTACACTCGCCATCAACTATTGATTAAGTACTTGCCAAGCAATCGTGAGAGTTCCCTATTGTGCTCATCAAAGAAAACACACTCACTATTCTACTTTATTTGAACTCACACTCTATTCTAAACTCAATAAACTCACACTCTAGTCTACTAACTGATAAAACAAGACCATGATCCAAAGAATTGAGCTCAACATTCTTAAAACAAAACACAATTCAGCCAATGTGGCTTCACAAATCTACACAATCACACATAAACATCAAGCCAGTGTGGCTTTTATTCTGAATCTTTCTTTTTTTTTTTCTCTCTTTTTTTCTTTTTTTTAGTAATAACCTTACAAGGTTGCATTTTATGCTCTCCCTTGATGGATTATTCACTCTTTTTTTTTTGTTTTACTCACATAACACATAAATAAGACTGATTTTTCTAATGCAAACTCCTTGCCATTTTGCTACATAAGGAGAGACAGAAATTCATTGATGTCTCACATCCCATTTCCCAATTAAGTGATGGCTTTTTCACATTCTATATCATAGCCTTTTTCAATAATATCACACAATAAAGAAAAGAATGCAAAGACAGTCACAATGACTTAGAGGTCTTGCATCCTAACTAAACACCAAACACTGAGCACTAATAAGTAATCACATGCTTACTTGACTCCTACCATTAAATAACCAATGTTGAATGCAAGAAGAGTAGCAATCTATTACCCATACCCTAAAATGACACTCAAAGGCTAAAAGAAGCTATTCTTATTTTTTTTATTTCTTTTTCACTCAACTTTAAGGGTTACTTAGGTCTATCATAGCATTTCATGCTCAGCTAATATTCAAAACTCAGCTCCAAAAACATGGTGATATCATTCAAGAGATATAGACATGATTAAACCAATTCAGAGCACATTTTAACTACTTTAACACCCTTATCACAACATGATACTAATGTGGCATAAAAATTAAATTTTAAGCCAAAATTGCATACTTAATATCCATGTCTCTACAAACAAATCATTCAATCAAACAACTCAAACAATCATGCAAATAAAAACAGTTTTTTTTGTTTTTTTTTGTTTTTTTTTTGTTTTTTTGTTTTTTTGTTTTTTTTTGTTTTTGCAAATAAATAAAACATGCAATCACAACATAAAAGACAAGCAAGTGGCTCAAGTCACTCCCCATACACCACACTTAAAATATGCTATGTCCGCATGGCATAAAAGAAGGAGTAGGAAAAACACTTACCCCTGGTTTGGCACATCGTAATAGTAGATGACATTGGCCACCATTCGTCGCACCTGAGCCACAAAGTCAGCCGACGTCTCGCCGCGCACTTCCCAATTTTCCTTCCCTTGCAGAATACCCATCATGTAGTAGCAAACAAAGATCCCACAGCTGAATTGGTCAGGCTGTTGGGGAATTTGCATTTCATTGTAGTGAATAAGAGGGAGCTTGTCCGCCAACAAGCCTTCTTTGATCATTGCCACTTTCATGCGTTTGATGAACCCATGCACTAACTGTCTTTTCCGTTTAGCAAACCCTTCGCCTTGGCTTGGATCATATAGCACAGCATGGCCTACATCCAGATTTACACGGACAAGTACATAGTGGCGGTCAATGTGCACCGGAATCAGCACCTCATGCATACCATGCCAAGGGCGGTGCCCTTCATTCTCTCCATTAATGCGTTGGCGCCATACCTCTTCGGACAAGGGTTGATTGAAAAGCTCACACAAGCATGATGGAAGTGTACCGGTTAAGGGGTAATTATGAGGCTCGGCCTCCACTACATACCACATGGTCCTGCATAAGAGGTCTATCTCGTCGGCATAGAGATATTCATTCTCCGAGATCCTCTTCAAGCTAAAAGGAGTGAAGATATCATTATCCCGTATAAATCGAGCCCTATGACCTGTGGAATTGATGAATTCTTCAAATCTTGCTTGGCTCTCTTCAGACGATAAGGCTGGATTAATGATTAAATGAACAGACGGCCAAGTAGATCTTCAGGTTCAGCAGGCATGTATGCACCCCAAGATACTGGAAGTATAGCAGGCACCAGGGCCTGAGAATATGCAGGATCTGTAAAAGGCTGGAAGGGTGAATACCCTGTTGCTGGCTCTGCCTCCTCTGGATGATAATGGGGTGGCCTAGCTGAAGATTGTGGTTGAGGTGGATCCACCTGGGCTGGATAAGCATCTTCAGGGGATGGAGAGGGTTCTTCATCAGATATCTCCACTATAGGAGAACGTTTTGAGGCTTTCCTCTTGCTCAAAGCCTTCCAGATTATGCCTAGGAGGCCTTTGACTTCTTTATTGTCCTTCCTCAGGGCTTCCACCTCGCGCTGGGTTCTGGCATTTGCCTCCCTGAGCTGCTATGTTTCTTGCCTCCAAGCTTCGATAGATGCAGCAGGAGGAGCTTGGGGCCTCCCATGCTCTAGGTGATGCATGAGCGACTACATCCTGGGGCCTCCCTTGCTCGGGGTTCTAGGTTGTGAAGTAGCTTGTTGGTCTCCAGAGATGAGGGCCATTAATTCTTCAAATTGGGCATTAGTGATGTGCCCATTAGTGACTGCCCAATTTATGACCTCCACTTCACTCACCACCTGCCCACTAATGCCTTGAAAGAAATTGAAAATATCTTCTTTATGTACATTGAACTGCATGTACATGGCAGTGAGTCTGTATAGAGTCTGCTTCCTTTGATCCACATGAGGAGAGGTCTCCCTTGCAAAGTCCGTGGATCGCTCCACATGAACACTGTGCCTAGCGGGCTGTGATGGAGGAGGAACATTGGTTGCCCAATGACCTCTGGTACTGACCCCCAAACCTCCTTCAGCTTGCAATACTCTTAATACCCAGTGAGAAGGAAAAGTGATGCTATCCATGGAGGAAAAATGCAAAGCAGGCATGCTTTGAAATATCAAACACAACAGTCTGCCATTTATCTTCTTTGATGAGTTTTTCTTCCACCATGCAAAAATGGTAGTGGCCCAATCCACATTTAGCATATGATCAATGCTATACATGAACTCCAGGTGTGGCTTAGGCACACTATCTAGCCCACTGGTCTGAATTAATAAGCATTTCCCTACCAGGTAAGCTAGGCATCTAAATTTTCCAACAAAACCATTCTTGGTATACTGCCTTCGACTTTGAAAGTTTCTAGCATAGTTACATGCAGTACCAAATTCTCCTAGGCTTAGCTGAGGGAAGCTATTACTGGGTTCAGGGAGGTTAAAGCAATGTCTAATAATTTCAGGGGTAATTCTGACATAAACCCCTTGCACAACCCCTATCAGTTCATCCTCACTCCCAGAGACAGATGCATAGAAGTCTTGTAGGGCAGAATAAGAAATAGCTGGCTGGGCAGATACTAACCTTTGTAATCCCAGAGTTTGAATTTTAACAGCCACCTCTCTAGCCCAGCCCAGCTCGGAAGCCTCCAAAGCCTGTATATCAAGAGCATGCCCCAAGAGTATCTCCTCCTCAGTTTGGCTATCAGCACTAGGTGAGTGCACCTCCTCCTGGCCAGTCCTCCTTGTGCGCACCATCTTTGGAATGAGAAGATAAAAGCAAAGAGCTGAAAACTGAAGAGCAAGAGAGCAAAAGGGCAGAGTTTCTCTAATACAGATCTGGAGTGATTTTGGTGTGGAAGCCTTTGAAGATGGCCTCCCTTTATATAGCGTGCAGAAGGAAAGATGCTCCAATTGGCGTGCTACACATGCCCCTAACTTTTCAGAGTGTTCTGACCAAAATACCCTCTGCACGTGAATTGGCTGAATTGGCGTGCAGGTCAGAATCGTCCCAAACTTTGGTGGTGGGTCCCCACTGAGCTGGCAAGCAATACTTCCTTCTGCACGTGAATTGTGGGAAGCTTCTAGGAGGGCTAAAATCGGTATTTTGCATTTTTGGGCCTCCATATGACAACTAGCAATTTGCGTGCAAGAATAAACGTGAATCACATGGTCCTCAACTACAATTCCAGAAAGTTACAGCTCAAAAGGAGGTGCACGTGAATTGGGATTTTCACGTTCAAAATCACGTTCAGGCCCAAACTGGCCCAAATTTCTCCACTGAGTTGATTATGCATTATGGACCATCTTTAACTCTTGCACGTGAATTGTTTGAGCCCATATTCAAGCACTTTTGGGCTTCACTTGCTCCTTGCTCCTTGACTTTGACTTTAAAAATAATTCCACAAGTTCAGGTCCCAATAATTTGCTCATCCTGCACATAGTTAGCTAAGAAAGAAGCAAAGTCTCCTGCACAATGGTTAGCTTGCAAACAAATTTATTGAATAAAATAAATAAAAGAAATAACATAAAATAAAACATAGCAATAAACATTGGGTTGCCTCCCAATCAGCGCTTTATTTAAAGTCTGTAGCTAGACTTGCAGTTATGATCAAGCAATGGTGAAAGAGAGGGAATCAACTATCTCCCTCTGAGTTGAATCAAAGTAAGGTTTCAGCCTATTGCCATTCACCCAAAATTTCTTGCCATCTACAGCTTGGAGCTCAAAGGTCCCATCCACTTGGACCTTAATTTGCCAGGAAATAACCTCAACCTTGTGTTAAATAGAAGAACTTTCTGTCCTAAGGTTAAAGGTTCATTGTTGAGTTGCCTATCATGCCATTTCTTAGTTCTTTCTTTGTAAAATTTAGCACTATCATAGGCATCCAACCTAAGCTCATCTAACTCAATTAATTGAGTCATCCTAAGCTCCTTGATCTCTTGTGGGTTGAAATTTAACTTCTTCAAGGCCCAATGAGCCTTGTGTTCTAGTTCCACAGGCAAGTGACATGCCTTACCATATAGAATACGGTAAGGTGACATCCCAATGGGAGTTTTGTAAGCTGTCCTATATGCCCATAAGGCTTCATCAAGCCTTTGAGACCAATCTTTCCTATTGGCTCCAACAGTTTTCTCTAAAATGGCCTTAATCTCCTCGTTGGACACTTCGCTTGTCCATTAGCTTGTGGGTGGTAAGCTAAAGACTTCCTATGAGTGACACCATACTTGTTCAATAATTTATCAAACAATTTATTGCGTAAATGACTACCCTCATCATCGATTATAGCCCTTGGTGTCCCAAAACGGCTAAAGATGTTCCTAGTAAGGAAGTGAGTCACAACCCTAGCATCATTCACTCTAGTAGGAATAGCTTCTACCCACTTAGACACATAATCCACAGCAAGCAAAATGTATGAATACCCATCGAATTGGGGAATGGCCCCATGAAGTCAATGCCCCAAATGTCAAAAATTTCAACCGGAAGAATTCCAGTTAATGGCATCTCATTTTTCCTAGATAGACCACCTACCCTTTGACATCTATCACACTTTTTGATGTAGACATAGGTGTCTTTCATCATGTGAGGCCAATAAAAGCCACACTGCATGATCTTAGCCACGCTTCTTTGCACCCCAAAGTGGCCCCCATAATGTGATGCATGACAATGATGTATTATGTCATCTACCTCCTCCTCAAGGACACACTTTCTTATGATTTGGTCTGGACACCTCCTATAAAGAATTGGGTCTTCCCAAATGTATTTCTTAGCATCCACTACCAATTTCTTTCTCTGGTGGTAGTCTAACCGTTGGGTATGAACCCAGGTGGCTAAATAATTTGCTATGTCAGCAAACCAAGGAAGATGATGCACCTCAAACAACTTCTCATCAGGAAAGTCATCTACAATGGGTAGAGACTTAGGTGCATTCTCCACACGGGAGAGGTGATCAGGCACAGAATTTAGGGCTCCCTTTGTGTCTCTAATATCAAGGTCAAATTCCTGTAAGAGGAGAACCCACCTAATCAAGCGTGGCTTAGCTTCTTTTTTCGCAAACAAATATTTCAATGCAGCATGATCAGTATAAACAATGACTTTAGACCCCAAAAGGTAGGGTCTAAACTTGTTGCAGCCATAAACCATAGCTAGCAACTCTTTCTCAGTGGTGGTATAGTTCTGTTGAGCATCATCTAAGGTCTTACTAGCATAGTAAATGACCCTAAACACCTTTTCTCGCCTTTGCCCTAAGACTACCCCCACAGCATAATCACTCGCATCGCACATTAGCTCAAAAGGTTGAGCCCAGTCAGGTGTGACTATAACAGGTGCAGTGACTAACTTACCCTTGAGGATGTTAAAAGCTTCTAAGCAATCTTCATTAAACTCAAAGCTTGTGTCTTTTTCTAACAACCTACTCATGGGTTTTGCAATTTTTGAGAAGTCCTTAATGAATCTCCTATAAAAGCCAGCATGGCCAAGGAAACTTCTCACTCCTTTTTCATTAGTTGGAGGTGGCAGAGTCTCAATAGTGGAGATTTTTGCCTTGTCTACCTCCAAACCATGTGTAGACACCTTGTGCCCTAGAACTATCCCCTCTGTTACCATGAAATGGCATTTCTCCCAATTTAGGACTAGTTCCTTCTCCTCACATCTCTCTAAGACCACATCTAGATTTTTCAAGCACCGTTGGTAGGAGGAACCAAACACCGAGAAGTCATCCATGAAGACCTCCATGATCTCCTCAACCAAACCCCGAAAAATCGCCATCATACACCTTTGGAAGGTGGCAGGGGCATTACAAAGCCCAAATGGCATTCTCCTAAATGCAAATGTGCCAAAAGGGCACGTGAAGGTGGTCTTTTCTTGGTCCTCGGGCTTAACCATGATCTGATTATACCCGGAATAGCCATCTAAAAAGCAGTAGTGACTATAGCCAGCTAACCTATCCAACATTTGGTCAATGAAAGGAAGAGGAAAATGATCCTTCCTAGTGGCCTTGTTCAGCTTCCTATAGTCAACACACACTCTCCACCCCCGTCACAAAGTGCGAGATGGGATCAATTCATTTTTCTCATTCTTAATCACGGTCATGCCCCCTTTCTTGGGCACAACATGCAATGGACTCACCCACTCACTATCTGAAATAGCATAAATTATACCCGCATTTTTCCATTTTAAAATTTCTTTTCTAACAACTTCTTTCATAGCAGGGTTTAATCTTCTTTGTCTTTCAGCAGTGGGTTTAAAATCATCATTCATCAAAATTTTATGCATACAAATCCCTGGACTAATACCCCTAATGTCTTCAATGTTCCATCCTAGAGCCTTTTTGTGTTTCATAAGGACTTCTAGCAATTGAGTACACTCCACATCATTCAAATTAGAAGCAACAATAACAGGGAATTGATTTGTAGAGTCTAGAAATTCATACCTTAGGTGTCCAGGCAGCTCCTTCAGTTCTGGAGCTGGATGCACGTCATCTTCTTTCTCCTCAACTTGCTCCAAAGAGTTTGTAGTTTGCTCATCTTCCTCAGCTGTCAAGTACATCTCTTCATCTTGTTGAGCTTCTATAAGCTGAAGGGCTCCATCATTGGTGGTGGTAATTTCTTCTGCCAAGTAATCTTCCACCAATTCCTCAAGGTCTTCAACCCAAAGGCAGTCCTCCTCCTCTTGACCTTGCAAAGCCTTCCCATATGGAAGACTAAGGTCTCCTCATTAATTCTCGAGTTAGCTGCCCTTGAGCAACATCAATCAATGCACAAGCCGTTTCGAGAAACGGTCTTCCAAGGAGTAGCTGAACTCCTCTATCTTCTTCCATCTCCAAAACAACAAAGTCCGCCGGAAATATGAAGGAACCCACTTTGACTAACACGTCTTCAATTATCCCTTCAGGCCTTCCAAGAGACCGGTCAAGAACCGCAATGATATGGAAGTGGGCTTCATGCCCTTAAGCCCAAGCCGCTTGTACAAAGCAAAGGAAATCAAATTGATGCTGGCCCCTAAATCACATAGGGCCGCTTGCCATGTGCATTGCCAATCACACAAGGGAGATTAAAGCTGCCCGGATCTTTATGCTTGATGGGCAAACTCGTTGAACAACACCTGCTCACCTCGTTAGTGATCGCCACCGTCTCATGATCCCCATATTTCCTCTTCTTTGTCACAAAATCTTTGATGTATTTTCCGTACCTAGGCATCTGCTCCAAAACTTCCACAAATGGAATATTAATCTCAAGCTTCTTGAACAAACTCGAAAGCGCTCATACTCTTCTTCAACCCTCTGGTTCCTCAGCCTTTGAGGAAATGGCATAGTAGGCCTGAGCTCTTGCTTCTGTTCTTCGCCTATTCTTGTCTTGACTCACTGCTTGTCCTTCTTTTCTTGCACTTTTTCGTCAGCTTCCAAGGGTCCGCTTTGTTCTTCCGGGAATTGCCTTCTTCTTAGGCTCTTCCACTTCATTCGGTGTCTTCCCCGCTCCTTAGAGTGATAGCCTTGCAACTCTCCTTGGGGTTCACCTCGGTGTCACTTGGAAAAGTATTGGTTGACACCCTTTGATTAGCATTCCTGGGCCATACTTACAAGTAACTTCTCCATACTCTTAATTGAAGTCTCCATACTACCTACCCTTTCCTTCAAATCACCCACCTCTCTTTCTAGCTATCTCATCCTCATGCTGATATGTTCTTCTTTGCTGCCGAGGCCGAGGTCGTCGTTGCTCGAATCCAGGAGGTGGGTGTAAATAATTATCCGTAGCATACGGATTCTCGCTTCATCCCCGGGGGCACATATTTATACCGAGGCGATGTATCTCCCCCTCGGTTCGATTCTTCCGAAATGGCCGAGACTGGCTGATTCAGGTTGTACCCTTGTTGTTGTTGTTGAGGATAAAACCGCCGCTTCCGGTACAAGCCTTTTCCTCCAACATAATTTGCTTCTTCAGCTCCACTCCACCTGCTCATCTGGTAAAGCTTGTTGTGATCCTTCAACTTTAAGAGCCAATACTTCCATGCCTTTCACTAAAGCTTGAATCGTGCTTGCATATCATTGGAAGAATTATCAACTGAAGCTATCTTCTCCCTTGGCTTTGAAGTACGCACATTAGACCACTGCCAATCAGCTAATGACAGCCTCTCCAAGAGCTCTGCTGCTGCGTCAGGCTCTAGATTCATCAAGCATCCTCCAGTAGCTACATTCACCTTGTCTTGTGAATGGGACTGAAGACTGACAGACAAGATTTTTAGCCTCTCTAAAAGAGCTAGCTAATGTCGTTAAATCTCTCTTCAAAATAATAAATTCCCTAAGTTTGCACTAAAAGAATAGCAGCAAGAAAGGGGTCGAACCCACAGGGATTAGCCTAGTTTCCTAGTTCTCAAATCAAATCACCCAATTACTCTTGTTCTATAAAATGTCTTGGCAAAAAGTTTTCTTTTTTAAACTAAAGATCTAATTTTTATTTGGTTTTCTGAATAAACAAAGAAAGTAAACTAATTTTAGGATTAAGTTTCAAGGATTAAAAGCATCTAGGGTCACAATTTCACCTCCCTATGTTATCTCTACTGGTTCATGGTATTAGGGTTGTCTGATTGAAAACATGCTAAACATAAGCCAAGGACAACAAATGGTCATTGAGGTCCTTTTAAGAGTTGTATGCCAGAATGGTCATCTAAACACACAAACATGCAAAGCCAATAAATCATACTTGCAAAAGGATAATGATCACACCAATTACAAATAAGTTATGAATCTCAATCCGCCCAGACTAGGGCTAAGAATATCAAGGTGTACATCCAAAGATAGAATTAAGAACAGATTCATAAAACATGCAAAACTCAATCATCCAAACCCAAATATTCATAAACACAAAGAAAGCAACAAGGGGGCTACATTGCTCCCCTAGATTAAAAGAACTACTCACGCATGATTACAAGCAAAACCAAAGCAGAAAAGCTCAACATCTTCTTCTTGATCACGCGCACAGCAAAGCTTCAAATCCAAGCTCCAAAATCTGCGACGGCTGCTGCGGACGGTCGACGGCGTTGCTCTCCTAGGTCAAGGAGCACCTCCAAGTCGTGGAGCCTCTCTCTCTCTCTCTAAAACGTGTAGGGGGTTAGGCATGGCTAGCAAGGGGCGTGGAGCTCTTATTTATAGAGTTTGGATGGGCCTTGAGGTGTGTAACCTAGCCCACTTATCAAAACGACGTAGTTTTGATAAGTAACACTCAAAACATTAAAAACTCTATCTTCCATCCACAATTTGGACTTGGGCCTTCAGGAACAAATGATCAGCATGGAAAAACGATTGGATCGGTCCAAAAATATCTCTCGCACGCCAATTTGCACGTGATATGGTGAATTCACGTGCACCTCCAAATCAGCTCAAACTTCTCCCCAAGCTTCCTTCCATCATGTAGAGGCCTCAGAGGCAAAAATAGGCTTGCACGTGAATTGGGTGAATTCACGTGCAGATCCAAATCAGCTCCAAATGCTCTGAAATTTCTGTGGCATGTAGAGGACATCATTCCAAGCAACTTTGCTTCTTGCACGCCAATTGTTTGAGGCCATCTACTATGTCAAAAGTGAGGTCCAAAACCTGCCAAAACAGCTTAAAAACGCATGTATTTGCAACTAGCATCTTCCTAGGGGTTAGAGCAAATATATATGAAATATGAGGCAATAAGGCTCTAATCATGCTCTTAAACATCCTAAATAAATACTAGAATAACGGCATAAAATGCACGTTATCAAATACACCACACTTGAACCATTGCTTGTCCTCAAGCAAAAACATACAAGCATGCAAAAATAAAATAAACACGCAGTCAAACGGAAGAAAATAAAATAACAATCAAGGAGAATCATGGTTTCCTAAGCATGCAACTCTATCATGATGAAATGGGAATTTAAGCATCAAAATGAGTCATAGCTTAGTTCATTCATGTCCATATCCCTAAGTCCAACAACCATGCAATATCTCCACTTAAATTTCAGAAATGAGCAAGCAATCCATGATAAAATAGCACCTAGTTTCCCTTTAAGTTCTTACCAAGGATAAGCAGCCTCACTCAAATATAATAATTCTCAAGCCCAATACCTATCAATGAACAATGGATGGAAAAACTCTATCTCTACACTCGCCATCAGCTATTGATTAAGTACTTGCCAAACAATCATGAGAGTTCCCTATTGTGCTCATCAAAGAAAACACACCCTCTATTATACTTTATTTGAACTCACACTCTAGTCTAAACTCAATAAACTCACACTTTATTCTAATAACTGATAAAACAAAACCATGTGCTAAAGAATTGAGCTCAACACTCTCAAAACAAAACATAATTCAGCCAATGTGGCTTCACAAATCTAAACAATCACACATAAACATCAAGCCAGTGTGGCTTTTATTTTGAATCCCTCTTTTTTTTTTATGTTTTTTTTTAAGTAATAACCTTACAAGGTTGCATTTTATGCTCTCCCTTGATGGATTATTCACTTTTTTTTTATTCACATAACACATAAATAAGACTGATTTTTCTAATGCATACCCCTTGCCATTTTGCTACATAAGGAGAGACAGAAATTCATTGATGTCTCACATCCCATTTTCCAATTAAGTGATGGCTTTTTCACATTCTATATCACAGCCTTTTCCAATAATATCACAAAATAAAGAAAAGAATGCAAAGACAGTCACAATGACTTAGAGGTCTTGCATCCTAACTCCACACACCAAACACTGAGCACTAATAAGTAATCACATGCTTACTTGACTCCTACCATTAAATAACCAATGTTGAATGCAAGATGAGTAGCAAATCAAACTATTACCCATACCCTAAATGTCACTCAAGGGCTAAAAAAGAAGTTTGTTCTCATTTTTCATTTCTTTTTCACTCAACTTTAAGGGTTACTTAGGTCTCATTATAGCATTTCATGCTCATCTAATATTCAAAACTCAGCTCCAAAAACATGGTGATATCATTCAAGAGATATAGACATGATTAAACCAATTCAGAGCACATTTTAACTACTTTAACACCCTTATCACAACATGATACTAATGTGGCATAAAAAAAATAAATTTTAAGCCAAAATTGCATACTTAATATCCATGTCTCCACAAGCAAATCATTCAAGCAAACAACTCAAACAATCATGCAACTAAAAATATGTTTTAATTAAATAAAACATGCAATCACAACATAAAAGACAAGCAAGTGGCTCAAGTCACTCCCATACACCACACTTAAAATATGCTATGTCCGCATGGCATAAAAGAAGGAGTAGGAAAAACACTTACCCCTGGTTTGGCACACTGTAATAGTAGATGACATTGGCCACCATTCGTCGCACCTGAGCCACAAAGTCAGCCGACGTCTCGCCGCGCACTTCCCAATTTTCCTTCCCTTGCGAATACCCATCATGTAGTAGCAAACAAAGATCCCACAGCCTGAATTGGTCAGGCTGTTGGGGAATTTGCATTTCATTGTAGTGAATAAGAGGGAGCTTGTCCGCCAACAAGCCTTCTTTGATCATTGCCACTTTCATGCGTTTGATGAACCCATGCACTAACCTGTCTTTTCCGTCTAGCAAACCCTTCGCCTTGGCTTGGATCATATAGCACGGCATGGCCTACATCCAGATTCACACTGGACAAGTACATAGTGGCGGTCAATGTGCACCGGAATCAGCACCTCATGCATACCATGCCAAGGGCGGTGCCCTTCATTCTCTCCATTAATGCGTTGGCGCCACACCTCTTCGGACAAGGGTTGATTGAAAAGCTCACATAGCATGATGGAAGTGTACCCAGCTAAGGGGTAATTATAAGGCTCGGCCTCCACTACATACCGCATGGTCCTGCAGAAGAGGTCTATCTCGTCGGCATAGAGATATTCATTCTCCGAGATCCTCTTCAAGCTAAAAGGAGTGAAGATATCATTATCCCGTATAAATCGAGCCCTATGACCTGTGGAATTGATGAATTCTTCAAATGTCGCTTGGCTCTCTTCAGACGATAAAGCTGGATTAATGATTAAATGAACAGGAGGGCCAAGTAGATCTTCAGGTTCAGCAGGCATGTATGCACCCCAAGATACTGGAAATATAGCAGGCACCAGGGCCTGAGAATATGCAGGATCCGTAAAAGGCTGGAAGGGTGAATTCCCTGTGCTGGCTCTGCCTCCTCTTGAGGTTGGAAGGGTGAATACCCTGTTGTCGGCTCGCCTCCTCTTGGATGATAATGGGGTGGCCTAGCCGAAGATTGTGGTTGAGGTGGATCCACCTGGGGCTGGATAAGCATCTTCAGGGGGATGGAGAGGGTTCTTCATCAGGATATCTCCACTATAGGAGAACGTTTTGAGGCTTTCCTCTTGCTCAAAGCCTTCCAGATTTTGCCTAGGAGGCCTTTGACTTCTTTATTGTCCTTCCTCAGGGCTTCCACCTCGCGGCTGGGTTCTGGCATTCGCCTCCCCGAGCTGCTGTGTTTCTTGCCTCCAAGCTTCGGTAGATGCGGCAGGATGAGCTTTGGGGGCCTCCCATGCTCTAGGTGATGCATGAGCGGCTACATCCGGGGCCTCCCACGCTCCGGTTCTAGGTCGTGTGAAGTAGCTTGTTGGTCTCCAGAGATGAGGGCCATTAATTCTTCAAATTGGGCATTAGTGATGTGCCCATTAGTGATCGCCCAATTGATGACCTCCACTTCGCTCACCACCTGCCCACTAATGCCTTGAAAGAAATTGAAAATGTCTTCTTTGTGTACATTGAACCGCATGTACATGGCGGTGAGTCTCGTATAAAGTCTGCTTCCTTTGATCCAAATGAGGAGAGGTCTCCCTTGCAAAGTCCGTGGATCGCTCCACATGAACACCGTGCCTAGCGGGCCGTGATGGAGGAGGAACATTGGTTGCCCAATGACCTCTGGGTATCGACCCCCAAACCTCCTTGACTTGCAATACTCTTAACACCCAGGTGAGAAGGAAAAGTAATGCTCTTCATGGAGGAAAATTGCAAAGCAGGCATGCTTTGAAATATCACACACAACATTCTCGCCATTTATCCGCTTGGATGAGTTTTTCTTCCACCATTTAAAAATGGTAGTGGCCCAATCCACATTTAGCATATGATCAATGCTATACATGAACTCCAGGTGTGGCTTAGGCACACTATCTAGCCCACTGGTCTGAATCAATAAGCATTTCCCTACCAGGTAAGCTAGGCATCTAAATTTTCCAACAAAACCATTCTTGGTATACCGCCTTCGACTTTTAAATTTTCTAGCATAGTTACATGCAGTACCAAATTCTCCTAGGCTTAGCCGAGGGAAGCTACTACTGGGTTCAGGGAGGTTAAAGCAATTTCTAATAATATCAGGGGTTATTCCGACATAAACCCCTTGCACAACCCCTATCGGTTCATCCTCACTCCCGGAGACAGATGCATAGAAGTCTTGTAAGGCGAGAATAAGAAATAGCCTGGCTGGGCGAGATACTAACCTTTGTAATCCCAGGAGTTTGAATTTTAACGACCACCTCTCTAGCCCAGCCCAGCTCTGAAGCCTCCAAAGCCCGCATGTCAAGAGCATGCCCCAAGAGTATCTCCTCCTCGCCTTGGCTATCAGCACTAGGTGAGTGCACCTCCTCCTGGCCAGTCCTCCTTGTGCGCACCATCTTTGGAATGAGAAAATAAGAACAAGAGCGAAAAGCGAAGAGCAAGAGAGCAAAAGGGCAGAGTTTCTCTAATACTCGGATCTGGAGTGATTTTGGTGTGGAAGCCTTTGAAGATGGCCTCCCTTTATATAGTGTGCGAAGGAAAGATGCTCCAATTGGCGTGATACACGTGCCCCTAACTTTTCAGAGTGTTCGACCAAAATACCCTCTCGCACGTGAATTGGCTGAATTGGCGTGCGGTCGAATCGTCCCAAACTTTGGTGGTGGGTCCCCACTGAGCTGGCAAGCAATACTTCCTTCTGCACGTGAATTGTGGGAAGCTTCTAGGAGGGCTAAAATCGGTATTTTGCATTTTTGGGCCTCCATATGACAGCTATCAATTCGCGTGCACGAGTAAACGTGAATCACATGGTCTTCATCTACCATTCCAGAAAGTTACAGCGCAAAAGGAGTTGCACGTGAATTGGGCAATTCACGTGCAAATTTACGTTCAGGCCCAAACTGGCCCAAATTTCTCCACTGAGTTGCTTATGCATTATGGACCATCTTTAAGTCTTGCACGTGAATTGTTTGAGCCCATCTTCAAGCACTTTTGGGCTTCACTTGCTCCTTGCTCCTTGACTTTGACTTTAAAAATAATTCCACAAGTTCAGGACCCAATAATTTGCTCATCCTGCACATGGTTAACTAAGAAAGGAACAAAGTCTCCTGCACAATGGTTAGCTTGCAAACAAATTTATTGAATAAAATAAATAAAAGAAAATAACATAAAATAAAACATAGCAATAAACATTGGGTTGCCTCCCAATCAGCGCTTTATTTAAAGTCTGTAGCTAGACTTGCAGTTATGATCAAGCAATGGTGAAAGAGAGGGAATCAACTATCTCCCTCTCGAGTTGAATCAAAGTATGGTTTCAGCCTATTGCCATTCACCCAAAATTTCTGGCCATCTACTGACTTGGAGCTCAAAGCTCCCATATGGCTTCTTATCAACTATCACAAAAGGTCCCATCCACTTGGACCTTAATTTGCCAGGAAATAACCTCAACCTTGTGTTAAATAGAAGAACTTTCTGTCCTAAGGTTAACGGTTCATTGTTAAGTTGCCTATCATGCCATTTCTTAGTTCTTTCTTTGTAAAATTTAGCACTATCATAGGCATCCAACCTAAGCTCATCTAACTCAATTAATTGAGTCATCCTAAGCTCCTTGATCTCTTGTGGGTTGAAATTTAACTTCTTCAAGGCCCAATGAGCCTTGTGTTCTAGTTCCACAGGCAAGTGACATGCCTTACCATATAGAATACGGTAAGGTGACATCCCAATGGGAGTTTTGTAAGCTGTCCTATATGCCCATAAGGCTTCATCAAGCCTTTGAGACCAATCTTTCCTATTGGCTCCAACAGTTTTCTCTAAAATGGCCTTAATCTCCCTGTTGGACACTCCGCTTGTCCATTAGCTTGTGGGTGGTAAGCTAAAGACTTCCTATGAGTGACACCATACTTGTTCAATAATTTATCAAACAATTTGTTGCAGAAATGACTACCCTCATCATCGATTATAGCCCTTGGTGTCCCAAAACGGCTAAAGATGTTCCTAGTAAGGAAATGAGTCACAACCCTAGCATCATTCACTCTAGTAGGAATAGCTTCTACCCACTTAGACACATAATCCACAGCAAGCAAAATGTATGAATACCCATCGAATTGGGGAATGGCCCCATGAAGTCAATGCCCCAAATGTCAAAAATTTCAACTGGAAGAATTCCAGTTAATGGCATCTCATTTTTCCTAGATAGACCACCTACCCTTTGACATCTATCACACTTTTTGATGTAGACATAGGTGTCTTTCACCATGTGAGGCCAATAAAAGCCACACTGCATGATCTTAGCCACAGTTCTTTGCACCCCAAAGTGGCCCCCATAATGTGATGCATGACAATGATGTATTATGTCATCTACCTCCTCCTCAAGGACACACTTTCTTATGATTTGGTCTGGACACCTCCTATAAAGAATTGGGTCTTCCCAAATGTATTTTCTAGCATCCACTACCAATTTCTTTCTCTGGTGGTAGTCTAACCGCTTGGGTATGAACCCGGTGGCTAAATAATTTGCTATGTCGGCAAACCAAGGAAGATGATGCACCTCAAACAACTTCTCATCAGGAAAGTCATCTACAATGGGTAGAGACTTAGGTGCATTCTCCACACGGGAGAGGTGATCAGCCATGCAATTTAGGGCTCCCTTTGTGTCTCTAATTTCAAGGTCAAATTCCTGTAAGAGGAGAACCCATCTAATCAAGCGTGGCTTAGCTTCTTTTTTAGCAAACAAATATTTCAATGCAGCATGATCAGTATAAACAATCACTTTAGACCCCAAAAGGTAGGGTCTAAACTTGTTGCAACCATAAACCACAGCTAGCAACTCTTTCTCGGTGGTGGTATAGTTCTGTTGAGCATCATCTAAGGTCTTACTAGCATAGTAAATGACCCTAAACACCTTTTCTCGCCTTTGCCCTAAGACTACCCCCACAAAGATAATCACTCGCATCACACATTAGCTCAAAAGGCTGAGCCCGGTCAGGTGTGACTATAACAGTGCATGACTAACTTACCCTTGAGGATGTTAAAAGCTTCTAAGCAATCTTCATTAAACTCAAAGCTTGTGTCTTTTTCTAACAACCTACTCATGGGTTTTGCAATTTTTGAGAAGTCCTTAATGAATCTCCTATAAAAGCCAGCATGGCCAAGGAAACTTCTCACTCCTTTTTCATTAGTTGGAGGTGGCAGAGTCTCAATAGTGGAGATTTTTGCCTTGTCTACCTCCAAACCATGTGCGACACCTTGTGCCCTAGAACTATCCCCTCTGTTACCATGAAATGGCATTTCTCCCAATTTAGGACTAGTTCCTTCTCCTCACATCTCTCTAAGACCACATCTAGATTTTTCAAGCCTTGTTGGTAGGAGGAAGCAAACACCGAGAAGTCATCCATGAAGACCTCCATGATCTCCTCAACCAAACCCTGAAAAATAGCCATCATACACCCTTGAAAGGTGGCGGGGGCATTACAAAGCCCAAATGGCATTCTCCTAAATGCAAATGTGCCAAAAGGGCACGTGAAGGTGGTCTTTTCTTGGTCCTCGGGCTTAACCATGATCTGATTATACCCGGAATAGCCATCTAAAAAGCAAGGAGTGACTATAGCCGGTTAACCTATCCAACATTTGGTCAATGAAAGGAAGAGGAAAATGATCCTTCCTAGTGGCCTTGTTCAGCTTCCTATAGTCAACACACACTCTCCACCCCGTCACGGTGCGAGATGGGATCAATTCATTTTTCTCATTCTTAATCACGGTCATGCCCCCTTTCTTGGGCACAACATGCAATGGACTCACCCACTCACTATCTGAAATAGCATAAATTATACCCGCATTTTTCCATTTTAAAATTTCTTTTCTAACAACTTCTTTCATAGCAGGGTTTAATCTTCTTTGTCTTTCAGCAGTGGGTTTAAAATCATCATTCATCAAAATCTTATGCATGCAAATCCCTGGACTAATACCCCTAATGTCTTCAATGTTCCATCCTAGGGCCTTTTTGTGTTTCCTAAGGACTTCTAACAATTGAGTACACTCCACATCATTCAAATTAGAAGCAACAATAACAGGGAATTGATTTGTAGAGTCTAGAAATTCATACCTTAGGTGTCCAGGCAGCTCCTTTAGTTCTGGAGCTGGAGGCATGTCATCTTCTTTCTCCTCCTCAGCTTGCTCCAAAGAGTTTGTAATTTGCTCATCTTTCTCAGCTGTCAAGTACATCTCTTCATCTTGTTGAGCTTCTATAAGCTGAAGGGCTTCATCATTGGTGGTGGTAATTTCTTCTGCCAAGTAATCTTCCACCAATTCCTCAAGGTCTTCAACCCAAAGGCAATCCTCCTCCTCTTGACCTTGCAAAGCCTTCCCCATGTGGAAGACTAAGGTCTCCTCATTAATTCTCGAGTTAGCTACCCTTGAGCAACATCAATCAATGCACAACCCGTTCGAGAAACGGTCTTCCAAGGAGTAGATGAACTCCTCTATCTTCTTCCATCTCCAAAACAACAAAGTCTGCTGGAAATATGAAGGAGCCCACTTTAACTAAAGACATCTTCAATTATCCCTTCAGGCCTTCCAAGGGACCGGTCAAGAACCGCAATGATATGGAAGTGGGCTTCATGCCCTTAAGCCCAAGTTGCTTGTACAAAGCAAAGGAAATCAAATTGATGCTGGCCCCTAAATCACATAGGGCCCGCTGTCACGGTGCATTGCCAATCACACAAGGGAGATTAAAGCTGCCCGGATCTTTATGCTTGATGGGCAAACTCGTTGAACAACACTGCTCACCTCGTTAAGGATCGCCACCGTCTCATGATCCCCATATTTCCTCTTCTTTGTCACAAAATCTTTGATGTATTTTCTGTACCTAGGCATCTGCTCCAAAACTTCCACAAATGGAATGTTAATCTCAAGCTTCTTGAACAAACTCAGGAAGCGCTCATACTCTTCTTCAACCCTCTGGTTCCTCGGCCCTCGAGGAAATGGCATAGTAGGCCTGAGCTCTTGCCTTTGTTCTTCGGCTATTCTGTCTTGACTCACTGCTTGTCCTTCTTCTCTTGCACTCTTTCTTGACTTTATCTCGATTTTCCTTGGTCATCGACTTCCAAGGGTCTGCTTTGTTCTTCCTGGAATTGCCTTCTTCTTAGGCTCTTGACTTCATTCAGTGTCTTCCCGCTCCTTAGAGTGATAGCCTTGTAACTCTCCTTGGGGTTCACCTCGGTGTCACTTGGAAAAGTATTGGTTGACACCCCTTGATTTACATTCCGAGCCAAACTCACAAGCAGCTTTTCTATATTCTTCATTGAAGATTCCATGGTGACTACCCTTTCCTCCAAACTATCCTCTCTTTTGGTTGGCTCATCCACATTCTCGATATACCCTTCCTCTTTCTTCTGGCCAAGGTCACATTTCCGGGTCGAATCCTGGAGGTGGGTGTAAATAATTATCCGTAGCATACGGATTCTCGCTTCATCCCTGGGGGCACATATTTGTACCGAAATGAGGTATCTCCCCCTCGGTTCCGAGTTCTCGAAATGGTTGAGATTGCTGCTGATTCGGGTTGTACCCTAGTTGTTGTTGTTGAGGATAAAATTCTTGTTTTGGTACAAGCCCTTTCCTCCAACATAATTTGCTTCTTCAGCTCCACTCCAGCCCCGCTCAACTACTGGTAAAGCTTGTGATCCTTCAACTTTAAGAGCCAATACTTCCATGCCTTTCACTAAAGCTTGAATCTGTGCTTGCACATCATTGGAAGAATTTTCAACTAAAGCAATCTTCTCCCTTGGCTTTGAAGTACGCACATTAGACCACCGCCAATCAGCTAACGACAACCTCTCCAAGAGCTCGCTGCTCGCGTCAGGCTCTAGATTCATCAAGCATCCTCCAAAGCTGCATTCACCTTGTCTTGTGAATGGGACCGAAGACCTGTGTAGAAAGATTCAATTTGAATCCACCGGGGCCTTCCATGATCAGGGCATCTTCTCACTAAGTCTTTGAAACGCTCCCAAGCTTCATGAAGAGTCTCCATCTCATCTTGCCTGAACCTGCTAATCTCTCCTCTTAGCTGGATCACCTTGGAAGGAGGGAAGTACTTTGACATGAACTTGGTCCGCATCTCCTCCCAAGTGTTGATTGAACCTGTTGGCGATGTTGAACCAGCCAAGAGCTCTATCCCTTAAAGAGAAAGGGAAAAGCCTTAGCTTTATGGCCTCCTCCGACACATTGTTGATCTTGATGGTGTCACACACCTGGTAGAACCTCATCAAATCCTGGTGTGGATCATCCACGGCTGTTCCTCCAAACGCGTTGTTACTCACCATGTTGATCAATGCCGGCTTCACCGAAGCTATTCGCTTGGACTCTTGTCCGCCGAATCCCCGAATAATGGTCCGACATCATCGGCCTCGCATAATCTAAGAAGGTTCTGGGCATAAACCTATTACCCTCTTCTTCTGGATATTGGCCATTGTAATTGGCCCCTCCTTGCGGTGTACCACCATCAGGTCTGAGATCTGCCATCAGATCGCCTACGGATTGCTCCAAGCCTTGTAGTGCTTCTTCCGCCTCACGTCTCGCTTCCCTAGCCTGCTCTGCGACGAGCTCGAACAACCTTTCAGGTTCCCGCGTAAATTGTATATCCTCCTCTCTTTGCATGCACAACTAGGAATCCTTGATGTATGTTCCTGTAAACAACAACAAGAACACACCCAGTAGCTCCGAACAATGCAAAATAAACAAATAAAGAACACAAAATAACAGAAAATAAAAGACAAAATAAAACACCAAGATCAGAATTCAAACAATTTCACTCAATGTCGATTTAAAAAAAAAAACTAGTTAACCGTTGAATCCCCGGCAACGGCGCCAATTTGACAGACAAGATTTTTAGCCTCTCTAAAAGAGCTAGCTAATGTCGTTAAATCTCTCTTCAAAATAATAAATTCCCTAAGTTTGCACTAAAAGAATAAGCGAAGAAGAAAGGGGTCGAACCCACAGGGATTAGCCTAGATTCCTAGTTCTCAAATCAAATCACCCAATTACTCTTGTTCTATAAAATGTCTTGGCAAAAAGTTTTCTTTTTTAAACTAAAGATCTAATTTTTATTTGGTTTTCTGAATAAACAAAGAAAGTAAACTAATTTTAGGATTAAGTTTCAAGGATTAAAAGCATCTAGGGTCACAATTTCACCTCCATATGTTATCTCTACTGGTTCATGGTATTAGGGTTGTCTGATTGAAAACATGCTAAACATAAGCTAAGGACAACAAATGGTCATTGAGGTCCTTTTAAGAGTTGTATGCCAGAATGGTCATCTAAACACATAAACATGCAAAGCCAATAAATCATACTTGCAAAAGGATAATGATCACACCAATTACAAATAAGTTATGAATCTCAATCCGCCCCAGACTAGGGCTAAGAATATCAAGGTGTACATCCAAAGATAGAATTAAGAACAGATTCATAAAACATGCAAAACTCAATCATCCAAACCCAAATATTCATAAACACAAAGCAAAGCAACAAGGGGGGCTACATTGCTCCCCTAGATTAAAAGAACTACTCACGCATGATTACAAGCAAAACCAAAGCAGAAAAGCTCAACATCTTCTTCTTGATCACGCGCACAGCAAAGCTTCAAATCCAGGCTCCAAAATCTGCGACGGCTGCGACGGCTGCTCTCCTAGGTCAAGGAGCACCTCCAAGTCGTGGAGCCTCTCTCTCTCTCTCTAAAACGTGTAGGGGGGTTAGGCATAGCTAGCAAGGGGCCTGGAGCTCTTATTTATAGAGTTTGGATGGGCCTTGAGGTGTGTAACCTAGCCCACTTATCAAAACGACGTAGTTTTGATAAGTAACACTCGAAACATTAAAAACTCTATCTTCCATCCACAATTTGGACTTGGGCCTTCAGGAACAAATGATCGGCATGGAAAAACGATTGGATCGGTCCAAAAATATCTCGCACGCCAATTTGCACGTGATATGGTGAATTCACGTGCACCTCCAAATCAGCTCAAACTTCTCCCCAAGCTTCCTTGCATCATGTAGAGGCCTGAGAGGCAAAAATAGGCTTGCACGTGAATTGGGTGAATTCACGTGCAGATCCAAATCAGCTCCAAATGCTCTGAAATTCCTGTGGCATGTAGAGGACATCATTCCAAGCAACTTTGCTTCTTGCACGCCAATTGTTTGAGGCCATCTACTATGTCAAAAGTGAGGTCCAAAACCTGCCAAAACAGCTTAAAAACGCATGTATTTGCAACTAGCATCTTCCTAGGGGTTAGAGCAAATATATATGAAATATGAGGCAATAAGGCTCTAATCATGCTCTTAAACATCCTAAATAAATACTAGAATAACGGCATAAAATGCACGTTATCAAAGACCTGTGTAGAAAGATTCAATTTGAATCCACTGGGGCCTTCCATGATCAGGGCATCTTCTCACTAAGTCTTTGAAACGCTCCCAAGCTTCATGAAGAGTCTCCATCTCATCTTGCCTGAACTTGCTAATCTCTCCTCTTAGCTGGATCACCTTGGAAGGAGGGAAGTACTTTGACATGAACTTGGTCTCGCATCTCCTCCCAAGTGTTGATTGAACCCGTTGGCGCGATTGTTGAACCAGCCAAGAGCTCTATCCCTTAAAGAGAAAGGGAAAAGCCTTAGCTTTATGGCCTCCTCCGACACATTGTTGATCTTGATGGTGTCACACACCTGGTAGAACCTCATCATATCTTTGGTGTGGATCATCCACGGCTATTCCTCCAAACGCGTTGTTGCTCACCATGTTGATCAATGCCGGCTTCACTGAAGCTATTCGCTTGGACTCTTGTCTGCCGAATCCCGGAATAATGGTCGACATCATCGGCCTCGCATAATCTAAGAAGGTTCTAGGCATAAACCTATTACCCTCTTCTTCCTGGATATTGGCCATTGTAATTGGCCCCTCCTTGCGGTGCACCACCATCAGGTCCGAGATCTGCCATCAGATCGCCTACGGATTGCTCCAAGCCTTGTAGTGCTTCTTCCGCCTCACGTGCTGCTTCCCTAGCTGCTCTACGACGAGCTCTGAACAACCTTTCAGGTTCCCGTGTAAATTGTATATCCTCTTCTCTTTGCATGCACAACTAGGAATCCTTGATGTATGTTCCTGTAAACAACAAGAACACACCCAGCAGCTCCGAACAATGCAAAATAAACAAATAAAGAACACAAAATAACAGAAAATAAAAGACAAAATAAAACACCAAGCTCAGAATTCAAACAATTTCACTCAATGTTGATTTTAAAAACTAGTTAACCGTTGAATCCCCGGCAACGGCGCCAATTTGACAGACAAGATTTTTAGCCTCTCTAAAAGAGCTAGCTAATGTCGTTAAATCTCTCTTCAAAATAATAAATTCCCTAAGTTTGCACTAAAAGAATAGCAGCAAGAAAGGGGTCGAACCCACAGGGATTAGCCTAGTTCTCTAGTTCTGAAATCAAAACACCCAATTACTCTTGTTCTATAAAATGTCTTGGCAAAAAGTTTTCTTTTTTAAACTAAAGATCTAATTTTTATTTGGTTTTCTTAATAAACAAAGAAAGTAAAGTGATTTTAAGATTAAGATTCAAGGATTAAAAGCATCTAGGGTCACAATTTCACCTCCCTATGTTATCTCTCTGGTTCATGGTATTAGGGTTGTCGATTGAAAACATGCTAAACATAAGCCAAGGACAACAAATGGTCATTGAGTTCCTTTTAAGAGTTGTATGCGTAATGGTCATCTAAACACACAAACTTGCAAAGCCAATAAATCATACTTGCAAAAGGATAATGATCACACCAATCACAGAATAAGTTATGAATCTCAATCCGCCCCAGACTAGGGCTAAGAATACCGAGGTGTACATCCAAAGATAGAACTTAAGAACAGATTCATAAAACATGCAAAACTTCAATCATCCAAACCCAATATTCATAAACACAAAGAAAGCAACAAGGGGGCTACATTGCTCCCCTAGATTAAAAGACTACTCACGCATGATTACAAGCAAAACCATAGCAGAAAAGCTAAACATCTTCTTCTTGATCACGCGCACAAGAAAGCTTCAAATCCAAGCTCCAAAATCCGCGACGGCTGCGACGGCTGCTCTCCTAGGTCAAGGAGCACCTCCAAGTCGTGGAGCCTCTCTCTCTCTCTCTAAAACGTGTAGGGGGTCTAGGCATATCTAGCAAGGGGCGTGGAGCTCTTATTTATAGAGTTTGGATGGGCCTTGAGGTGTGTAACCTAGCCCACTTATCAAAACGGCGTAGTTTTGATAAGTAACACTCGAAACATTAAAAACTCTATCTTCCATCCAAAATTTGGACTTGGGCCTTCAGGAACAAATGATCAGCATGGAAAAACGATTGGATCGGTCCAAAAATATCTCTGCATGCCAATTTGCAAGTGATATGGTGAATTCACGTGGACCTCCAAATCAGCTCAAACTTCTCCCCAAGCTTCCTTGCATCATGTAGAGGCCTGAGAGGCAAAAATAGGCTTGCACGTGAAATGGGTGAATTCACGTGCAGCTCAAAATCAGCTCCAAATGCTCTGAAATTTCTGTGGCAGGTAGAGGACATCATTCCAAGCAACTTTTTCTTCTTGCACGCCAATTGTTTGAGGCCATCTACTATGTCAAAAGTGAGGTCCAAAATCTGCCAAAACAGCTTAAAAGCACATGTATTTGCAACTAGCATCTTCCTAGGGGTTAGAGCAAATATATATGATATATGAAGAAATAAGGCTCTTATCATGCTCTTAAACATCCTAAATAAACACTAGAATAACGGCATAAAATGCACGTTATCAAATACACCACACTTGAACCATTGCTTGTCCTCAAGCAAAAACATACAAGCATGCAAAAATAAAATAAACACACAGTCAAACGGAAGAAAATAAAATAACAATCAAGGAGAATCATGGTTTCCTAAGCATGCAACTCTATCATGATGAAATGGGAATTTAAGCATCAAAATGAGTCATAGCTTAGTTCATTCATGTCCATATCCCTAGTCCAACAACCATGCAATATCTCCACTTAAATTTCAGATATGAGCAAGCAATCCATGATAAAATAGCACCTAGTTTCCCTTTAAGTTCTTACCAAGGATAAGCAGCCTCACTCAAATATAGTAATTCTCAAGCCCAATACCTATCAATGAACAATGGATGGAAAAACTCTATCTCTACACTCGCCATCAGCTATTGATTAAGTACTTGCCAAGCAATCATGAGAGTTCCCTATTGTGCTCATCAAAGAAAACACACTCTCTATTCTACTTTATTTGAACTCACACGCTAGTCTAAACTCAATAAACTCACACTCTATTCTAATAACTGAATAAACAAAACATGAGCCAGAGAATTGAGCTCAACACTGTCAAAACAAAACACAATTCAGCCAACGTGGCTTCACAAATCTAAACAATCACACATAAACATCAAGCCATTGTGGCTTTTATTCTGAATCTTTCTTTTTCTTTTTTCTTTTTTTTTTAGTAATAACCTTACAAGGTTGCATTTTATGCTCTCCCTTGATGGATTATTCACTCTTTTTTTTTTACTCACATAACACAAATAAGACTGATTTTTCTAATGTAAACTCCTTGCCATTTTGCTACATAAGGAGAGACAGAAATTCATTAATGTCTCACATCCCATTTCCAATTAAGTGATGGCTTTTTCACATTCCATATCACAGCCTTTTCCAATAATATCTCACAATAAAGAAGAGAATGCAAAGACAGTCACAATGACTTAGAGGTCTTGCATCCTAACTAAACACACCAAACACTGAGCACTAATAAGTAATCACATGCTTACTTGACTCCTACCATTAAATAACCAATGTTGAATGCAAGAAGAGTATCAAATCTGACTATTACCCATACCCTAAAATGGCACTCAAAGGCTAAAAGAAGTTGTTCTCATTTTTCATTTCTTTTTCACTCAACTTTAAGGGTTACTTAGGTCTATCATAGTTTTTCATGCTAAGCTAATATTCAAAACTCAGCTCTAAAAACATGGTGATATCATTCAAAAGATAAAGACATGATTAAACCAATTCAGAGCACATTTTAACTACTTTAACACCCTTATCACAACATGATACTAATGTGGCATAAAAATTAAATTTTAAGCCAAAATTGCATACTTAATATCCATGCCTCCACAAGCAAATCATTCAAGCAAACAACTCAAACAATCATGCAACTAAAACAATTTTTTTTAAATAAAACATGCAATCACAACATAAAAGACAAGCAAGTGGCTCAAGTCACTCCCATACACCACACTTAAAATATGCTATGTCCTCATGGCATAAAATAGGGAGTAGGAAAAACACTTACCCCTGGTTTGGCACACTTGTAATAGTAGATGACATTGGCCACCATTCGTCGCACGAGCCACAAAGTCAACCGACGTCTCGCCGCGCACTTCCCAAGTTTCTCTCCCTTGCAGAATAGCCATCATGTAGTAGCAAGCAAAGATCCCCCCTGGAGTGATTTTGGTGTGGAAGCCTTTGAAGATGGCCTCTCTTTATTAGTTAAGAAAGAAGCAAAGTCTCCTGCACAATGGTTAGCTTGCAAACAATTTATTGAATAAAATAAATAAAAGAAAATAACATAAAATAAAACACAAACAATAAACATTGGGTTGCCTCCCAACAGTGCTTTATTTAAAGTCTCGTAGCTAGACTTTGTCATACTAAACTCAACCAATGTATGAAAGGCTTTCATCCTTGCATTGTAAACCTCAGCAGTCTCATAGACCATAGCAATCGGATGAATGAACCCTTTGTGGAAGCCACTTGAACTCCCGATTCAATTGTTGATAGGGAGACACCTCCACAAACTTATGGTTCTCCTTCCTCTCATTCCATCGAGGTGGTAACACAAATTCAACATACTCCACAATTGGAGTAGTCATGATGCACGCATGGTTACCTCCCTTGTCAAGCACTTCCTTCTCTTGTATAAGGGAAGATGATTCCAAAGCAAACATAGTAGTGGTGGGCTCATGTAGCTTGTCTTCATAAAGAGTACCTTGGTTTGATGTGCCTTCAGATATGAGAATTATAGCATCATCATCCAAGATTTGTTGCCGCATCCTTGGGTTGTCATTTATTGGTTTCTCATGTTCTTCTAACACCCAGGAACAATTCAAGTCTTCCTCTTCTTCTTGGATAGAAAAATACTTCAAATTGTCCTCATAAGCTCCAACCATGGGAAGAGTTGAAGTGGATACATCGCATGGGCTATTAAATTGTGGTGGAGGGACCACCTCATCATAATGAAACATTGCCCTTTTATCCACTTCTTGTTCTATAGCAGCATTAATGGCTTGACCATCTAGAATGCGAGCTTCATCTTCGGAATCATTATTAGCGAGAAAACTCCCATTCTTGTGAGGCAGACGTCAAAGATTGATTCATGGAAGTTGGGGTGATGGCTTTGCAATTCTCTTCGCTTTTTATCTCTATGTCATCAAGCAAGGAGTGAGATGAGACTCCAGGTATTTGCATTTTGAGCCATACTCATCAATAATTGCTCCATATTTTTTATGGTAGTCTCCATACGTCCTAGCCTTTCATTCAAATCCTTTACCTCTCTTCCTGGTTTCTTCATCTTCAACTTGGGGCTGCCACTCTTGTTGTTGATATGGACAATAATTGCCATATAGTGGGGCTTCATAGTAAGCTTCATCTTGATATTGCCCAACCCATCTATTCTCGAATATCCATTGAAGAAATCATTAAACTCCTCGGGTGGTGGCTCTTGTGGATAGTAGTCACCCTCGGGTTGGGTGCAAGTTGGCCATACTTCTCTACTATGTCCATTAATACTCTCACCATAACAAGGAGGCTCCTGGTATGAATAATCGCTTGTGGGAGAATCATAGACAGTGCAATCCCAAGCACTATATGAAAATTGATCTGCTGCATGGCCTGGAACATAAACATGTTGGTCTGCCATCAATGAACTCTCCTCATCTTTCCCTTGGTTTTCCCACAAATATTTGTTGCCTTGGTTCATCCTTTCCAAACATTCTTCCATGGTTGGCTCCTCTTCATCTCCACACTATCTATCCATTGGAGTGCTGTTCAGGTTCTGGATTAAAGGACACAAGTTCCCCTCATCGCATACACAACTAGCAATTCTTCAAACTCTTGGTGTATATTCCTGAAAAACAACAAGAACACACCCAAGCGACTCCGAACAATGCAAAATAAACAAATAAAGAACACAAAATAACAGAAAATAAAAGACAAAATAAACACCAAGATCAGAATTCAAACAATTTCACTCAATGTTGATTTTAAAAACTAGTTAACCGTTGAATCCCCGGCAACGGCGCCAATTTGACAGACAAGATTTTTTAGCCTCTCTAAAAGAGCTAGCTAATGTCGTTAAATCTCTCTTCAAAATAATAAATTCCCTAAGTTTGCACTAAAAGAATAGCAGCAAGAAAGGGGTCGAACCCACAGGGATTAGCCTAGTTCTCTAGTTCTCAAATCAAAACACCCAATTACTCTTGTTCTATAAAATGTCTTGGCAAAAAGTTTTCTTTTTTAAACTAAAGATCTAATTTTTATTTGGTTTTCTGAATAAACAAAGAAAGTAAACTGATTTTAGGATTAAGATTCAAGGATTAAAAGCATCTAGGGTCACAATTTCACCTCCCTATGTTATCTCTACTGGTTCATGGTATTAGGGTTGTCTGATTGAAAACATGCTAAACATAAGCCAAGGACAACAAATGGTCATTGAGGTCCTTTTAAGAGTTGTATGCCAGAATGGTCATCAAAACACACAAACATGCAAAGCCAATAAATCATACTTGCAAAAGGATAATGATCACACCAATTACAAATAAGTTATGAATCTCAATCCGCCTCGACTAGGGCGAAGAATACCAAGGTGTACATCCAAAGATAGAATTAAGAACAGATTCATAAAACATGCAAAACTTCAATCATCCAAACCCAATATTCATAAACACAGCAAAGCAACAAGGGGGCTACATTGCTCCCCTAGATTAAAAGAACTACTCACGCATGATTACAAGCAAAACCATAGCAGAAAAGCTAAACATCTTCTTCTTGATCACACGCACAGCAAAGCTTCAAATCCAAGCTCCAAAATCCGCGACGGCTGCTGCGACGGCTGCGACGGCTGCTCTCCTAGGTCAAGGAGCACCTCCAAGTCGTGGAGCCTCTCTCTCTCTAAAAACGTGTAGGGGGGTTTGGCATGCATAGCAGAGGGCGTGGATGCCTTGTATTTATAGAGGTTGGATGGGCCTTGAGGTGTGTAACCTAGCCCATCTATCAAAACGACGTAGTTTTGATAAGTAGCACTCGAAACATTAAAAACTCTATCTTCCATCCACAATTTGGACTTGGGCCTTCAGGAACAAATGATCAGCATGGAAAAGCGATTGGATCGGTCCAAAAATATCTCTGCACGCCAATTTGCACGTGATATTGTGAATTCACGTGCACCTCCAAATCAGCTCAAACTTCTCCCCAAGCTTCCTTGCATCCTGTAGAGGCCTGAGAGGCAAAAATAGGCTTGCACGTGAAATGGGTGAATTCACGTTCAGCTCCAAATGCTCTGACATTTCTGTGGTAGGTAGATGACATCATTCTAAGAAACTTTTGTTCTTGCACGCAATTTGTTTGAGGCCATCTACTATGTCAAAAGTGAGGTCCAAAACCTGCCAAAACAGCTTAAAAGCACATGTATTTGCAACTAGCATCTTCCTAGGGGTTAGAGCAAATATATATGATATATGAGGCAATAAGGCTCTAATCATGCTCTTAAACATCCTAAATAAACACTAGAATAATGGCATAAAATGCACGTTATCACGTATAATCAACGCTTGTCAATAACAAACGCACGAAGTCAGTGACCTTTTTAAAATGGATAAACATTGTCTTTGTTTCAATTGCACCAAAATGCTAGAGTGTTCAGGGTTGTATTGATTACTTAGTTCATTTCTGACGCATTGAGTGGATTAATCAAAAAACAAATATTCAGATTAAATGATTAAAGGCACACATTCCGTATGTGGCTGAATTGATGGGACATACTCCACGGCGTTGAGTTACATCCTACCTCTCGTCTAATCCACGCTTGTAAACAACGAACGCACGAAGTCAAAGACTCTACTAAAATGCATAACGCTATTTTTGTTTCATTTGCAAACCAAAAAACTAGAGTCTTCAAGTTTGTATTTATTATTTAGTTCATTCCTAATGGATTGAGTGAATTAATTGACTAACAAAGTCGAATATCAATAAATGATTAAAAGTACACATGATGTATGTGTCTCAATCGATGGGACATACTCTACGGCGGTGAGTTAGTTTCCTACGACGCGTGTAATGAATGCTTGTCAATAACAAACGCCTGAAGTCAATGACCTTTTTAAAATGGATAAACCAGTTTTTGGTTGAATTACAAACCCAACTAAAAGAGATAAACCCTATTTTTGTTTCAATTACAAAGCATAAAGCTAGAGTGTGGAGGGTTGAATTGATTATTTAGTTCATTTTCGACGCATTGAGTATACCAATTAACTAATGAATATTAATATTGATAAATGATGAAAAGGACACATGACATACGTGGCTCAATCAATGGGACATAATCCTCGGTGGTGAGTTACTTCTACTCCGCGTCTAATCCACGCAAGTCAATAACGAATGCATGAAGTCGAAGACTCTATTAAAATGGATAAACCTCGTTTTTTGTTTCAATTACAAACCAAAATGCTAGAGTGTTCAGGGTTGTATTGATTACTTAGTTCATTTCTGATGCATTGAGTGGATTAATCAACAAACAAATACTAAGATCAACAAATGATCAGAGGCACACATGATGTACGTGGCTGAATCGATGGGACATACTCCACGGCGGTGAGTTACATCCTACTACCTGTCTAATCCACGCTTGTCAATAACAAACAAATGAAGTCAAACATTCTACTAAAATGCATAAACCCTGTTTTTGTTTTAATTACAAACCAAAAAACTAGTGTCTTGAGGGTTTTATTGATTGTTTAGTTCATTTCCAACGCATTGAGTGAATCAATTAACTAACAAAGATGAATATCAATAAATGATTACAAGGACACGTGATTTACGTGTCTCAATCGATGGTACATATTTCACAGCGGTGAGTTAGTTTTCTACAACGCGTATAATCAACGCTTGTCAATAACAAACGCACGAAGTCGTTGACCTTTTTAAAATGGATAAACATTGTCTTTGTTTCAATTGCACCAAAATGCTAGAGTGTTCAGGGTTGTATTGATTACTTAGTTCATTTTCGACGCATTGAGTGGATTAATCAAAAAACAAATATTCAGATTAAATGATTAAAGGCACACATTCCGTATGTGGCTGAATTGATGGGACATACTCCACAGCGTTGAGTTACATCCTACCTCTCGTCTAATCCACGCTTGTAAACAACGAACGCACGAAGTCAAAGACTCTACTAAAATGCATAACGCTATTTTTGTTTCATTTGCAAACCAAAAAACTAGAGTCTTCAAGTTTGTATTTATTATTTAGTTCATTTCTAATGGATTGAGTGAATTAATTGACTAACAAAGTCAAATATCAATAAATGATTAAAAGGACACATGATGTATGTGTCTCAATCGATGGGACATACTCTACGGCGGTGAGTTAGTTTCCTACGACGCGTGTAATGAATGCTTGTCAATAACAAACGCCTGAAGTCAATGACCTTTTTAAAATGGATAAACCAGTTTTTGGTTGAATTACAAACCCAACTAAAAGAGATAAACTCTATTTTTGTTTCAATTACAAAGCATAAAGCTAGAGTGTGGAGGGTTGAATTGATTATTTAGTTCATTTCTGACGCATTGAGTATACCAATTAACTAATGAATATTAATATTGATAAATGATGAAAAGGACACATGACATACATGGCTCAATCAATGGGAGATAATCCTCGGTGGTGAGTTACTTCTACTCCGCGTCTAATCCACGCAAGTCAATAACGAATGCATGAAGTCGAAGACTCTATTAAAATGGATAAACCTTGTTTTTTTTTTTCAATTACAAACCAAAATGCTAGAGTGTTCAGGGTTGTATTGATTACTTAGTTCATTTCGATGCATTGAGTGGATTAATCAACAAACAAATACTAAGATCAATAAATGATCAGAGGCACACATGATGTACGTGGCTGAATCGATGGGACATACTCCACGTCGGTGAGTTACATCCTACTACCTGTCTAATCCACGCTTGTCAATAACAAACAAATGAAGTCAAACATTCTACTAAAATGCATAAACCCTGTTTTTGTTTTAATTACAAACCAAAAAACTAGTGTCTTGAGGGTTTTATTGATTGTTTAGTTCATTTCCAACGCATTGAGTGAATCAATTAACTAACAAAGATGAATATCAATAAATGATTAAAAGGACACGTGATTTACGTGTCTCAATCGATGGTACATATTTCACAGCGGTGAGTTAGTTTTCTACAACGCGTATAATCAACGCTTGTCAATAACAAACGCACGAAGCCGTGACCTTTTTAAAATGGATAAACATTGTCTTTGTTTCAATTGCACCAAAATGCTAGAGTGTTCAGGGTTGTATTGATTACTTAGTTCATTTTCGACGCATTGAGTGGATTAATCAAAAAACAAATATTCAGATTAAATGATTAAAGGCACACATTCCGTATGTGGCTGAATTGATGGGACATACTCCACGGCGTTGAGTTACATCCTACCTCTCGTCTAATCCACGCTTGTAAACAACGAACGCACGAAGTCAAAGACTCTACTAAAATGCATAACGCTATTTTTGTTTCATTTGCAAACCAAAAAACTAGAGTCTTCAAGTTTGTATTTATTATTTAGTTCATTTCTAATGGATTGAGTGAATTAATTGACTAACAAAGTCGAATATCAATAAATGATTAAAAGGACACATGATGTATGTGTCTCAATCGATGGGACATACTCTACGGCGGTGAGTTAGTTTCCTACGACGCGTGTAATGAATGCTTGTCAATAACAAACGCCTGAAGTCAATGACCTTTTTAAAATGGATAAACCAGTTTTTGGTTGAATTACAAACCCAACTAAAAGAGATAAACTCTATTTTTGTTTCAATTACAAAGCATAAAGCTAGAGTGTGGAGGGTTGAATTGATTATTTAGTTCATTTCGACGCATTGAGTATACCAATTAACTAATGAATATTAATATTGATAAATGATGAAAAGGACACATGACATACGTGGCTCAATCAATGGGACATAATCCTCGGTGGTGAGTTACTTCTACTCCGCGTCTAATCCACGCAAGTCAATAACGAATGCATGAAGTCGAAGACTCTATTAAAATGGATAAACCTTGTTTTTTTTTTTTCAATTACAAACCAAAATGCTAGAGTGTTCAAGGTTGTATTGATTACTTAGTTCATTTCGATGCATTGAGTGGATTAATCAACAAACAAATACTAAGATCAATAAATGATCAGAGGCACACATGATGTACGTGGCTGAATCGATGGGACATACTCCACGGCGGTGAGTTACATCCTACTACCTGTCTAATCCACGCTTGTCAATAACAAACAAATGAAGTCAAACATTCTACTAAAATGCATAAACCCCTGTTTTTGTTTTAATTACAAACCAAAAAACTAGTGTCTTGAGGGTTTTATTGATTGTTTAGTTCATTTCCAATGCATTGAGTGAATCAATTAACTAACAAAGATGAATATCAATAAATGATTAAAAGGACACGTGATTTACGTGTCTCAATCGATGGTACATATTTCACAGCGGTGAGTTAGTTTTCTACAACGCGTATAATCAACGCTTGTCAATAACAAACGCACGAAGTCAGTGACCTTTTTAAAATGGATAAACATTGTCTTTGTTTCAATTACACCAAAATGCTAGAGTGTTCAGGGTTGTATTGATTACTTAGTTCATTTCTGACGCATTGAGTGGATTAATCAAAAAACAAATATTCAGATTAAATGATTAAAGGCACACATTCCGTATGTGGCTGAATTGATGGGACATACTCCACGGCGTTGAGTTACATCCTACCTCTCGTCTAATCCATGCTTGTAAATAACGAACGCACGAAGTCAAAGACTCTACTAAAATGCATAACGCTATTTTTGTTTCATTTGCAAACCAAAAAACTAGAGTCTTCAAGTTTGTATTTATTATTTAGTTCATTTCTAATGGATTGAGTGAATCAATTGACTAACAAAGTCGAATATCAATAAATGATTAAAAGTACACATGATGTATGTGTCTCAATCGATGGGACATACTCTACGGCGGATAGTTTCCTACGACGTGTGTAATGAATGCTTGTCAATAACAAACGCCCGAAGTCAATGACCTTTTTAAAATGGATAAACCAGTTTTTGGTTGAATTACAAACCCAACTAAAAGAGATAAACTCTATTTTTGTTTCAATTACAAAGCATAAAGCTAGAGTGTGGAGGGTTGAATTGATTATTTAGTTCATTTCTGACGCATTGAGTATACCAATTAACTAATGAATATTAATATTGATAAATGATGAAAAGGACACATGACATACGTGGCTCAATCAATGGGACATAATCCTCGGTGGTGAGTTACTTCTACTCTGCGTTTAATCCACGCAAGTCAATAACGAATGCATGAAGTCGAAGACTCTATTAAAATGGATAAACCTTGTTTTTTTTTTCAATTACAAACCAAAATGCTAGAGTGTTCAGGGTTGTATTGATTACTTAGTTCATTTCTGATGCATTGAGTGGATTAATCAACAAACAAATACTAAGATCAATAAATGATCAGAGGCACACATGATGTACGTGGCTGAATTGATGGGACATACTCCACGGCGGTGAGTTACATCCTACTACGTGTCTAATCCACGCTTGTCAATAACAAACAAATGAAGTCAAACATTCTACTAAAATGCATAAACCCTGTTTTTGTTTTAATTACAAACCAAAAAACTAGTGTCTTGAGGGTTTTATTGATTGTTTAGTTCATTTCCAACGCATTGAGTGAATCAATTAACTAACAAAGATGAATATCAATAAATGATTAAAAGGAGACGTGATTTACGTGTCTCAATCGATGGTACATATTTCACGGCGGTGAGTTAGTTTTCTACAACGCGTATAATCAACGCTTGTCAATAACAAACGCACGAAGTCAGTGACCTTTTTAAAATGGATAAACATTGTCTTTGTTTCAATTACACCAAAATGCTAGAGTGTTCAGGGTTGTATTGATTACTTAGTTCATTTCTGACGCATCGAGTGGATTAATCAAAAAACAAATATTCAGATTAAATGATTAAAGGCACACATTCCGTATGTGGCTGAATTGATGGGACATACTCCACGGCGTTGAGTTACATCCTACCTCTCGTCTAATCCACGCTTGTAAACAACGAACGC
The DNA here is from genome assembly GCA_023512835.1 of Taxillus chinensis. NCBI lineage: Eukaryota > Viridiplantae > Streptophyta > Magnoliopsida > Santalales > Loranthaceae > Taxillus > Taxillus chinensis. The sequence continues at coordinate 25,104,030 of CM042091.1, forward strand.
ACGAAGTCAAAGACTACTAAAATGCATAACGCTATTTTTGTTTCATTTGCAAACCAAAAAACTAGAGTCTTCAAGTTTGTATTTATTATTTAGTTCATTTCTAATGGATTGAGTGAATTAATTGACTAACAAAGTCGAATATCAATAAATGATTAAAAGGACACATGATGTATGTGTCTCAATCGATGGGACATACTCTACGGCTGTGAGTTAGTTTCCTACGACGCGTGTAATGAATGCTTGTCAATAACAAACGCCTGAAGTCAATGACCTTTTTAAAATGATAAACCAGTTTTTGGTTGAATTACAAACCCAACTAAAAGAGATAAACTCTATTTTTGTTTCAATTACAAAGCATAAAGCTAGAGTGTGGAGGGTTGAATTGATTATTTAGTTCATTTCTGACGCATTGAGTATACCAATTAACTAATGAATATTAATATTGATAAATGATGAAAAGGACACATGACATACGTGGCTCAATCAATGGGACATAATCCTCGGTGGTGAGTAACTTCTACTCCGCGTTTAATCCACGCAAGTCAATAACGAATGCATGAAGTCGAAGACTCTATTAAAATGGATAAACCTTGTTTTTTTTTCAATTACAAACCAAAATGCTAGAGTGTTCAGGGTTGTATTGATTACTTAGTTCATTTCTGATGCATTGAGTGGATTAATCAACAAACAAATACTAAGATCAATAAATGATCAGAGGCACACATGATGTACGTGGCTGAATCGATGGGACATACTCCACGGCGGTGAGTTACATCCTACTACGTGTCTAATCCACGCTTGTCAATAACAAACAAATGAAGTCAAACATTCTACTAAAATGCATAAACCCCGTTTTTGTTTTAATTACAAACCAAAAAACTAGTGTCTTGAGGGTTTTATTGATTGTTTAGTTCATTTCCAACGCATTGAGTCAATCAATTAACTAACAAAGATGAATATCAATAAATGATTAAAAGGAGACGTGATTTACGTGTCTCAATCGATGGTACATATTTCACGGCGGTGAGTTAGTTTTCTACAACGCGTATAATCAACGCTTGTCAATAACAAACGCACGAAGTCAGTGACCTTTTTAAAATGGATAAACATTGTCTTTGTTTCAATTGCACCAAAATGCTAGAGTGTTCAGGGTTGTATTGATTACTTAGTTCATTTTCGACGCATCGAGTGGATTAATCAAAAAACAAATATTCAGATTAAATGATTAAAGGCACACATTCCGTATGTGGCTGAATTGATGGGACATACTCCACGGCGTTGAGTTACATCCTACCTCTCGTCTAATCCATGCTTGTAAATAACGAACGCACGAAGTCAAAGACTCTACTAAAATGCATAACGCTATTTTTGTTTCATTTGCAAACCAAAAAACTAGAGTCTTCAAGTTTGTATTTATTATTTAGTTCATTTCTAATGGATTGAGTGAATCAATTGACTAACAAAGTCGAATATCAATAAATGATTAAAAGTACACATGATGTATGTGTCTCAATCGATGGGACATACTCTACGGCGGATAGTTTCCTACGACGTGTGTAATGAATGCTTGTCAATAACAAACGCCCGAAGTCAATGACCTTTTTAAAATGGATAAACCAGTTTTTTGGTTGAATTACAAACCCAACTAAAAGAGATAAACTCTATTTTTGTTTCAATTACAAAGCATAAAGCTAGAGTGTGGAGGGTTGAATTGATTATTTAGTTCATTTCTGACGCATTGAGTATACCAATTAACTAATGAATATTAATATTGATAAATGATGAAAAGGACACATGACATACGTGGCTCAATCAATGGGACATAATCCTCGGTGGTGAGTAACTTCTACTCCGCGTTTAATCCACGCAAGTCAATAACGAATGCATGAAGTCGAAGACTCTATTAAAATGGATAAACCTTGTTTTTTTTTTCAATTACAAACCAAAATGCTAGAGTGTTCAGGGTTGTATTGATTACTTAGTTCATTTCTGATGCATTGAGTGGATTAATCAACAAACAAATACTAAGATCAATAAATGATCAGAGGCACACATGATGTACGTGGCTGAATCGATGGGACATACTCCACGGCGGTGAGTTACATCCTACTACGTGTCTAATCCACGCTTGTCAATAACAAACAAATGAAGTCAAACATTCTACTAAAATGCATAAACCCCGTTTTTGTTTTAATTACAAACCAAAAAACTAGTGTCTTGAGGGTTTTATTGATTGTTTAGTTCATTTCCAACGCATTGAGTGAATCAATTAACTAACAAAGATGAATATCAATAAATGATTAAAAGGAGACGTGATTTACGTGTCTCAATCGATGGTACATATTTCACGGCGGTGAGTTAGTTTTCTACAACGCGTATAATCAACGGTTGTCAATAACAAACGCACGAAGTCGTTGACCTTTTTAAAATGGATAAACATTGTCTTTGTTTCAATTACACCAAAATGCTAGAGTGTTCAGGGTTGTATTGATTACTTAGTTCATTTCTGATGCATTGAGTGGATTAATCAAAAAACAAATATTCGATTAAATGATTAAAGGCACACATTCCGTATGTGGCTGAATTGATGGGACATACTCCACGGCGTTGAGTTACATCCTACCTCTCGTCTAATCCACGCTTGTAAACAACGAACGCACGAAGTCAAAGACCTACTAAAATGCATAACGCTATTTTTTGTTTCATTTGCAAACCAAAAAACTAGAGTCTTCAAGTTTGTATTTATTATTTAGTTCATTTCTAATGGATTGAGTGAATCAATTGACTAACAAAGTCGAATATCAATAAATGATTAAAAGTACACATGATGTATGTGTCTCAATCAATGGGACATACTCTACGGTGAGTTAGTTTCCTACGACGCGTGTAATGAATGCTTGTCAATAACAAACGCCCGAAGTCAATGACCTTTTTAAAATGGATAAACCAGTTTTTTGGTTGAATTACAAACCCAACTAAAAGAGATAAACTCTATTTTTGTTTCAATTACAAAGCATAAAGCTAGAGTGTGGAGGGTTGAATTGATTATTTAGTTCATTTCTGACGCATTGAGTATACCAATTAACTAATGAATATTAATATTGATAAATGATGAAAAGGACACATGACATACGTGGCTCAATCAATGGGACATAATCCTCGGTGGTGAGTTACTTCTACTCGCGTTTAATCCACGCAAGTCAATAACGAATGCATGAAGTCGAAGACTCTATTAAAATGGATAAACCTTGTTTTTTTTTTCAATTACAAACCAAAATGCTAGAGTGTTCGGGGTTGTATTGATTACTTAGTTCATTCTGATGCATTGAGTGGATTAATCAACAAACAAATACTAAGATCAATAAATGATTAGAGGCACACATGATGTACGTGGCTGAATCGATGGGACATACTCCACGGCGGTGAGTTACATCCTACTACGTGTCTAATCCACGCTTGTCAATAACAAACAAATGAAGTCAAACATTCTACTAAAATGCATAAACCCTGTTTTTTGTTTTAATTACAAACCAAAAAACTAGTGTCTTGAGGGTTTTATTGATTGTTTAGTTCATTTCCAACGCATTGAGTGAATCAATTAACTAACAAAGATGAATATCAATAAATGATTAAAAGGACACGTGATTTACGTGTCTCAATCGATGGTACATATTTCACGGCGGTGAGTTAGTTTTCTACAACGCGTATAATCAACGCTTGTCAATAACAAACGCACGAAGTCAGTGACCTTTTTAAAATGGATAAACATTGTCTTTGTTTCAATTACACCAAAATGCTAGAGTGTTCAGGGTTGTATTGATTACTTAGTTCATTTCTGACGCATTGAGTGGATTAATCAAAAAACAAATATTCAGATTAAATGATTAAAGGCACACATTCCGTATGTGGCTGAATTGATGGGACATACTCCACGGCGTTGAGTTACATCCTACCTCTCGTCTAATCCATGCTTGTAAATAACGAACACACGAAGTCAAAGACTCTACTAAAATGCATAACGCTATTTTTGTTTCATTTGCAAACCAAAAAACTAGAGTCTTCAAGTTTGTATTTATTATTTAGTTCATTTCTAATGGATTGAGTGAATCAATTGACTAACAAAGTCGAATATCAATAAATGATTAAAAGGACACATGATGTATGTGTCTCAATCGATGGGACATACTCTACGGCGGTGAGTTAGTTTCCTACGACGTGTGTAATGAATGCTTGTCAATAACAAACGCCCGAAGTCAATGACCTTTTTAAAATGGATAAACCAGTTTTTGGTTGAATTACAAACCCAACTAAAAGAGATAAACTCTATTTTTGTTTCAATTACAAAGCATAAAGCTAGAGTGTGGAGGGTTGAATTGATTATTTAGTTCATTTCTGACGCATTGAGTATACCAATTAACTAATGAATATTAATATTGATAAATGATGAAAAGGACACATGACATACGTGGCTCAATCAATGGGACATAATCCTCGGTGGTGAGTTACTTCTACTCCGTGTCTAATCCACGCAAGTCAATAACGAATGCATGAAGTCAAAGACTCTATTAAAATGGATAAACCTTGTTTTTTTTTCAATTACAAACCAAAATGCTAGAGTGTTCAGGGTTGTATTGATTACTTAGTTCATTTCTGATGCATTGAGTGGATTAATCAACAAACAAATACTAAGATCAATAAATGATTAGAGGCACACATGATGTACGTGGCTGAATCGATGGGACATACTCCACGGCGGTGAGTTACATCCTACTACGTGTCTAATCCACGCTTGTCAATAACAAACAAATGAAGTCAAACATTCTACTAAAATGCATAAACCCTGTTTTTTGTTTTAATTACAAACCAAAAAACTAGTGTCTTGAGGGTTTTATTGATTGTTTAGTTCATTTCCAACGCATTGAGTGAATCAATTAACTAACAAAGATGAATATCAATAAATGATTAAAAGGAGACGTGATTTACGTGTCTCAATCGATGGTACATATTTCACGGCGGTGAGTTAGTTTTCTACAACGCGTATAATCAACGCTTGTCAATAACAAACGCACGAAGTCGGTGACCTTTTTAAAATGGATAAACATTGTCTTTGTTTCAATTACACCAAAATGCTAGAGTGTTCAGGGTTGTATTGATTACTTAGTTCATTTTCGACGCATTGAGTGGATTAATCAAAAAACAAATATTCAGATTAAATGATTAAAGGCACACATTCCGTATGTGGCTGAATTGATGGGACATACTCCACGGCGTTGAGTTACATCCTACCTCTCGTCTAATCCATGCTTGTAAATAACGAACGCACGAAGTCAAAGACTCTACTAAAATGCATAACGCTATTTTTGTTTCATTTGCAAACCAAAAAACTAGAGTCTTCAAGTTTGTATTGATTATTTAGTTCATTTCTAATGGATTGAGTGAATCAATTGACTAACAAAGTCGAATATCAATAAATGATTAAAAGGACACATGATGTATGTGTCTCAATCGATGGGACATACTCTACGCGGTGAGTTAGTTTCCTACGACGTGTGTAATGAATGCTTGTCAATAACAAACGCCTGAAGTCAATGACCTTTTTAAAATGATAAACCAGTTTTTGGTTGAATTACAAACCCAACTAAAAGAGATAAACCCTATTTTTGTTTCAATTACAAAGCATAAAGCTAGAGTGTGGAGAGTTGAATTGATTATTTAGTTCATTTTTCGACGCATTGAGTATACCAATTAACTAATGAATATTAATATTGATAAATGATGAAAAGGACACATGACATACGTGGCTCAATCAATGGGACATAATCCTCGGTGGTGAGTTACTTCTACTCCGTGTCTAATCCACGCAAGTCAATAACGAATGCATGAAGTCGAAGACTCTATTAAAATGGATAAACCTTGTTTTTTTTTCAATTACAAACCAAAATGCTAGAGTGTTCGGGTTGTATTGATTACTTAGTTCATTTCGATGCATTGAGTGGATTAATCAACAAACAAATACTAAGATCAATAAATGATCAGAGGCACACATGATGTACGTGGCTGAATCGATGGGACATACTCCACGGCGGTGAGTTACATCCTACTACGTGTCTAATCCACGCTTGTCAATAACAAACAAATGAAGTCAAACATTCTACTAAAATGCATAAACCCTGTTTTTTGTTTTAATTACAAACCAAAAAACTAGTGTCTTGAGGGTTTTATTGATTGTTTAGTTCATTTCCAACGCATTGAGTGAATCAATTAACTAACAAAGATGAATATCAATAAATGATTAAAAGGACACATGATTTACGTGTCTCAATCGATGGTACATATTTCACGGCGGTGAGTTAGTTTTCTACAACGCGTATAATCAATGCTTGTCAATAACAAACGCACGAAGTCGGTGACCTTTTTAAAATGGATAAACATTGTCTTTGTTTCAATTACACCAAAATGCTAGAGTGTTCAGGGTTGTATTGATTACTTAGTTCATTTTGACGCATTGAGTGGATTAATCAAAAAACAAATATTCAGATTAAATGATTAAAGGCACACATTCCGTATGTGGCTGAATTGATGGGACATACTCCACGGCGTTGAGTTACATCCTACCTCTCGTCTAATCCACGCTTGTAAATAACGAAACACGAAGTCAAAGACTCTACTAAAATGCATAACGCTATTTTTGTTTCATTTGCAAACCAAAAAACTAGAGTCTTCAAGTTTGTATTGATTATTTAGTTCATTTCTAATGGATTGAGTGAATCAATTGACTAACAAAGTCGAATATCAATAAATGATTAAAAGGACACATGATGTATGTGTCTCAATCGATGGGACATACTCTACGGCGGTGAGTTAGTTTCCTACGACGGTGTAATGAATGCTTGTCAATAACAAACGCCTGAAGTCAATGACCTTTTTAAAATGGATAAACCAGTTTTTGGTTGAATTACAAACCCAACTAAAAGAGATAAACCCTATTTTTGTTTCAATTACAAAGCATAAAGCTAGAGTGTGGAGGGTTGAATTGATTATTTAGTTCATTTCGACGCATTGAGTATATCAATTAACTAATGAATATTAATATTGATAAATGATGAAAAGGACACATGACATACGTGGCTCAATCAATGGGACATAATCCTCGGTGGTGAGTTACTTTACTCCGTGTCTAATCCACGCAAGTCAATAACGAATGCATGAAGTCAAAGACTCTATTAAAATGGATAAACCTTGTTTTTTTTTCAATTACAAACCAAAATGCAAGAGTGTTCAGGGTTGTATTGATTACTTAGTTCATTTCGATGCATTGAGTGGATTAATCAACAAACAAATACTAAGATCAATAAATGATTAAAGGCACACATGATGTACGTGGCTGAATCGATGGGACATACTCCACGGCGGTGAGTTACATCCTACTACGTGTCTAATCCACGCTTGTCAATAACAAACAAATGAAGTCAAACATTCTACTAAAATGCATAAACCCTGTTTTTGTTTTAATTACAAACCAAAAAACTAGTGTCTTGAGGGTTTTATTGATTATTTAGTTCATTTCCAACGCATTGAGTGAATCAATTAACTAACAAAGATGAATATCAATAAATGATTAAAAGGACACATGATTTACGTGTCTCAATCGATGGTACATATTTCACGGCGGTGAGTTAGTTTTCTACAACGCGTATAATCAATGGTTGTCAATAACAAACGCACGAAGTCAGTGACCTTTTTAAAATGGATAAACATTGTCTTTGTTTCAATTACACCAAAATGCTAGAGTGTTCAGGGTTGTATTGATTACTTAGTTCATTTTGACGCATTGAGTGGATTAATCAAAAAACAAATATTCAGATTAAATGATTAAAGGCACACATTCCGTATGTGGCTGAATTGATGGGACATACTCCACGGCGTTGAGTTACATCCTACCTCTCGTCTAATCCACGCTTGTAAATAACGAACGCACGAAGTCAAAGACTCTACTAAAATGCATAACGCTATTTTTGTTTCATTTGCAAACCAAAAAACTGGAGTCTTCAAGTTTGTATTGATTATATAGTTCATTTCTAATGGATTGAGTGAATCAATTGACTAACAAAGTCGAATATCAATAAATGATTAAAAGGACACATGATGTATCTGTCTCAATCGATGAGACATACTCTCTGGCGGTGAGTTAGTTTCCTTCGACGCGTGTAATGAATGCTTGTCAATAACAAACGCCCGAAGTCAATGACCTTTTTAAAATGGATAAACCAGTTTTTGGTTGAATTACAAACCCAACTAAAAGAGATAAACCTTATTTTTGTTTCAATTACAAAGCATAAAGCTAGAGTGTGGAGGGTTAAATTGATTATTTAGTTCATTTCGACGCATTGAGTATATCAATTAACTAATGAATATTAATATTGATAAATGATGAAAAGGACACATGACATACGTGGCTCAATCAATGGGACATAATCCTCGGTGGTGAGTTACTTCTACTCCGCGTCTAATCCACGCAAGTCAATAACGAATGCATGAAGTCGAACACTCTATTAAAATGGATAAACCTTGTTTTTTTTTTCAATTACAAACCAAAATGCTAGAGTGTTTAGGGTTGTATTGATTACTTAGTTCATTTCTGATGCATTGAGTGGATTAATCAACAAACAAATACTAAGATCAATAAATGATCAAAGGCACACATGATGTACGTGGCTGAATCGATGGGACATACTCCACGGCGGTGAGTTACATCCTACTACGTGTCTAATCCACGCTTGTCAATAACAAACAAATGAAGTCAAACATTCTACTAAAATGCATAAACCCTGTTTTTTGTTTTAATTACAAACCAAAAAACTAGTGTCTTGAGGGTTTTATTGATTGTTTAGTTCATTTCCAACGCATTGAGTGAATCAATTAACTAACAAAGATGAATATCAATAAATGATTAAAAGGACACGTGATTTATGTGTCTCAATCGATGGTACATATTTCACGGCGGTGAGTTAGTTTTCTACAACGCGTATAATCAATGCTTGTCAATAACAAACGCACGAAGTCAGTGACCTTTTTAAAATGGATAAACATTGTCTTTGTTTCAATTACACCAAAATGCTAGAGTGTTCAGGGTTGTATTGATTACTTAGTTCATTTTTGACGCATTGAGTGGATTAATCAAAAAACAAATATTCAGATTAAATGATTAAAGGCACACATTCCGTATGTGGCTGAATTGAAGGGACATACTCCACGGCGTTGAGTTACATCCTACCTCTCATCTAATCCACGCTTGTAAATAACGAATGCACGAAGTCAAAAACTCTACTAAAATGCATAACGCTATTTTTGTTTCATTTGCAAACCAAAAAACTAGAGTCTTCAAGTTTGTATTTATTATTTAGTTCATTTCTAATGGATTGAGTGAATTAATTGACTAACAAAGTCGAATATCAATAAATGATTAAAAGGACACATGATGTATGTGTCTCAATCGATGGGACATACTCTACGGCGGTGAGTTAGTTTCCTACGACGCGTGTAATGAATGCTTGTCAATAACAAACGCCCGAAGTCAAAGACCTTTTTAAAATGGATAAACCAGTTTTTGGTTGAATTACAAACCCAACTAAAAGAGATAAACCCTATTTTTGTTTCAATTACAAAGCATAAAGCTAGAGTGTGGAGGGTTGAATTGATTATTTAGTTCATTTCTGACGCATTGAGTATACCAATTAACTAATGAATATTAATATTGATAAATGATGAAAAGGACACATGACATACGTGGCTCAATCAATGGGACATAATCCTCGGTGGTGAGTTACTTCTACTCCGCGTCTAATCCACGCAAGTCAATAACGAATGCATGAAGTCGAAGACTCTATTAAAATGGATAAACCTTTTTTTTTTTCAATTACAAACCAAAATGCTAGAGTGTTCAGGGTTGTATTGATTACTTAGTTCATTTTTGATGCATTGAGTGGATTAATCAACAAACAAATACTAAGATCAATAAATGATTAAAGGCACACATGATGTACGTGGCTGAATCGATGGGACATACTCCACGGCGGTGAGTTACATCCTACTACGTGTCTAATCCACGCTTGTCAATAACAAACAAATGAAGTCAAACATTCTACTAAAATGCATAAACCCCTGTTTTTGTTTTAATTACAAACCAAAAAACTAGTGTCTTGAGGGTTTTATTGATTGTTTAGTTCATTTCCAACGCATTGAGTGAATCAATTAACTAACAAAGATGAATATCAATAAATGATTAAAAGGACACGTGATTTACGTGTCTCAATCGATGGTACATATTTCACGGCGGTGAGTTAGTTTTCTACAACGCGTATAATCAATGGTTGTCAATAACAAACGCACGAAGTCGGTGACCTTTTTAAAATGGATAAACATTGTCTTTGTTTCAATTACACCAAAATGCTAGAGTGTTCAGGGTTGTATTGATTACTTAGTTCATTTCGACGCATTGAGTGGATTAATCAAAAAACAAATATTCAGATTAAATGATTAAAGGCACACATTCCGTATGTGGCTGAATTGATGGGACATACTCCACGGCGTTGAGTTACATCCTACCTCTCGTCTAATCCACGCTTGTAAATAACGAACGCACGAAGTCAAAGACTCTACTAAAATGCATAACGCTATTTTTGTTTCATTTGCAAACCAAAAAACTAGAGTCTTCAAGTTTGTATTGATTATTTAGTTCATTTCTAATGGATTGAGTGAATCAATTGACTAACAAAGTCGAATATCAATAAATGATTAAAAGGACACATGATGTATGTGTCTCAATCGATGGGACATACTCTACGGGGTGAGTTAGTTTCCTACGACGCGTGTAATGAATGCTTGTCAATAACAAACGCCCGAAGTCAATGACCTTTTTAAAATGGATAAACCAGTTTTTTGGTTGAATTACAAACCCAACTAAAAGAGATAAACCCTATTTTTGTTTCAATTACAAAGCATAAAGCTAGAGTGTGGAGGGTTGAATTGATTATTTAGTTCATTTTGACGCATTGAGTATATCAATTAACTAATGAATATTAATATTGATAAATGATGAAAAGGACACATGACATACGTGGCTCAATCAATGGGACATAATCCTCGGTGGTGAGTTACTTCTACTCCGGCGTCTAATCCACGCAAGTCAATAACGAATGCATGAAGTCGAAGACTCTATTAAAATGGATAAACCTTGTTTTTTTTTCAATTACAAACCAAAATGCTAGAGTGTTCAGGGTTGTATTGATTACTTAGTTCATTTCTGATGCATTGAGTGGATTAATCAACAAACAAATACTAAGATCAATAAATGATTAAAGGCACACATGATGTACGTGGCTGAATCGATGGGACATACTCCACGGCGGTGAGTTACATCCTACTACGTGTCTAATCCAGCTTGTCAATAACAAACACATGAAGTCAAACACTCTACTAAAATGCATAAACCCTGTTTTTGTTTTAATTACAAACCAAAAAACTAGTGTCTTGAGGGTTTTATTGATTGTTTAGTTCATTTCCAACGCATTGAGTGAATCAATTAACTAACAAAGATGAATATCAATAAATGATTAAAAGGACACATGATTTACGTGTCTCAATCGATGGTACATATTTCACGGCGGTGAGTTAGTTTTCTACAAAGCCGTATAATCAATGCTTGTCAATAACAAACGCACGAAGTCGGTGACCTTTTTAAAATGGATAAACATTGTCTTTGTTTCAATTACACCAAAATGCTAGAGTGTTCAGGGTTGTATTGATTACTTAGTTCATTTTTGACGCATTGAGTGGATTAATCAAAAAACAAATATTCAGATATAAATGATTAAAGGCACACATTCCGTATGTGGCTGAATCGATGGGACATACTCCACGGCGTTGAGTTACATCCTACCTCTCGTCTAATCCATGCTTGTAAATAACGAACACATGAAGTCAAAGACTCTACTAAAATGCATAACGCTATTTTTTGTTTCATTTGCAAACCAAAAAACTAGAGTCTTCAAGTTTGTATTGATTATTTAGTTCATTTCTAATGGATTGAGTGAATCAATTGACTAACAAAGTCGAATATCAATAAATGATTAAAAGGACACATGATGTATGTGTCTCAATCGATGGGACATACTCTACGGCGGTGAGTTAGTTCCCTACGACGCGTGTAATGAATGCTTGTCAATAACAAACGCCGAAGTCAATGACCTTTTTAAAATGGATAAACCAGTTTTTTGGTTGAATTACAAACCCAACTAAAAGAGATAAACCCTATTTTTGTTTCAATTACAAAGCATAAAGCTAGAGTGTGGAGGGTTGAATTGATTATTTAGTTCATTTCGACGCATTGAGTATACCAATTAACTAATGAATATTAATATTGATAAATGATGAAAAGGACACATGACATACGTGGCTCAATCAATGGGACATACTCCTGGTGGTGAGTTACTTCCTAGTCGCGTCTAATCCACGCAGTCAATAACGAATGCATGAAGTCGAAACTCTATTAAAATGGATAAACCTTGTTTTTTTTCAATTACAAACCAAAATGCTAGAGTGTTCAGGGTTGTATTGATTACTTAGTTCATTTCGATGCATTGAGTGGATTAATCAACAAACAAATACTAAGATCAATAAATGATTAGAGGCACACATGATGTACGTGGCTGAATCGATGGGACATACTCCACGGCGGTGAGTTACATCCTACTACGTGTCTAATCCACGCTTGTCAATAACAAACAAATGAAGTCAAACATTCTACTAAAATGCATAAACCCTGTTTTTGTTTTAATTACAAACCAAAAAACTAGTGTCTTGAGGGTTTTATTGATTGTTTAGTTCATTTCCAACGCATTGAGTGAATCAATTAACTAACAAAGATGAATATCAATAAATGATTAAAAGGACACGTGATTTACGTGTCTCAATCGATGGTACATATTTCACGGCGGTGAGTTAGTTTTCTACAACGCGTATAATCAATGCTTGTCAATAACAAACCACCAAGTCGGTGACCTTTTTAAAATGGATAAACATTGTCTTTGTTTCAATTACACCAAAATGCTAGAGTGTTCAGGGTTGTATTGATTACTTAGTTCATTTCTGACGCATTGAGTGGATTAATCAAAAAACAAATATTCAGATTAAATGATTAAAGGCACACATTTCGTATGTGGCTGAATTGATGGGACATACTCCACGGCGTTGAGTTACATCCTACCTCTCGTCTAATCCACGCATGTAAATAACGAACGCACGAAGTCAAAGACTCTACTAAAATGCATAATGCTATTTTTGTTTCATTTGCAAACCAAAAAACTAGAGTCTTCAAGTTTGTATTGATTATTTAGTTCATTTCTAATGGATTGAGTGAATTAATTGACTAACAAAGTCGAATATCAATAAATGATTAAAAGGACACATGATGTATGTGTCTCAATCGATGGGACATACTCTACGCGGTGAGTTAGTTTCCTACGACGTGTAATGAATGCTTGTCAATAACAAACGCCCGAAGTCAATGACCTTTTTAAAATGGATAAACCAGTTTTTGGTTGAATTACAAACCCAACTAAAAGAGATAAACCCTATTTTTTTTCAATTACAAAGCATAAAGCTAGAGTGTGGAGGGTTGAATTGATTATTTAGTTCATTTCTGACGCATTGAGTATACCAATTAACTAATGAATATTAATATTGATAAATGATGAAAAGGACACATGACATACGTGGCTCAATCAATGGGACATAATCCTCGGTGGTGAGTTACTTCTACTCCGCGTCTAATCCACGCAAGTCAATAACGAATGCATGAAGTCGAAGACTCTATTAAAATGGATAAACCTTTTTTTTTTTTCCAATTACAAACCAAAATGCTAGAGTGTTCAGGGTTGTATTGATTACTTAGTTCATTTCGATGCATTGAGTGGATTAATCAACAAACAAATACTAAGATCAATAAATGATTAAAGGCACACATGATGTACGTGGCTGAATCGATGGGACATACTCCACGGCGGTGAGTTACATCCTACTACGTGTCTAATCCACGCTTGTCAATAACAAACAAATGAAGTCAAACATTCTACTAAAATGCATAAACCCTGTTTTTGTTTTAATTACAAACCAAAAAACTAGTGTCTTGAGGGTTTTATTGATTGTTTAGTTCATTTCCAACGCATTGAGTGAATCAATTAACTAACAAAGATGAATATCAATGAATGATTAAAAGGACACGTGATTTACGTGTCTCAATCGATGGTACATATTTCACGGCGGTGAGTTAGTTTTCTACAACGCGTATAATCAACGCTTGTCAATAACAAACGCACGAAGTCAGTGACCTTTTTAAAATGGATAAACATTGTCTTTGTTTCAATTACACCAAAATGCTAGAGTGTTCAGGGTTGTATTGATTACTTAGTTTATTTCTGACGCATTGAGTGGATTAATCAAAAAACAAATATTCAGATTAAATGATTAAAGGCACACATTCCGTATGTGGCTGAATTGATGGGACATACTCCACGGCGTTGAGTTACATCCTACCTCTCGTCTAATCCACGCTTGTAAATAACGAACGCACGAAGTCAAAGACTCTACTAAAATGCATAACGCTTATTTTTTGTTTCATTTGCAAACCAAAAAACTAGAGTCTTCAAGTTTGTATTGATTATTTAGTTCATTTCTAATGGATTGAGTGAATCAATTGACTAACAAAGTCGAATATCAATAAATGATTAAAAGGACACATGATGTATGTGTCTCAATCGATGGGACATACTCTACGGCGGTGAGTTAGTTTCCTACGACGCGTGTAATGAATGCTTGTCAATAACAAACGCCCGAAGTCAATGACCTTTTTAAAATGGATAAACCAGTTTTTGGTTGAATTACAAACCCAACTAAAAGAGATAAACCCTATTTTTGTTTCAATTACAAAGCATAAAGCTAGAGTGTGGAGGGTTGAATTGATTATTTAGTTCATTTCTGACGCATTGAGTATACCAATTAACTAATGAATATTAATATTGATAAATGATGAAAAGGACACATGACATACGTGGCTCAATCAATGGGACATAATCCTCGGTGGTGAGTTACTTCTACTCCGCGTCTAATCCACGCAAGTCAATAACGAATGCATGAAGTCGAAGACTCTATTAAAATGGATAAACCTTTTTTTTTTTTCAATTACAAACCAAAATGCTAGAGTGTCCAGGGTTGTATTGATTACTTACTTCATTTCTGATGCATTGAGTGGATTAATCAACAAACAAATACTAAAATCAATAAATGATTAGAGGCACACATGATGTACGTGGCTGAATCGATGGGACATACTCCACGGCGGTGAGTTACATCCTACTACGTGTCTAATCCACGCTTGTCAATAACAAACAAATGAAGTCAAACATTCTACTAAAATGCATAAACCCTGTTTTTGTTTTAATTACAAACCAAAAAACTAGTGTCTTGAGGGTTTTATTGATTGTTTAGTTCATTTCCAACGCATTGAGTGAATCAATTAACTAACAAAGATGAATATCAATAAATGATTAAAAGGACACGTGATTTACGTGTCTCAATCGATGGTACATATTTCACGGCGGTGAGTTAGTTTTCTACAACGCGTATAATCAACGCTTGTCAATAACAAATGCACGAAGTCGGTGACCTTTTTAAAATGGATAAACATTGTCTTTGTTTCAATTACACCAAAATGCTAGAGTGTTCAGGGTTGTATTGATTACTTAGTTCATACGCATTGAGTGGATTAATCAAAAAACAAATATTCAGATTAAATGATTAAAGGCACACATTCCGTATGTGGCTGAATTGATGGGACATACTCCACGGCGTTGAGTTACATCCTACCTCTCGTCTAATCCATGCTTGTAAATAACTAACGCACGAAGTCAAAGACTCTA
The DNA here is from genome assembly GCA_023512835.1 of Taxillus chinensis. Lineage (NCBI taxonomy): Eukaryota > Viridiplantae > Streptophyta > Magnoliopsida > Santalales > Loranthaceae > Taxillus > Taxillus chinensis. The sequence goes on from CM042091.1 coordinate 25,120,004, forward strand.
CTAAAATGCATAACGCTATTTTTGTTTCATTTGCAAACCAAAAAACTAGAGTCTTCAAGTTTGTATTGATTATTTAGTTCATTTCTAATGGATTGAGTGAATTAATTGACTAACAAAGTCGAATATCAATAAATGATTAAAAGGACACATGATGTATGTGTCTCAATCGATGGGACATACTCTAGGCGGTGAGTTAGTTTCCTACGACGCGTGTAATGAATGCTTGTCAATAACAAACGCCGAAGTCAATGACCTTTTTAAAATGGATAAACCAGTTTTTGGTTGAATTACAAACCCAACTAAAAGAGATAAACCCTATTTTTGTTTCAATTACAAAGCATAAAGCTAGAGTGTGGAGGGTTGAATTGATTTATTTAGTTCATTTCTGACGCATTGAGTATACCAATTAACTAATGAATATTAATATTGATAAATGATGAAAAGGACACATGACATACGTGGCTCAATCAATGGGACATAATCCTGGTGGTGAGTTACTTCTACTCGCGTCTAATCCACAAGTCAATAACGAATGCATGAAGTCGAAGACTCTATGAAAATGGATAAACCTTGTTTTTTTTTTCAATTACAAACCAAAATGCTAGAGTGTCCAGGGTTGTATTGATTACTTACTTCATTTCTGATGCATTGAGTGGATTAATCAACAAACAAATACTAAGATCAATAAATGATCAGAGGCACACATGATGTACGTGGCTGAATCGATGGGACATACTCCAGGCGGTGAGTTACATCCTACTACGTGTCTAATCCACGCTTGTCAATAACAAACAAATGAAGTCAAACATTCTACTAAAATGCATAAACCCCGTTTTTGTTTTAATTACAAACCAAAAAACTAGTGTCTTGAGGGTTTTATTGATTGTTTAGTTCATTTCCAACGCATTGAGTGAATCAATTAACTAACAAAGATGAATATCAATGAATGATTAAAAGGACACGTGATTTACGTGTCTCAATCGATGGTACATATTTCATGGCGGTGAGTTAGTTTTCTACAACGCGTATAATCAACGCTTGTCAATAACAAACGCACGAAGTCAGTGACCTTTTTAAAATGGATAAACATTGTCTTTGTTTCAATTACACCAAAATGCTAGAGTGTCACGGGGTTGTATTGATTACTTAGTTCATTTCTGACGCATTGAGTGGATTAATCAAAAAACAAATATTCAGATTAAATGATTAAAGGCACACATTCCGTATGTGGCTGAATTGATAGGACATACTCCACGCGTTGAGTTACATCCTACCTCTCGTCTAATCCACGCTTGTAAATAACGAACGCACGAAGTCAAAGACTCTACTAAAATGCATAACGCTATTTTTGTTTCATTTGCAAACCAAAAAACTAGAGTCTTCAAGTTTGTATTTATTATTTAGTTCATTTCTAATGGATTGAGTGAATTAATTGACTAACAAAGTCGAATATCAATAAATGATTAAAAGGACACATGATGTATGTGTCTCAATCGATGGGACATACTCTACGGCGGTGAGTTAGTTTCCTACGACGCGTGTAATGAATGCTTGTCAATAACAAACGCCCCAAAGTCAATGACCTTTTTAAAATGGATAAACCAGTTTTTGGTTGAATTACAAACCCAACTAAAAGAGATAAACCCTATTTTTGTTTCAATTACAAAGCATAAAGCTAGAGTGTGGAGGGTTGAATTGATTATTTAGTTCATTTCCGACGCATTGAGTATACCAATTAACTAATGAATATTAATATTGATAAATGATGAAAAGGACACATGACATACGTGGCTCAATCAATGGGACATAATCCTCGGTGGTGAGTTACTTCCACTCCGCGTCTAATCCACGCAAGTCAATAACGAATGCATGAAGTCGAAGACTCTATTAAAATGGATAAACCTTTTTTTTTCAATTACAAACCAAAATGCTAGAGTGTTCAGGGTTGTATTGATTACTTAGTTCATTTCTGATGCATTGAGTGGATTAATCAACAAACAAATACTAAGATCAATAAATGATCAGAGGCACACATGATGTACGTGGCTGAATTGATGGGACATACTCCACGGCGGTGAGTTACATCCTACTACGTGTCTAATCCACGCTTGTCAATAACAAACAAATAAAGTCAAACATTCTACTAAAATGCATAAACGCTGTTTTTCTTTTAATTACAAACCAAAAAACTAGTGTCTTGAGGGTTTTATTGATTGTTTAGTTCATTTCCAACGCATTGAGTGAATCAATTAACTAACAAAGATGAATATCAACGAATGATTAAAAGGACACGTGATTTACGTGTCTCAATCGATGGTACATATTTCATGGCGGTGAGTTAGTTTTCTACAACGCGTATAATCAACGCTTGTCAATAACAAACGCACGAAGTCATTGACCTTTTTAAAATGGATAAACATTGTGTTTGTTTCAATTACACCAAAAATGCTAGAGTGTTCAGGGTTGTATTGATTACTTAGTTTATTTCGACGCATTGAGTGGATTAATCAAAAAACAAATATTCAGATTAAATGATTAAAGGCACACATTCCAGTATGTGGCTGAATTGATGGGACATACTCCTCGGCGTTGAGTTACATCATACCTCTCGTCTAATCCACGCTTGTAAATAACGAAGCATGAAGTCAAAGACTCTACTAAAATGCATAACGCTATTTTTGTTTCATTTGCAAACCAAAAAACTAGAGTCTTCAAGTTTGTATTGATTATTTAGTTCATTTCTAATGGATTGAGTGAATTAATTGACTAACAAAGTCGAATATCAATAAATGATTAAAAGGACACATGATGTATGTGTCTCAATCGATGGGACATACTCTACGGCGGTGAGTTAGTTTCCCTACGACGCGTGTAATGAATGCTTGTCAATAACAAACGCCCGAAGTCAATGACCTTTTAAAATGGATAAACCAGTTTTTGGTTGAATTACAAACCCAACTAAAAGAGATAAACCCTATTTTCGTTTCAATTACAAAGCATAAAGCTAGAGTGTGGAGGGTTGAATTGATTTATTTAGTTCATTTATAAATAGCATTGAGTATACCAATTAACTAATGAATATTAATATTGATAAATGATGAAAAGGACACATGCCATATGTGGCTCAATCAATGGGACATATCCTGGTGGTGAGTTACTTCCACTCCGCGTCTAATCCACGCAAGTCAATAACGAATGCATGAAGTCGAAGACTCTATTAAAATGGATAAACCTTTTTTTTTTCAATTACAAACCAAAATGCTAGAGTGTTCAGGGTTGTATTGATTACTTAGTTCATTTTCGATGCATTGAGTGGATTAATCAACAAACAAATACTAAGATCAATAAATGATCAGAGGCATCTTGATAACGTGCATTTTATGCCGTTATTCTAGTGTTTATTTAGGATGGTTAAGAGCATGATTAGAGCCCTTATTGCTTCATATATCATATATATTTGCTCTAACCCCTAGGAAGATGCTAGTTGCAAATACATGCGCTTTTAAGTCGTTTTGGCAGGTTTTGGACCTCACTTTTGACATAGTAGATGGCCTCAAACAATTGGCGTGCAAGAACAAAAAGTTTCTTAGAATGATGTCAACTACACCGCAGAGAAATTTCAGAGCATTTGGAGCTGATTTTGAGTTGCACGTGAATTCACCCAATTCACGTGCAAGCATATTTTTGCCTCTCAGGCCTCTACATGATGCAAGGAAGCTTGGGGAGAAGTTTGAGCTGATTTGGAGGTGCACGTGAATTCACCATATCACGTGCAAATTGGCGTGCCAGAGATATTTTTGGACCGATCCAATCGTTTTTCCATGCTGATCATTTGTTCCCGAAGGCCCAAGTCCAAATTGTGGATGGAAGATAGAGTTTTTAATGTTTCGAGTGTTACTTATCAAAACTACGTCGTTTTGGTAAGTGGGCTAGGTTACACACCTCAAGGCCCATCCAACCTCTATAAATAAGGCATCCACGCCCCATGCTTTGTAAGCCTAACCCCCACACACGTTTTAGAGAGAGAGAGAGAGGCTCCACGACTTGGAGGTGCTCCTTGACCTAGGAGAGCAGCCGCCGTCGCGAGCCGTCGCGGATTTTGGAGCCTGGATTTGAAGCTTTGCGTGCGCGTGATCAAGAAGAAGATGTTGAGCTTTTCGCCCCTTGTGTTTGCTTGTAATCATGCGTGAGTAGTCTTTTAATCTAGGGGAGCAATGTAGCCCCCCTTGTTGCTTTGCTATGTTTATGAATATTGGGTTTGGATGATTGAGTTTTGCATGTTTTATGAATCTGTTCTTAATTCTATCTTTGGATGTACACCTTGGTATTCTTAGCCCTAGTCCGGGGCTGATTGAGATTCATAACTTATTTGTAATTGGTGTGATCATTATCCTTTTGCAAGTATGATTTATTGGCTTTGCATGTTTGTGTGTTTAGATGACCATTCTGGCATACAACTCTTAAAAGGACCTCAATGACCATTTGTTGTCCTTGGCTTATGTTTAGCATGTTTTCAATCGGACAACCCTAATATCATGAACCAAGAGATAACATAGGGAGGTGAAATTGTGACCCTAGATGCTTTTAATCCTTGAATCTTAATCCTAAAATCACTTTACTTTCTTTGTTTATTTAGAAAACCAAATAAAAATTAGATCTTTAGTTTAAAAAAAGAAAACTTTTTGCCAAGACATTTTATAGAACAAGAGTAATTGGGTGCTTTGATTTGAGAACTAGAGAACTAGGCTAATCCTCGTGGGTTCGACCCCTTTCTTGCTGCTATTCTTTTAGTGCAAACTTAGGGAATTTATTATCTTGAAGAGAGATTTAACGACATTAGCTAGCTCTTTTAGAGAGGCTAAAAATCTTGTATGTCAAATTGGCGCCATTGCCGGGGGATTCAACGGTTAACTAGTTTTTAGAAATCAACATTGAGTGAAATTGTTTGAATTCTGATCTTGGTGCTTTATTTTGTCTTTTATTTTCTGTTATTTTGTGTTCTTTATTTGTTTATTTTGCATTGTTCGAGACGCTGGGTGTGTTCTTGTTGTTTTACAGGAACATACATCAAGGATTCCTAGTTGTGCATGCAAAGAGAGGAGGATATACAATTTACGGGAACTCGAAAGGTTGTTTAGAGCTCGTCGTAGAGCAACTAGGGAAGCAAGACGTGAGGCGGAAGAAGCATTGCAAGGCTTGGAGCAATCCGTAGGCGACTTGATGGCAGATCTCGGACCTGATGGTGGTGCACCGCAAGGAGGGGCCAATTACAATGGCCAATATCCAGGAAGAAGAGGGTAATAGGTTTATGCCTAGAACCTTCTTAGATTATGCAAGGCCGATGATGTCGGACCATTATTTGGGGATTCGGCACAAGAGTCCAAGCGAATAGCTTCGGAAAGCCTGGCATTGATCAACATGGTGAGCAACAACGCGTTTGGAGGAACAGTCGTGGATGATCCACACCAGCATTTGATGAGGTTCTACCAGGTGTGTGACACCATCAAGATCAACAATGTGTCGGAAGAGGCCATAAAGCTAAGGCTTTTCCCTTTCTCTTTAAGGGAAAGAGCTCTTGGCTGGTTCAACGATCTGCCAACAGGTTCAATCAACACTTGGGAGGAGATGCGGACCAAGTTCATGTCAAAGTACTTCCCTCCTTCCAAGGTGATCCAGCTCGAGGAGAGATTAGCAGGTTCAGGCAAGATGAGATGGAGACTCTTCATGAAGCTTGGGAGCGTTTCAAAGACTTAGTGCGAAGATGCCCTGATCATGGAAGACCCCAGTGGATTCAAATTGAATCTTTCTACACAGTCTTCAGTCCCATTCACAAGACAAGGTGAATGCAACTGCTGGAGGATGCTTGATGAATCTAGAGCCTGACGCAGCAAGAGAGCTCTTGGAGAGGCTGTCATTAGCTGATTGGCAGTGGTCTAATGTGCGTACTTCAAAGCCAAGGGAGAAGATTGCTCAGGTTGAAAATTCTTCCAATGATGTGCAAACACGGATTCAAGCTTTAGTGAAAGGCATGGAAGTATTGGCTCTTAAAGTTGAAGGATCACAAGCTTTACCGGTAGTTGAGCGAGGCTGGAGTGGAGTGAAGAAGCAAATTATGTTGGAGGAAAGGGCTTGTACCAAAAACAGCAATTTTATCCTCAACAACAACAACTAGGGTACAAACCGAATCAGCAGCAATCTCAACCATTTCGGAGAACTCGGAACCGAGGGGGAGATACCTCATTTCAAGACAAATATGTGCCTCCGGGGATGAAGCAAAATCCGTATGCTACGGATAATTATTTACACCCACCTCCAGGATTCGAGCGAAATGACCTCGGCCTCAACAAAGAAAGAGGAAGGGTATATCGGAATGTGGATGAGCCAACCAAAAGAGAGGATAATTTGGAGGAAAGGGTAGTCACACTAGAATCTTCAATTCGGAATATGGAGACTTCATTTAAGAGTATGGAGAAGTTACTTGTGAGCATGGCACAGAATGCTAATCAAAGGGTGTCCACCAACACTTTTCCAAGTGACACCGAGGTGAACCCCAAGGAGAGTTGCAAGGCTATCACTCTAAGGAGCGGGAAGACACTAAATGAAGCCGAAGAGCCTAAGAAGAAGGCAATTCCCTAGAAGAACAAAGCAGACCCTTGGAAGGCGATGACCAAGGAAAATCAGATAAAAGTGAAGAAAAAGTGCAAGAAAAGAAGGACAAGCAACCGAGTCAAGACAGAATAGTGAAGAACAAAGCAAGAGCTCAGCCTAGTATGCCATTTCCTCGGAGGCCGAGGAACCGGAGGGTTGAAGAAGAGTATGAGCGCTTCCCGAGTTTGTTCAAGAAGCTTGAGATTAACATTCCATTTGTAGAAGTTTTGGAGCAGATGCCTAGGTACAGAAAATACATCAAAGATTTTGTGACAAAGAAGAGGAAATATGGGGATCATGAGACGGTGGCGATCACTAACGAGGTGAGCGGTGTTGTTCAACGAGTTTGCCCATCAAGCATAAAGATCCGGGCAGCTTTAATCTCCCTTGTGTGATTGGCAATGCACCGCAGAAGAGGCCCCATGTGATTTAGGGGCCAGCATCAATTTGATTTCCTTTGCTTTGTACAAGCGGCTTGGGCTTAAGGGCATGAAGCCCACTTCCATATCATTGCGGTTCGCGGACCGGTCCACTTGGAAGGCCTGAAGGGATCATTGAAGATGTCCTAGTTAAAGTGGGCTCCTTCATATTTCCAGCGGATTTTGTTGTTTTGGAGATGGAAGAAGATAGAGGAGTTCAGCTACTCCTTGGAAGACCGTTTCTCGAACGGGTTGTGCATTGATTGATGTTGCTCAAGGGCAGCTAACTCGAGAATTAATGAGGAGACCTTAGTCTTCCACATGGGGAAGGCTTTGCAAGGTCAAGAGGAGGAGGATTGCCTTTGGGTTGAAGACCTTGAGGAATTGGTGGAAGATTACTTGGCGAAGAAATTACCACCACCAATGATGGAGCCCTCCGACTTATAGAAGCTCAACAAGATGAAGAGATGTACTTGACAGCTGAGGAAGATGAGCAAACTACAAACTCTTTGGAGCAAGCCGAGGAGAAAAGAAGATGACGTGCATCCAGCTCCGAACCGAAGGAGCTGCCTAGACACCTAAGGTATGAATTTCTAGACTCTACAAATCAATTCCCTGTCATTGTTGCTTCTAATTTGAATGATGTGGAGTGTACTCAATTGTTAGAAGTCCTTAGGAAACACAAAAAGGCCCTAGGATGGAACATTGAAGACATTAGGGGTATTAGTCCAGGGATTTGCATGCATAAGATTTTGATGAATGATGATTTTAAACCCACCTTTGAAAGACAAAGAAGATTAAACCCTGCTATGAAAGAAGTTGTTAGAAAAGAAATTTTAAAATGGAAAAATGCGGGTATAATTTATGCTATTTCAGATAGTGAGTGGGTGAGTCCATTGCATGTTGTGCCCAAGAAAGGGGGCATGACCGTGATTAAGAATGAGAAAAATGAATTGATCCCATCTCGCCTGTGACGGGGTGGAGAGTGTGTGTTGACTATAGGAAGCTTAACAAGGCCACTAGGAAAGATCATTTTCCTCTTCCTTTCATTGACCAAATGTTGGATAGGTTAGCGGCTATAGTCACTACCGCTTTTTAGATGGCTATTCCGGGTATAATCAGATCATGGTTAAGCCCGAGGACCAAGAAAAGACCACCTTCACGTGCCCTTTTGGCACATTTGCATTTAGGAGAATGCCATTTGGGCTTTGTAATGCCCCTGCCACCTTTCAAAGGTGTATGATGGCTATTTTTCAGGGTTTGGTTGAGGAGATCATGGAGGTCTTCATGGATGACTTCTCGGTGTTTGGTTCCTCTTACCAACAGTGCTTGAGAAATCTAGATGTGGTCTTAGAGAGATGTGAGGAGAAGGAACTAGTCCTAAATTGGGAGAAATGCCATTTCATGGTAACAGAGGGGATAGTTCTAGGGCACAAGGTGTCCGCACATGGTTTGGAGGTAGACAAGGCAAAAATCTCCACTATTGAGACTCGCCACCTCCAACCAATGAAAAAGGAGTGAGAAGTTTCCTTGGCCATCTTGGCTTTTATAGGAGATTCATTAAGGACTTCTCAAAAATTGCAAAACCCATGAGTAGGTTGTTAGAAAAAAGACACAAGTTTTGAGTTTAATGCAGATTGCTTAGAAGCTTTTAACATCCTCAAGGGTAAGTTAGTCATCGCACCTGTTATAGTTACACTGACCGGGCTCAACCTTTTGAGCTAATGTGTGATGCGAGTGATTATCTTGTGGGGGTAGTCTTAGGGCAAAGGCGAGAAAAGGTGTTTAGGGTCATTTACTATGCTAGTAAGACCTTAGATGATGCTCAACGGAACTATACCACCACTGAGAAAGAGTTGCTAGCCGTGGTTTATGGTGCAACAAGTTTAGACCCTACCTTTTGGGGTCTAAAGTCATTGTTTACACCGATCATGCTGCGTTGAAATATTTGTTTGCAAAAAAGAAGCTAAGCCACGCTTGATTAGATGGGTTCTCCTCTTACAGAATTTGACCTTGAAATTAGAGACACAAAGGGAGCCCTAAATTCGTGGCTGATCACCTCTCCCGTGTGGAGAATGCACCTAAGTCTCTACCCATTGTAGATGACTTTCCTGATGAGAAGTTGTTTGAGGTGCATTATCTTCCTTGGTTTGTCGACATAGCAAATTATTTAGCCACCGGGTTCATACCCAAGCGGTTAGACTACCACCAAGAGAAAGAAATTGGTAGTGGATTCTAAGAAATACATTTGGGAAGACCCAATTCTTTATAGGAGGTGTCCAGACCAAATCATTAGAAAGTGTGTCCTAGAGGAGGAAGTAGATGACATAATACATCATTGTCATGCATCACATTATGGGGGCCACTTTGGGGTGCAAAGAACTCGTGGCTAAGATCATGCAGTTGTGGCTTTTATTGGCCTCACATGGTGAAAGACACCTATGTCTACATCAAAAAGTGTGATAGATGTCAAAGGGTAGGTGGTTTGTCTAGGAAAAATGAGATGCCCTTAACTGGAATCCTTCCGGTTGAAATTTTTGACATTTGGGGCATTGACTTCATGGGGCCATTCCCCAATTCGATGGGTACTCATACATTTTGCTTGCTGTGGATTATGTGTCTAAGTGGGTAGAAGCTATTCCTACTAGAGTGAATGATGCTAGGGTTGTGACTCACTTCCTTACTAGGAACATCTTTAGCCGTTTTGGGACACCAAGGGCTATAATCGTGATGAGGGTAGTCATTTCTGCAATAAATTGTTTGATAAATTATTGAACAAGTATGGTGTCACTCATAGGAAGTCTTTAGCTTACCACCCACAAGCTAATGGACAAGCGAAGTGTCCAACAGAGAGATTAAGGCCATTTTAGAGAAAACTGTTGGAGCCAATAGGAAAGATTGGTCTCAAAGGCTTGATGAAGCCTTATGGGCATATAGGACAGCTTACAAAACTCCCATTGGGATGTCACCTTACCGTATTCTATATGGTAAGGCATGTCACTTGCCGGTGGAACTAGAACACAAGGCTCATTGGGCCTTGAAGAAGTTAAATTTCAACCCACAAGAGATCAAGGAGCTTAGGATGACTCAATTAATTGAGTTAGATGAGCTTAGGTTGGATGCCTATGATAGTGCTAAATTTTACAAAGAAAGAACTAAGAAATGGCATGATAGGCAACTCAACAATGAACCTTTAACCTTAGGCAGAAAGTTCTTCTATTTAACACAAGGTTGAAGTTATTTCCTGGCAAATTAAGGTCCAAGTGGATGGGACCTTTTGTGATAGTTGATAAGAAGCCATATGGGAGCTTTGAGCTCCAAGTCGTAGATGGCAAGAAATTTTGGGTGAATGGCAATAGGCTGAAACCTTACTTTGATTCAACTCAGAGGGAGATAGTTGATTCCTCTCTTTCACCATTGCATGATTATCATCGAAAGTCTAGCTACGAGACTTTAAATAAAGCGCTGGTTGGGAGGCAACCCAATGTTTATTGCTGTGTTTTATTTTATGTTATTTTCTCTTATTTATTTTATTCAATAAATTTGTTTGCAAGCTAACCATTGTGCAGGAGACTTTGTTCCTTTCTTAGCTAACCATGTGCAGGATGAGCAAATTTTTGGGTCCTGAACTTGTGGAATTGTTTTTAAAGTCAAAGTCAAGGAGCAAGGAGCAAGTGAAGCCCAAAAGTGCTTGAAGATGGGCTCAAACAATTCACGTGCAAGACTTAAAGATGGTCCATAATGCATAAGCAACTCAGTGGAGAAATTTGGGCCGTTTGGGCTTGAACGTGAATTTGCACGTGAATTGCCCAATTCACGTGCACCTCCTTTTGAGCCGTAACTTTTGGAATGGTAGATGAAGACCATGTGATTCACGTTTACTCTTGCACGCGAATTGATAGCTGTCATATGGAGGCCCAAAAATGCAAAATACCGATTCTAGCCCTCCTGAAGCTTCCCACAATTCACGTGCAGAAGGAAGAATTGCTTGCCAGCTCAGTGGGGACCCACCACCAAAGTTTGGGACGATTCGGACCGCACGCCAATTCAGCCAATTCACGTGCAGAGGGTATTTTGGTCGAACACTCGAAAAGTTAAGGGCACGTGTATCACGCCAATTGGAGCCTCTTTCCTTCGCACGCTATATAAAGGGGAGGCCATCTTCAAAGGCTTCCACACCAAAATCACTCCGGATCCGAGTATTAGAGAAGCTCTGCCCTTTTGCTCTCTTGCTCTTCGTTTTTCTGCTCTTGTTCTTATTTTCTCATTCCAAAGATGGTGCGCACAAGGAGGACTGGCCAGGAGGAGGTGCACTCACCAAGTGCCGATAGCCAACCTGAGGAGGAGATACTCTTGGGGCATGCTCTGGACATGCAGGCTTTGGAGGCTTCGGAGCGGGCTGGGCTAGAGAGGTGGTCGTTAAAATTCAAACTCGGGATTACAAAGGTTAGTCTGCTTCACCCGGCTATTTCCTATTCTCGCCTTACAAGACTTCTATGCATCTGTCTCGGGAATGAGGATGAACCGATAGGGGTTGTGCAAGGGGTTTATGTCGAATAACCCCTGATATTATTAGAAATTGCTTTAACCTCCCGAACCCGGTAGTAGCTTCCCTCGCCTAAGCCTAGGAGAATTTGGTACCGCATGTAACTATGCTAGAAAATTTCAAAGTCGAAGGCGAGTATACCAAGAATGGTTTTGTTGGAAAATTTAGATGCCTAGCTTACCCTGGTAGGGAAATGCTTATTGATTGAGACTAGTGGGCTAGATAGTGTGCCTAAGCCACACCTGGAGTTCATGTATAGCATTGATCATATGCTAAATGTGGATTGGGCCACTACCATTTTTACTGGTGGAAGAAAAACTCATCCAAGCGGATAAATGAGAATTTTGTGTGTGATATTTCAAAGCATGCCTCGCTTTGCAATTTTCCTCCATGGAGAGCATTACTTTTCCTTCTCACTTTGGGTGTTAAGAGTATTGCAAGCTGAAGGAGGTTTGGGGGTCGGTACCAGAGGCCATTGGGCAACCAATGTTCCTCCTCCATCACGACCCGCTAGGCACGGTGTTCATGTGGAGCGATCCACGGACTTTGCAAGGGAGACCTCTCTCTCATTTGGATCAAAGGAAGCAGACTCTATACGGACTCACCGCCATGTACATGCGGTTCAATGTACACAAAGAAGACATTTTCAATTTCTTTCAAGGCATTAGTGGGCAGGTGGTGAGCGAAGTGGAGGTCATCAATTGGGCGATCACTAATGGGCACATCACTAATGCCCAATTTGAAGAATTAATGGCACTCATCTCTGGAGACCAACAAGCTACTTCACAACCTAGAACCAGAGCATGGGAGGCCCCGGATGTAGCCGCTCATGCATCACCTAGAGCATGGGAGGCCCCAGAAGCTCCTCCCGTCGCATCTATCGAAGCTTGGAGGGAAGAAACACAGCAGCTCGGGAGGCCAATGCCGAACCCGGCGCGAGGTGGAAACCCCGAGGAAGGACAACAAAGAAGTCAAAGGCCTCCTAGGCAAAAATCGGAAGGCTTTGAGCAAGAGGAAAGCATCAAAACGTTCTCCTATAGTGGAGATATCTGATGAAGAACCCTCTCCATCCCCTGAAGATGCTTATCCAGCCCGGGAAGATCCACCTCAACAGAACCAAGAACCTTTACCCTCACCCGGAGCTCTAACTCTCACCTTCCTCAAGAGGAGGCAGAGCGCCAGCAGGGTATTCACCCTTCCAGCCTTTTACGAGATCCCGCATATTCTCAGGCCCTGGTGCCCGCTATACTTCCAGTATCTTGGGGTGCATACATGCCTGGTTGAACCCGAAGATCTACTTGGCCCTCCTGTTCATTTAATCATTAATCCAGCTTTATCGTCGAAGAGAGCAGCAAAGCATTTGAAGAATTCATCAATTCCACAGGTCATAGGGCTCGATTTATACGGGATAATGATATCTTCACTCCTTTTAGCTTGAAGAGGATCTCGGAGAATGAATATCTCTATGCCGACGAGATAGACCTCTTTCGCAGACCATGCGGTATGTAGTGGGAGGCCGAGCCTCATAATTACCCCTTAACCGGGTACACTTCCATCATGCTGTGTGAGCTTTTCAATCAACCCTTGTCCGAGGAGGTATGGCGCCAACGCATTAATGGAGAGAATGAAGGGCACCGCCCTTGGCATGGTGTGCATGAGGTGCCGATTCCGGTGCACATTGACCGCCACTATGTACTTGTCCGTGTGAATCGGATGTAGGCCATGCTGTGCTATATGATCCAAGCCAAGGCGAAGGGTTTGCTAAACGGAAAAGACGAGTTAGTGCATGGGTTCATCAAACGCATGAAAGTGGCAATGATCAAAGAAGGCTTGTTGGCGGACAAGCTCCCTCTTATTCACTACAATGAAATGCAAATTCCCCAACAGCCTGACCAATTCAACGTGGGATCTTTGTTTGCTACTACATGATGGGTATTCTTTGCAAGGGAAGGAAAATTGGGAAGTGCGCGGCGAGACGTCGGCTGACTTTGTGGCTCAGGTGCGCCGAATGGTGGCCAATGTCATCTACTATTACAAGGGTGCCAAACCAAGGGTAATGTTTTTTCCTACTCCTTATTTTATGCCATGAGGACATAGCATATTTTAAGTGTGGTGTATAGGGAGTTACTTGAGCCACTTGCTTGTCTTTTATATTGTGATTGCATGTTTTATTTAAAAAAAAAAAAAAAAAAAAAAAAAAACAAAAAAAAAAAAAAAAAAATAATTTAAATTTTTTTGTTGTTTGAGTTGTTTGCTTGAATGATTTGCTTGTGGAGACATGGATATTAAGTATGCAATTTTGGCTTAAAATTTTAATTTTAT